>CAXITT010000073.1:1373081-1423584 GCA_964033795.1 Lymnaea stagnalis
TCTGTCTTCCCCGTGAGAGAAGCATATTCTACTCTCTACAACACCGTGTTCTGTCTTCCCCGTGAGAGAAGCATATTCTACTCTCTACAACACCGTGTTCTGTCTTCCCCGTGAGAGAAGCATATTCTACTCTCTACAACACCGTGTTCTGTCTTCCCCGTGAGAGAAGCATATTCTACTCTCTACAACACCGTGTTCTGTCTTCCCCGTGAGAGAAGCATATTCTACTCTCTACAACACCGTGTCCTGTCTTCCCCGTGAGAGAAGCATATTCTACTCTCTACAACACCGTGTTCTGTCTTCCCCGTGAGAGAAGCATATTCTACTCTCTACAACACCGTGTTCTGTCTTCCCCGTGAGAGAAGCATATTCTACTCTCTACAACACCGTGGTCTTTCTTCCCCGTGAGAGAAGCATTTTCTACTCTCTACAACACCGTGTTCTGTCTTCCCCGTGAGAGAAGCATTTTCTACTCTCTACAACAACTTTGGCCTGTCTTCCCCGTGCGAGAAGCATATTCTACTCTACAAAACCGTGTTCTGTCTTCCCCGTGCGAGAAGCATAGTCTACTCTCGACCACACCGTGTCGCTGTGATAGATATGCGACGAATCTATCGAGGTCGCGGTCTGGTCTATTTTTAGCCCGTAACCTACGTCGTGTCTTTGTCATGCTGTCCTTGTCAGAATCTTGTATTTATCGCCACAGCTAAATGCACATCACCGTGGGGTAGGGCGCAGCTGTTTCTCGAAAGGGGGGGGGGTTGGGGTGGTGAGCGGCCTACCAATAAACTCACCCGTCTAATTCTATAATGCTCTGATCTGTGATAGTCGCTGTGATGGCTTATTGTTGAGTAAATATTCTAGATTTAAGTGAGGGGGGGGGGAGCAATGTCGTACACGTAGCTAGGTTAGTGCCGCGCAGGGCCGCCACCCCCGGAGCCGCCTTCCTACACCACTGAAGCCAGTGAACGGCAAACTCATTGATCAGCAGAGCCAGAAATCAGCAGCAGGACGATTGAAAAAAAAAAATTTTGAGAGCACAAATTTCTTTTTCAAGAATCTGTCAAGAACCATGTTTTTCGGAGTCAAAACCCGAATTTGTGGCCGACTGGCCGAGCCGTGCTCAGGTCGCTAGAGAGCCACATGCCGACCACTGCATTAGATCATTCGATGACTTATTCTAGACCCCGGTGGGCAAGCTTTGGTAGCTGAGAGCTAGCTTCAAGAGGTAACAGAGGCATGGTTGATTTTTTCTTTTCCATTTTTATGAATGATTACCGGTATTTAATTATTATTTTTTTTCCTTTTTAAAGGGAGCGCGAGCCATTCGAAACGAAGGTCGGCTCGCAAGCCCTAGTTTGTCCACCCTTGTGTTTCACACCATATAGTTCGCCCTTTTGAAGAGAGAATGACTGACACAAGACTCATGTAACATTGATCTGAGACGGATCCATACGGGATTATATGTCTAGCCACGTGGGACAGCTACTGCAACTAGCAGAGGTGAGTCTGAGAGCTGGGATGAGCCTTTGCACATATGCGCTATAGTAATGCTGCTCATACGACACATATGTGTGCATACAGGTGCGTTGTTAAAAGCATGAACCAAACTTTACTTTTTACAGAATTTTTGCAACCAAAAAAAAAAAAGAAAAAGATTTCCACCTGTCGTTTTCTTCCGCCCCCCTCCCCCTCCCCCCCCCCCTTTCCCCCCAGCCTAGAGGTGGGGGGTGGGGGTGGGTGACAAACTTTACTTTTTACAGAATTTTTTAAACCAAAAAAAAAAAAGAAAAAGATTTCCCCCTGTCGTTTTCTTCCGCCCCCCTCCCCCTCCCCCCCCCCCCTTTCCCCCCAGCCTAGAGGTGGGGGGTGGGGGTGGGTGGGGTATCGTTGAATCTATTCGTGCCACTATCTTCTGCAGCCAGTAAGTTGCGCGTGATTCATAATGATTGGTTGATCCTTCCGGTAACAAAGGTATACCAAGTTGTTAACTTTAATGAAAAAACAAAGACTTTCCTTAGTCATATATCTCACTTTAGTCATACTTGTTTGTCTTGGTCACTTTAGTCATATTTGTTGGTCTTTGCCACTTTAGTCATATTTGGTTGTCTTTGTCACTTTAGTAATGTGTGTTTGTCTTTGTCACTTTAGTCAGGTGTGTTTGTCTTTGTCACTTTAGTAATGTGTGTTTGTCTTTGTCACTTTAGTAATGTGTGTTTGTCTTTGTCACTTTAGTCATATTTGGTTGTCTTTGTCACTTTAATAACACTGGTTCGGTCTTTGATGGTCTTTCTCTCTTCAGTCATAATATAATGGTCTTTCTCTCTTCAGTGATACTATAATGGCCTTTCTCTCTTCAGTGAGAATATAATGGTCTTTCTCTCTTCAGTCATAATATAATGGTCTTTCTCTCTTCAGTAATAATATAATGGTCTTTCTCTCTTCAGTCATAATATAATGGTCTTTCTCTCTTCAGTCATAATATAATGGTCTTTCTCTCTTCAGTCATAATATAATGGTCTTTCTCTCTTCAGTCATAATATAATGGTTTTTCTGTCTTCAGTCATAATACAATGGTCTTTCTCTCTTCAGTCATAATATAATGGTCTTTCTCTCTTCAGTCATAATATAATGGTCTTTCTCTCTTCAGTCATAATACAATGGTCTTTCTCTCTTCAGTCATAATACAATGGTCTTTCTCTCTTCAGTCATAATATAATGGTCTTTCTCCAGTAGCGTAGCGAGTTATGGACGCCAGGGTCGACATTTCCTTTCTAAAATTGTCCCAAACACCATAATAGTTACACTCAGTGCATTTTTTGGTAAAAAAATAGGTGCCGGTACTCAGTGATGGACTGCCTAACTTTGAACCACCAGTTCGCACCTCGATGCAAGCTAAATCACAACTGCAAAGATGCAATTTTAAAATAATTCAATTTTAACAAATTAATAATATAATTAATTAATAATAAACGTTAAAATACAAGAAAAGTAATAATTTTTCCCCATATTGAAAAAGGGGCCGGTACGCCGTACCGGTGCGTACCGGCACAAAAAAAAAAAGCACTGGTCACACTGATCAAATGTATCGTGATCATTACGTTGTTTTATTGAAAAGCCCAAATTATGGAGGGAAAAACTTGTCTCAGAGAGAGCGGCCGTTAAGTCCCCACTGGGTGAGCTACGGCAATCCTCACTTTAGTCACATCTGAATCCGATAGTCTTTCTCTATTTAGTACACATCCGCGGTATTTTTTTTCTTAAGCCAGTGCTTAAATTGCGGCTCTTCAGCGACCTGAGTGCGGCTCGGCAAGTCGCCCACAAATCGGGTTTGACTCCGAAAAACATGGTTCTTGACGGGTTCTTTAAAAGAAATCTGGCTCTCATGGTTCTTGACAGGTTCTTTAAAAGAAATTTGGCTCTCATGGTTCTTGACAGTTTCTTTAAAAGAAATTTGGCTCTCATGGTTCTTGACAGGTTCTTTAAAAGAAATCTGGCTCTCATGGTTCTTGACAGGTTCTTTAAAAGAAATTTGGCTCTCATGGTTCTTGACAGGTTCTTTAAAAGAAATGTGGCTCTCATGGTTCTTGACAGGTTCTTTAAAAGAAATTTGGCTCTCATGGTTCTTGATAGGTTCTTTAAAAGAAATCTGGCTCTCATGGTTCTTGACAGGTTCTTTAAAAGAATTTTGGCTCTCATGGTTCTTGACAGGTTCTTTAAAAGAAATCTGGCTCTCATGGTTCTTGACAGGTTCTTTAAAAGAAATTTGGCTCTCATGGTTCTTGACAGGTTCTTTAAAAGAAATTTGGCTCTCATGGTTCATGACAGGTTCTTTAAAAGAAATTTGGCTCTCAAAATTTTTTTTTTAATCTTCTGATTTTTTGGGGGCTCTTTTGACTCATGAGTTTGCCGACCACTGTCTTAGGCTGTCTACGGCACTTGTCAGGCGGGTAGGTCTGTATGTTCTGACGAAAGGCGAGTGTCAGGCGTGTCAGGCGGGTAAGTCTGTATTTCCTGACGAAAGGCGCGTGTCAGGCATGTCAGTCTGTATGTTCTGACGAAAGGCTCGTGTCAGGCGTGTCAGGCGGGTAAGTCTGTATTTTCTGACGAAAGGTTCGTGTCAGGCGTGTCAGGCGGGTAAATCTGTATTTTCTGACGAAAGGCTCGAAACACATTCAAAGAAACGCTACTAGATAATGATGTCATGCAGAATGCGAAAGGAGGTCTTTACTAATACAGTTTCTTCTCGCACACGTGAATAATAAAGACGTGATGGGACTAAGTCGCAAGTTGTATTTTGCTCTAGGTTTTGTGGAGTTGGAATAAAGGATATCACACGGCATTCCCAGTACGTTATAGAATTAGTTTGGTTAAAAGTTAGTGGAAATTACCAAGTTCCTAAATTACGTCACGCTAAAAATGACCTTTTCAGACCCCCCTCCCCCTGTCACGAAGTGTCACAAATTCTTTACCCCCCCCCCCCGATTTTTTTTGTCATCCAAGTGTCACGTGACACCTAAAGAAATTCAAAACATGCATAAAATTTTCATAACTTAACTAAGATTTTATTTTTATTCTTTAACATTGCCCCATATTGGATTAAGATGTTGTATTATTAGAAAACTGAGTTTCATAGCACCTAAATACCTAAGGCAATTTCGACCTCAAATTAATGTTTTTAAAAATTAATTAAATTAGAACATTTTAGATTTAAAAAAAACAAAAAAAAAAACAACATTTTTTTTACCCCCTCCCCCTGTCACAAAGTGTCACAAATTCTCTCCTCCTCTCCCCCCCCCCTCCCAAGCGTGACGTTATTTGCGAACCACGACCCCCAACTGAACTGATTCCTCCGTCATCAGGGGGTGCTGAAGACTGAGCGTTTATACCGGGTCAACGTTTGTAGGGAAACATCAAAGGGGTGGGGGGGGGTGGGGGGGGAAACACTCTGCACAGTGCTACACTGGCTACAGCTGATTTCTTCTAAAAGGCTAACAACGTTGGCACGCTTCTAGAACGTTCTCGGGGAAACTACCAATGTTCCACGGGGAAAGTACCAATGTGACATGGCGCCACAGCACATGTAGTATGAGGAATTGATGTCCTGTATGCCGCACGTCAAGCCACCGCAAGGGTTCCTACTCTGGCCGACCTTTTGAACGTACGGGGTCCTTGGATATAAGATTTAGAACAGCGGCTCTCAACCTGTGGGTCGCGACCCTTTCCCAGGGGTCACCTAAGACCCCCGAAAAAAACATACACTGTACAGTTATGAAGTACCGGTAGCAACGAGAATAATTTTGTGGTTGAGGGTCGCCACAACAGTAGGCACTGAATTAAAGGGTCACGGCATTAGAAAGGTTGAGAAGCACTGATTTAGAAGAATCAAAATGTGTGTGCGTGTGGGCTGGGGGTAACCGATTGACACATTGCCCAAACAAAAAGTTTGATTACCCTTATTACAATTTTGTGTGTGGTGGCCGTGGGTGGGGGGGGGGAGGGGAGGGTCCACCGACTAAACAAAACAAACGAAAAACCCCACTTGCTTCATGACACGAGCTGTCACTGGGGGTTGCCGGCTACGAACATGATAAGAACCGCTGACCTAATTGTATCGGAGTGTTGTGTTGTGTTGCATTGGTGGGATGTGTGATATGGTGATACTGTTAGTCATCTGTCCCAACACACGGGATGAAGATGTAGACTTGGTGATGAGTTAGAATTTTTCAATTTATTTAAAGCGTGGGCGTGCGTGGGGGTGGTGGGAGGTGAGGAAGAAGAGTACTGCAACAATTAGAGTTGTCTGCGTTGATAAAGCTTAATAAATGAGCAGCATTGGCCTGACACTGGACGTCCATTGTCATTATGGCGTCGACACGCTGGACAGTTGCCCCGGGGGCTCCACGATTCTGGGGGCCCGCGTGCAGCCATTTTGTTTCATGAGAGTACTCTCCCACCCCCTCCCCCTCTTCCTACCTCTGACCGCCTCCTCCCACCGCCTCCTCCCACCCCCTCCTCCTGTAACGGCACCAACGCCGGGCACACACCACACAGCCCACGGTGCTGTTAAGTCGGTCCTGGGAATAGCACACCACTGTCCGCCCCTCCCCTCACACCACACAACACAGTCATAATGTTCATGTACACCACAGTTTATCCCCCCCTCCCCCCCAGCCACCATGCCTCTCCCGTCTCCCCCACATAAATGTAATTGCCTTAAACTTAAATCTTAAGAAATTAGATTAAAAGTTGTATATAATCCTCAATGCAATCGTTCATTATTTTTACATTTTGAATTGAAAAAAAAAAGAATTTTCACTCTCCCCCCTCTCTCTCCCTCTCTCATTTCTCTCTCTCTCCTCTTTCTCATCTCTCTCTCTCCCCACTCTCTCTCATCTCATCTCTCTCTCCCTCTCTCTCCCTCTATCTCTCCTCTCTCTCCCCATCTCTCTTCCACTTCTCTCTCCTCTCCCTCTCCCCTCTCTCTGTACCTCTCTCTCTTTCTCCTTTCTCTCTCTCTTCCCCTTCTCTCTCTTTTTATATCTTTCTTTCTCTCTCTTTCTGTCTCTGTCTCCTCTCTCTCTCCTCTCTGCCTTTCATTCCTCTCTCTCTCTTTCTGTCTCTCTCCTCTCTCTCCTCTCTGCCTCTCTCTCCCCTCTCTCTCCTCTCTGGCTATCTCCTCCTCTCTCTGTCTCTCTATCCCCCTCTCTCTCTGTCTCACTCTCCTCTCTCTCTCTGTCGACTCTCGGCGTCCCGTATAATGGACGTGTTAGGGGTCCGTACCCAGCTGGCCCGGCCGGCATATGGGTACCCCAGTAGCAGTAATCACTAGAGAACAGAACATTGACCATCTACTCCACTGACAGGAGGCCCATACCCCAGTGGCAGTAATCACTAGAGAACAGAATATTGACCATCTACTCCACTGACGGGAGGCCCATACCTCCCAATGAAAAACTAATGACTTTATGTTGATTCAAATTGATCTCCTTCTCAATCATGGTGTTGTATTGTTTCCTTCTATTTGTTCACACAAAAAAGATAATATGTGCAATGTGCATAGAATTGAGATATGTGAAGTGTGCATAGAATTGAGATATGTGAAGTGTGCATAGAATTGAGATATGTGAAGTGTGCATAGAATTCAGATATGTGCAGTGTGCATAGAATCGAGATATGTGCAGTGTGCATAGAATTGAGATATGTGAAGTGTGCATAGAATTGAGGTATGTGCAGTGTGCGTAGAATTGAGATATGTGGCAGTGTGCATAGAATTGAGATATGTGAAGTGTGCATTGAATTGAGACTGTACAGTGTGCATAGAATTGAGATATGTGCATATGAATTATTTCATTCAAACAACACCCCCCCCCCCATACACAAACTATTTTTTGGCCTCCAAAAGTCTGGGGGTCAGAAAACCGCCCCAAAATTTATGAGGAACAATGCACCTGCCCCCATCATTANTATTGTCGGGCCCGTCCGACGTTAACCCTTTATCTTAAAGAACCCATCATGTACCACTCCACCGTCTGGATTTGATGTAACACAGTAATACTACCTCACTCCCTGCATCATGGTTACAACTCTTCTGAACGGCAGCCTTGGCCCTTGGCTCTTCCACGATCTCTAAGTGAATGTGGTGAAGATCTCTGTCGTTTATTAAACCCTCCTTTACTCTTTCTGATTTCTGACCTGTGGCTGTGGCTGTGGAAGACCACATTGACATACACCTACGGTCGGTTCTTTTAATAGTAATAGTATCAAAAGAGTTCATTTTTTGCCCTATCTTTTTAGACTTTCAATTTAAGAGTAAATTTCTAACAATGGCTTGGAAAAGGCTGATTTCAATTTTCTCCAAAAAAAAAAAAAAAAAGACGAGACCACTAGGTGACAAATGGTAGATGGCCGCCAAGGGAAGTTATACACTGTAGCATTGTGTAGCATTCGTACTCTACTCTACTACGCCATCTCCTTCCATTCCCTTCCCTTTCACACATCCTTGGCCAAATACACTCAAATATTGTAACTGTATTACACAACATTTGTCATTACACATCATCGATTTCGATTCAAATCACCAGCCCTACCCTCCCCCTCTCCCCATTTGTTCACCCAACGTTCTCCCTTACACCGGTGTACAGTGTACACGTTCCTCTTTCTGCCTCCTTCGGCCCTCACCGACGTTTACTCTCTGATCTCCCCTCCCTCCCCTCGTACACACACCACACAAACCTCTCACCAACCCTCTCTCTCTCTCACACACACACACACTCGAAAAACCTGTGCCTACCGCTTATTGATTCACTCCGTCTTTCCCGCTCCTTCCCACTCCACCCCCCCCTCTCTCCCTCTAACGCTGTCTGTCTCTCCTACACAGCTACAAATAGCACACTGCACCACCGAGACCACCGGTGGTCGCTGTTTTCCGCACCACGGACCGCCCAGCCCTCCCCACTCCGCCGCTGTCTTGCGATAAAACCCTGAAATTTTCCGGTTAATAGCAAAGGGCGTACGTGCGCTTAAAAGCGGAATTCGCTTATTGAGAAAATCCTTTCTAAGAAACCTACTTTGACCACCTCGTAGAATTATGTTAATGACATTCGGTAGTTAGTCTGATGAATGTATTTCTCAAATGACCTTACATTTGAAAGTCTAATTTTCGTTAACTTTTATATAGTTCTTTAAATAAATGTAAGCTTGGCAATAATGTTTTGCTAGAAAACTCACGATACTGGTCACACGGCATAACAATGTGACAGTAAAAATGGGGAAGAAATTAAATCTCCACCAATCCACCAGTAAAAGCCAATTCGTTAGACATATTTCCCCATCACGTCTATTTTTACATCTGGAGCACGAATCGGGATTTCCCCAACACCCATTTCTTTCTACTTTCCCCTGTCAAAAAAAGGAACGCGTCAATTTGGCGAGGTTTGCAAATAAACCCTCAGCGGTTACCCGTGGGCATCTTTAAAAAAAACAAAAAAATAATAAAAAAAAACTTGAAAAACAAAACAAAACACACCCACTGCTGCGAAGTTCTACGTAGGTATACCGGGAAAATAGGCCACATAAAATCCACAACCACTATTGATTTCCCGACCACAGTTTTGGACCCACAAGTGCTACCACCGGCCTTTACCTTGCTAGCCACAGTGTACAGCGCAACCCCGATATGACCGTGGTAGCGAACGGTGCCCATGCCCATGGTTGACGGCCTAACGGTTACGGGGATTGTGGGATACAGTGCTTGCCTTATTATAAAACACTAAAGAAAAACAAATTGTCTCCTTGAAATCATTTGGAAAAAAAAAAAAAAAAAAGAAAGAAAGAAAAAAATGAAACTGATTTTTTTTTAAATGTAGTTTTACTGCAATTAGTAATGAATTAAAGTACAATGCAAATTTATATGTCATTAATGGTGGACGGCCTAACGGTTAAGTGGATTGTGGGATAAAGTGCTTGACTTATTAAAAAAAAAAAAAAAAAAAAAAATTGTCTCCTTAAAAAAATTTGGAAAAAAAAAAAAAAAAAAGAAAGAAAGAAAAAAATGAAACTGATTTTTTTTTAAATGTAGTTTTACTGCAATTAGTAATGAATTAAAGTACAATGCAAATTTATATGTCATTACTATGTAGTTACTATCCTAGTGTCTCACTTGTATTTACTTAGTTTACATGTTTTAATAATTGTAAAGCGCTTAGAGCTTTATGATAAGCGCTATATAAAAATGCCTAAATAAATACATAAATATGTCTTTTGATCTACAACATTTTAAAGCTCTGTGAAGTGTTCAGAAAACAATTTTGTAAAATTGATTCCGCGAAAGGAGAGGAATCAAGATTAACTTTACTATTATTTCCATCATCATTATTTATTTTGCTTCTTTCAATTATAAAAAAAATAAAATAAAAACAACTAAAAATATAAATATCTGTTGAAAAACAATCACAGCAGAAGATTAAAAGAAATTTAACATAAAAAAAATAATTATATCAGTCATAAGCTGGTGAGCGTGGGCGCTTCCAACTTCCAAGATCCTAAAACTAAAATGAAACGATCGTGGAAACGTCTGCTTCTCATTGTGAGCATATCTTGTGGGCCCACGTACTTCTTAAGAGTCTTAACTAGAGAGTAAAAAATTGACATCCCCAGACACATTTTGGAGAGCTCGAGTTTGTGGACCATTTAAACCCTACACCTATCTGCAACCTTATTACCCCCCACCCCCCAAGCGATTTCACTAAAACATTTATCTGTACTGATGGGAGAGCGATTTTTTTCTTGTTCAAAGGCACTTAAATTTTCTAGCGAGTCAAGCAGTTTTAAAATTTACCGCTACCCCCGTACTAACTTTAAAAAAAATGCAAGAATACCTTAAATACTGAAATGACTGTATTATTGCAACATTGATCATTATAATTTATCTACGCTTAATTTTTTGGAAAAAGGGGGGGGGGGAATTTCATTTAATATTTGCAAGAATATTTATTTATTTTTTTTAAAATTACTGTTGGAAAAATGTGGATTGTTATGCCCCTTGAATTTTTAAAGGGAGAAAAAACATTAACTAATTTATTTTCTCTAAAGGTAGTAAATATTTCAAGTAAAATATAACAAAAATGAAATTTAAATTCTAAGAATATCTGTAAAATAATATAACATTATATGATTGGAAAATAAATTAATAATTAAGTGAAAAATTATTTTTAATAAATGTTTAAAAAAGGTAAATACAAAACCAAATAACTTTTTTATTGGCAATATTATTCCACCACCCAGCTTTAACAACTGAATGACAGTTTGGGGTGCCCGGATGAGCCTCAGTGGTCTGGGGTGCAGGCTTCAAACCTGTAGCCGACTGACGTCGGAGTGGTTCAATTCCACCCTTCGGGCGGAATTTATATTTTAAATTTAATTCTTAAACTTTAAATTCATAATTATACTAATGAGGTATGTATGAGATATTCATTTTTTTGGCTTTAAAGGAATTTAAGTGATCAAATATATATATTTTAAAATTGACGTATTTGAAATCATAAAATTAAGAAATAAATTAAAAGTATAATTTAGTAAATGTGGTATAATTTATAATTTAAATTAATGTTTTAACAAACTATCTTAGAGGGCGTTTTTACGTGGAAAAGTCAAAATGGTCAGTATTTGATTTCACAAGATTTTCAAAACCTCCGATTGTATTGGTTAAAATTCACATGTCTCAAAAATACTGACACTACAGACCACACATGAGTTACAATTTATCAAAACAAATTGTCATATATAAATATATAAATATTTATTTAAAAAAAAAACTATATACCAATGAAGCTGAATATCCACTATATTAAGTTAGCAATAATTTAGTAAGTTGTATCCTATTATTTCCCACACAGCCCAATAAATAGAGCGTTGTATTTTATACTGATCCCGCCCCTAGAGCGACTTGTAGTGGACTATGTTTTTTTCCCCCACATGGCATTAATCCTCACGGGACGCAATCGCATTAATTTGTTGTTAAGTTTCGGGACGTCTCTCACTACCTCCCTTGAATTATTATTCTTTTTACTTCGCTTACCACATCATAACATTGGCATTTGTTATATTTGTTTTAATTTTTATTTCCAAGATTTGATTGACATTTGATGCACGGGGTTGGAAGCGAGTGGTTGGGGTGGGGGCCAAGGGGTGAAGGGACGATGAAAAGTAAACCAAATTTTAACAAAGGGAGTATTATTACAAAAAAAAAAAAAAAAAAAAAAAAAAAAAAAAAAAAAAAAAAAAAAAAAAAAAAAAAAAAAAAAAAAGAAAAAAAAAAAAAAAAAAAAAAAAAAAAAAAAAAAAAAAAAAAAAAAAAAAAAGAAAAGATGTTCAGAGTTGTAAGGGCTCCAAATTATATCATGTATGTTATAGGATTAAATAAAAAACTTGAATACTTGTTGCTTATCAAATTTAAGCTATTTGCAACAAAGAGAAAACAATTTGAAAAAAAAAAAAATGAATTCGATGATATTGAAATCGTTTGCACTACCACCCCCCCCCCCAACCCCAAACTGGAAAAACTCATTGCTCCCACCTTAAACAACGGGAAAATATCACTGCAATTGTTATTGAATTAGATTTCAAGCTATATTTTTCGTTTGGAAAAAAAAAAAAAAAATGAAAATGGAAAAAAAAATAAATACATAAAGTAAAAATAAATAAATGGAAACGTCTAAAAATAAATTTAGCTTTCTTATTGTAAATAGTTTTCATGAATTTTAAAGTTTAGTTTTTCTTAAAGATTGTAACATAATTTATTTTTCAGGCAGTCACACCCATATATGACATAGATGTTTCTTATACATGATCAACGTCCACTGCTTATTTTTTTCTAGTTTTCATGTGTTACCCTTAAGACTTAAAATTGTTTAAAAAAAAAACAAAAAAAAAATCACCCCCCCCCCCCCAAAAAAAACCCCCCACAACAAAAAAAAAAAAAAAAAAAAACCAGAAAAAAAAAAAAAAAAAACAAAAAAAAACCCCCCCCCCCCCCCCAAAAAAAAAAGCCCCGTAAATAAAATAAAAAGAAAAGAAAAACCGGAGAACTAAAATAAAACGATTTTTTGGACGGTATCGTTAAATTTCGTGCCGTAATCGATCTCATGAGCCATTCGCGCACCCACAGCCAAGTTCAGAATTAGTATAAACGATTTCGGCTGGCGAACTATTCATAAAGTGTATTTGTTGTACTGTCAGTACTGTCTGATAGAAACTTATCCCGATTATTATTGTTCGTAGGTTTGCTTCTTTAAAAAAAAAAAAAGAGTTACATTTCGTTTCAATGCCCATTACTTGAAGTCACGACAAAGAAAACACAGTAACAGTATTAGCCCGTTGGAAACAAAAAAAGAAAAAAAATCAATTTTCAAAACCGTACTCCACTAGGCCATAAAATGCCATATTATTAATTCGAATACTTACACTATTTCAAGAGATGAGAAAGTAAATTACATCACGCAATAATACAATATTTAAAATATTTCAAGAGTGTGAAAGTAAATTACATTACGTAATAATACAAAACTTGAAAAAACAACAACATTGCATTAAAGATACGATTAACTGCATTGCAATACGATACTTTGTAAGACCGACATTACAATGTAATACTAAACAATAACATTGCAATAGGATACCTTATAAGACCGACATTACAATGTAATACTAAACAATAACATTGCAATACGATACTTTATAAGACCGACATTACAATGTAATACTAAACAATACATGCAATACAATACTTTATAAGACCGACATTAAAATGTAATACTTAACAATACATTGCAATACGATACTTTATAAGACCGACATTACAATGTAATACTAAACAATACATGCAATACGATACTTTATAAGACCGACATTATAATGTAATACTAAACAATAACAATGCAATACATGAAAAGAATTTAGTACAATGTCACACATTTAGAGACCGACCAAATTTCGGCTTCGGTTTCGGCGCCGAAAGTTGCCGTTAGATCAATTTCGGCATAGTTCCGTTTTCGGGAAACAGAAAAGTTAAGTTTCGGTTTATCTTCGGTTTCTGCCGAAAGTGCTTGAGACTTTCGGCTGTCTGGCCTAAAGTGATTGAGGCCTTCGGTCTTCTAACCGATGTCAGATTGTCACCTTGTCTGTCGGCCGGCAATCCGATATTCATTATTGCTCGACGTCTTGCTGTCATCGTATACTATATCAAAAATCCTCTGCGAACTCTGCTCACAGCTGCTTGATGACTTACTTGGTCAATATTTCCAAAAATGAAATTTCAATAAGGCAAAGGGAAATGCAAATGGTTTTGTGGATACCACAACACAACAATATGTATATGACTATTTTTGTTTTAATTTAAAAAAAAAAAAATTGAGAACCCTAGGTTTATTCTAATAATTCATTTGTGCAATACATTTTTGATTTACCATTACATTGCACACAGGGTTTCTTTCAGCCATCCCTCCGGGTTTTTTTTTTTTTGGGGGGGGGGGCACTCTCCCCCCCCCCGGGAAAGTCACCCCCTCCCCCCCGGAGCAAAATGTGTACAGCCATATAACGATTATATATTTTTTATTTAAAAAATACTAAATTGTCGTTTTTAAACAGTTTTTAGAAATGGTGCCTTCAACCGATTACAATTAGTGGAATCTATGAAATATCGCTACGCTCGATATATTTGATATCCGTATATAGAAGGTCAATCTTGTTAAAGGCTAAAAGTATTCGATTAAAAAAAAAATCGTACTGGCCGCGCCTGATGATAAGCCGAAGACTTGCTTCCCGTCGTTGGCACTTGTCGGTATTTTTATTCATTTATTTTTTGAAAACTTTTCAAATTAAAAGACTTAAAACAACACTGTACATAGCTACCATTACATCAATATCAAGGTCTAAAATTCTAATAATATTTCCTGCCAAGTATCAAACATACGCCATACGCAATCTATTTTTCAAATTATATTTCATTATAAAATCTTTACTTTTCAAGTAGAGATAGGTGTTCGGTTAATCATAAATTAATTGTATGATGATATTAGGCTTAAAAAAATATTTTTATTAGCATAGTTATAATTGTACTCTATTTCAAGCATGTTGAGTTATAAAAATTGGAAACTGACCAAAAAAAAAATTGAGATATATTTTTTGAATTAATAATTGAAAGGGCGCGTACAAATAATGCCCACGTCACCAATTAATATATCGAATGCGTTAGTGTTTTCTTTAAAAGTGCTTCTCTTGTCACAAAGTTTCCCCGAATAACAGAGTTTAAAAAAAAAAAATAGTCTATATTTATTAAATTCCCAACTGCTTTTGCTTTTTAATACCAGAAAACTCAACAAACTGTCCCATCGGGTTGCACGGATTTTTAAAACTCAACAAACTGTCCCATCGGGTTGCACGGATTTTTAAAACTCAACAAACTGTCCCATCGGGTTGCACGGATTTTTAAAACTCAACAAACTGTCCCATCGGGTTGCACGGATTTTTAAAACTCAACAAACTGTCCCATCGGGTTGCACGGATTTTTAAAACTCAACAAACTGTCCCATTGGGTTGCACGGATTTTTAAAACTCAACAAACTGTCCCATCGGGTTGCACGGATTTTTAAAACTCAACAAACTGTCCCATCGGGTTGCACGGATTTTTTAAACTCAACAAACTGTCCCATCGGGTTGCACGGATTTTTAAAATGAGATTTGTGTACCTAGATGAGAATCTTTCAGAACGGTTTCAAAAAAAGAAAAAAAGAAAAATAAGATTTTTGTAACCTAGCATTTCGAATATCATTACCAAATCCATTTGTTGTTGGTACCGGTACTTGTTTTAGAATATATTTCTTTTCTTATTTGTCAAATTGAAATAAATTCTGTAGATTTGGTAAAAAAAAAATGTTTTAAAGCATATCTAAGTGGCAATTTGTAATTTATCTGAAAAAATGTTACAGTAGTTTGAAATTCCAAATAAAAATATCAATCAACTGAATATTGGGAAATTTATACTTTATTTTGTAAAGATACTCATTTCTTCTTTACATAATAATGCCATTCATAAAACGATTTATAAGAATGGCACCCCTGGACTTTTGTCCCATTCGCCACTCCTTAGCTATGCCTCTGGCCAGGGCCCACTGGCAAATAGTACTGCCCCTCAAAAAAACAAACAAAAAAACTGAAATGCCCCCCCCCCCCCCACAAAAAAAGTCTGAAAGAAACAGTGCTTTTACATAAATTTTGTAACTCCGGTAGTTAAAACACTAACTTAAATTTTATTAGGCCTTTAAGAGAGATGCAGTAATACTATTATAGAAGTATTTGGCTATATAATATGAACCTACTATAACTATTTTTTAAATATTGTATGCCTATTACTAGTTATAGTAGATGGAAGCTATTACTAGTTATAGTAGATGCAAGCAAGCTTAAATTAAATTTTTGTAATAGTTTTGATTTCTGCATTCTAGAATGACATTACAAAGTTAAAGGCGAAGTGTGTAATCCAGCCATTCTATAGAATGCCTAGTCAAAGTGTAAAAGATACAGGCCATTACACACTTACTATTACAGGTTCCCACTATTTGTTGAGTCGCTGGCCCAATGTATTGAAGCTAAGTTACCAGTGAGCCAATCTGTCTAAGAGCAAGCTCATCCGCGATGCGTTACATAAAGTACAAGAAAAGAAAAGATATTTAAATACAGGTCAGCGGTGGATGGAGAATTCGCTAGAAAACCAAGACATAGATCAATTGTTCGAAGATCCATCTACAGTTGTAACAATTTTAAAAAAAAGACAGATCGCGCTGAACAAGACATCCCGAGAGATAGCCGGATTGTAGTGTGTCACAGAATGGTTGTTACGGTGGAGGGCTCCGGTCCTGACCTATCAAAAACTGTATTGCTTTAGTAGTGGTCAGTAGAGGACCGCTCCTCTCTGTGATTTACATTTGGAGTATCTAGGCGTTGGGGCAGACAAATCACGACGTAGACCTGAAAGAAAAACTAAACTGCTTCAACTCCAGGTGTCCAGATGATGAAAAGTCTATGTTTATTTCTAAGATTTAAAAAGTTCATCTGTTGGTATCATGAATCGTCAACTAACTATTAATATATATCTCTGTAGCCAAGACTGTGTCTAGACTCTTCGTCTGTATCGTCTCATCTTTTCCTATGTTCCACTAGTTAACTGCTGTCTCCTAAACTCTTGCAACTGTTCTCTGTTGACTGTTCGCTTTCATCTGTTTCCTCTAGACCAGACCTGCACAACTCAAAAGGTAAGGCGGGCCGTAATACTTTATGGGAAACTTGTGCAGGCCAACAGATAATAGAACAGGGGGGAAAGCTATTAAGAAAATAATAAGAATAAAGAATACTTCGTTACTTCAAGGGCCGCAAAGTGGGTGCTGACGGGCCACATGCGGCCCGCGGGCCGTATGTTGTGCAGGCCTGCTCTAAACTATATCTCTCAGCTGATTTCTCCCTATGTCATAAAGAGTTCAGTTGTATGTACCATTCTCTACCTCCATAGGTGGCACATAAATGCTATCTATTAACACATCTCTGCACTCTGATTTCCGGTCAATTAGAATTTCCCGTCGTTAACCCCACAATTATCATGCAAAGTCTGGGAGGCCCTAACACATAATATAATAGAAAGTAACAATACCCTCAGCTGAAAGACGGGAGAATCTATTAACCTTAACCACACCCCCTTAACAATGCCCTCCCCAAAATAACAGCATTTTCCGTCTATCCTATAGTTACCTTAACAAAAATTAGAGACCGACTGAATTTCGGCTTCAGTTTTGGCGCCGAAGGTTGCCATTTGATCACTTTCGGCCTAGTTTCGCTAATGGAAAATGTTTAATAAAGTAAATTTAATGTAAAAATAACTACAACTTAACGTACTTACTTCTCCTTCTTCTATATTTTGAGGACCCACGATCAATGTATTGAACATTCTGGCTCCTGTACATTCTTAAATACAGTTTTTTAAAACATTTACCTCCTGACCTTTAATTAATTTGTTTTTACTCTTGTTATTGTTGTGGACTTTTTTTTTAACAATAACAAATCCATCTTGCCAGTCAGAGGAGGAGGGTGACACCATGAGTTTACCGCACCGGGTGACACCAACCATAGCCACCCCACCACATAAAGGGATTCATTTCAGCATCGCGATCAATGAATCTAAAACGGTGACCGGAAATTTTATCTGAAATAATTTTTTTCGGAGGAAAATTGTTTGAACGGAAGTTTGTTCGAATTGAAATAATTGGGGGTGGGGGTGGAGGGGGGGGGAGGCAAATAAAATTAAGGGTTATTATAAAGTTTGAATTTTCCAATTTCTCACCTGCTTCCCTTTCAAAAATTTAAAATAAAAAAAAAATAAAAAATTATTTTCGCATAAACTTCCGTCGAACAATTTTCCATTAACGTATTTTTTCGTATTAATTTCTGGATACTGTCTAAAACTTGTCAAATAAAATAATCTCATCTTTAAATGTTTAAAATTTAAGTCACACGGTGTACTCAACACTATACAATATATATCTCAAATGCATGGCTGCATGTCCATATGATACGGCTCAGCCAGGGCTTCATTTTTTCCCTTTGATTTTGACCCTTTATATCACATGTGTCAAACTCAAGGCCCGCGGGCCACATCCGCCACCCCGTACAATTATATCAGGCCCGCGAGGTCTTGACCGGCGCTCACTTTATCCAAGTGAACGCTATGGGGTTTCCCAATGCACACTTTGCAGAAAAACTTCGCTTACTTCGCGCCGAGTTTGAAGCACATCAATGTTATTTCGAGCTGTTTCGTAACCCCTTTGTCATAGACGTGGAAACTTCACCTGTAAATTTTCAGATGGAGCTAATAGAGCTGCAGTGTAATGGGACACTAAAGGCAAAGTACGACACAGTAGGGCCTGCACAGTTCACTCGTTTCATTCTTGAAGAGCTGCCCCAGCTTCGTCTACTTTGGCCTCGAACCTTGTTGTGTAGCACATACATGTGTGAGCAGCTGATTTCTATGATGAAGATTAACAAAAAATCACACAGGAGTCGTCTCACTAATGAACACTTGCAGTTCATCAAGAGAATCTAAATGACACAGAACGTTACTCCCAACATAAACGAACTTACTTGTTCATGGAGCCAAGAAAATGTGCCAAACACTCAGCTCTGGCGCATTGGCATAAGAACGAAAATGGGCATGCCAGTGATTTGTAATTTTTACAACTTTTCTCTGTTTTCATTTATATAAATAATTTAAAAAAAAACATATTAGTTTTCGCTTATTGAATGTTTATCCTGTTGGGCCCGCAACCTTACATGTGATTTGAGTTTTGGCCCGCCGAGTGATTGAGTTTGACACCCTTGCTTTATATCAATTGCACAGCTAGGAAATTTATCAAAGTGTCAATCATTTTGATAGTCGTTCCTAAAATAAGAAAGAAAAATGCAGTCCATGTAACTGAGATAGGATCTGCACTGAGACCTGGGCTTTTTAAAACATATTTCTTTGACTGTGTAGCAGTGATACACGCCCTACATGTCTAGTGTCAGCTTACAGTGGTGCGATTTCGTTACCTGGTCGTTGGAGTTGAAGGCAAGCAACTGTACAAATAGCGTTCTGTATTAAAGTGACACAAGGATTTGTGTTATGAAACTGACTTGCGTTTCTGCAGAATTACTAATTTATAATCATCTGACTAGGATATCACAACAACGACGAAGGTATATATAGGTGACACATTAATTAAGTGGTTTTTTTGGGGTGGTTACAGCATGGTCTAAGTTTTCTCGAATCTTTGTCAATATTGTCTTTGTTGTCTTTCTTGTCTATCTTGACATTTTTGTCTGGTCGGTCTTATCAGTCTTGTCTCTATGGTCTTTCTTGTCTGTCTTGACGATCTTGTCTGGTCTGTCTGGTCTTTCTTTTCTGGTCGGTCTTGTCTGTCTAATTTTAATTTGCCTTGTCTGGATTTTCGTTCTTTTCTGACTTGTCTGTCTGGTCTGTTTTTTGTTTTTTTTAAATTTGAATCATTGCCATTGCATTATTTCCTTTTGTACATCGAAATGATGAAAAAAAAAATCACAAAAATACAAATCAAGGACGTGTGAGCCATGTACTTTCTGCATATTTAAATAACTCCGTCAGATGTGTTGCGATATTTCATTGGTAAAAGAATGACTTATTGATCACCAATAAGTTGAGTGAAAGACCTATCAAGAAGCAACATATAATTCTAACATCCTCATAAAAGTCTGAAAATGCTCCAGAGAGGGGTAGTTCGAAGACTTAAGGGTCGACCATTAATTATGTCAACAAAATAGCGGGGGGGGGGGAGAGGGAGATCTAAATTAGTTGACATCAGCAATCATGTCAACAAAATAGCGGGAGGGGGGGGAGAGGGAGATCTAAATTAGTTGACATCAGCAATCATGTTTGCTCTATTAAAATTTTAATCTGAAAAATTAACCCGTTATTACATGATTTTAACAATATTAATGATTGTAAATTAAAATATTTATATAATTTTCAGGCTTTTGACAATATAAGATTTATTTAATGTGTGTCTGTGCACGGCAGATGGCTGGTGAGAATGTTAGCACACTTTGTTAGTACCGGTACAGGAGAAGTCAAAAGTTGGCAACTCTTCACCTGTGGATTCTGTTCGTCGCAAATAACTAGTTCAGTATGTTGGCGATCTTGTTGCAGGTATTGAACAAGGGCAAGGTTCAAGGTCATGTGCAGTCAAGATAAATGATATTGATAGAGTAGGATTACGATATTTTGAGAATTAGGGGAAAGTTACGTGAGTAACAATAATAACATCGCTGCTCGATGAAAGGATTTGGAAAATCTGTAACATCTATTTTGCATCACAAGTCCTGTTGAAATAATACGGTCAACAGCACAGAAAATGCATAAGAAATGACCATCTGCTCCTCAATAAAAAAGGATTCGATTAATTCATGTAGCTTCTAGGAGACAGAGAGAGAGCTTATGGAGGTTATTGCTCACACTGACAATGCTTCTAGTTTAAGTGCTAAATGGTTAGATGAGGATAATGTTGACTTGTCTGGTATATCAGTTCTGCAAGATGAAAATGATGAATCAGCTACTATGCCCAGTGTAACGATAGATGTGTAGTCTTTAACAACCTATTCATTGATTCTGCATTATAAAATGTAAGTGTGAAAACTTTTTTAGTTGTTGATTAATAAGCTTAAGATGTAACGAAAATGTGTTTCCTACAATTCTGTGTTATTAAATTTTTTTATAAAAAGTGTTGGACTGGTTCAGAGAGCACCTCTACAACATAAATAAACACGCTCTCTGTCCGGTCTCCAAATATTTCAATAGCCCTAACCATTATGGTATCTCAGACATCGCTGTTACTGGTATACTCTATACTAGTAACACCACAGATAGCATCTATATGGAGAACAAATTAATAACCAGATTTGGTACGTTGTCTCCATATGGAATGAACCAAATCCACAATTTTTCCTAGCTGCCATGTCTTTTTCCTGTATGGTTTTTACAATTATGTTAAAATCACTTCCTTCTACTCCTCTTTACTTTGTTTTTGTCTGGTTTTAGCGCCCTCTCCTATTTTTTCTGTTTTAGGTAGGAAATGTATATTTATATTATGTAAATTTAATTTTTACTTATTTAAATGTGTTTTGTTTGTTTGTACTGATGAAGGCATGTGTCGAAACGTTTACTTGTGTATAATGCATAATTATTATTAAAGCATAATTAATATTGTTATATTGACACAATTTGTTCGTGTCTTATTAATCTGTGCTTTTAAAATAGATCAGTATATACATTTATTAATATTATAATTCATTATTATTATTATTATTTTTTTTTTTTGGGGGGGGGGAGGGTTTATGAAAATGTTGACATAATTACTTAAGGGGGGGGGGGGTTATTGAACGTTTGACAGTTGTTGACAAAGGAGGGAAAAAAAAATAATGGACGCCCCCTTATTGCACATCAATAAGTTTAGTGAAAAACAAACAAAAGGAAATTGGTCGAAAATTTTAACGTACGAACTGGAAAAAAAAAAAAAAAAGATTCGATCAAATTTGTTTCGATCAATTTTCCGTCGGCGAAATTCCTTTCGATCAAATTTCCGGTAACTGACTAATCTGCTTCGAAAACTGCTTACAGCTGCATGATGACCTGCTTGTCTTTTATTTCCGATTATCAAATTTCAATTAGGCCGGGGTAAATGTGAATAGTTTTGTTGAAAAATCTACTTGAATGGTAATTCATCATCATAAACATTGTTAATGACGAAATAACACAAGATTGCATGGATCACTGGTTCTTATAATAATTATGTAGAAGGCCTACTGGAGACCTGTTTACTTTTATGATTTTGGCCACCAATTTGTGATTTTGAGACGTCTTTTGCGAATCTCTGTGGAGACCCGCCAGAACTACAATTTTAAGAGACCCGGTTAAAAAATATGGGGAGGTTTGTCACCGAACGAAATAATTAAGTCACAAGCGCGGAAAGACTAGTGTATTGGTACTAGCTATATTACTACAGCTATATCTTGCCAGCTATTTATGAAAACACAAAGCATTGCTATGACGATAACCGTGAACCACGTGGTGATATTTTTTATAGCCTCAATAACAGACATTTATGCGGCACTTGGCTCTATCTTGTCATGATAACTGTTGCAGATATGTCTAGGCAACGCTGTGATTTTATTATAAAAGCTAAAGGAATTCAAGGATATATTTTGCATGAATATAAAGTGATATTGTCTTATGTCTGCTACAATACATGCCTATGACGTGATGTTGTCTTGAACTGCTCCAATACAAGCACATCCAATCAAAATGTTCACTTATCATGCTACTTTAAAATACACTATTAAGAAAACTTCAATTCCTTTTTAATTAAAATTGTAAAAGACGAAGTATTCATTGGATGATAATTTATCAATATTCCAGATGATCTAATTTTTTAAATAAAAAGAATGTAAATATTGATATTTCCCCCAATCATCTTTCGGCGAAACAAGAATGTATGCGTGAACGAATATTAAAATATCTAAATCTTTCGGTTTCTACTTTTTGTTTTGGCCGAAAGTCTCGTTAAGCTTTTGTTTTCGGCTTCGGTTTCGGCTGAAAGTCTCGTTAATCTTTTGGTTTCGGCCGAAAGTAATTTTTAACTTACGGTCTGGTTTCGGTTGCGGCTGAAATCAGAAAATAACTTTCGGTGGGTCTCTAATATAAAGTGATGTTGTCTAGTCGGGATGCATGCTGTAATCCAATGGGAAAACGAATGGCAGTCGGGTGTTATTGCCTGGCTTGTCATCAGTTGAGTAAAAAGTGAAGGAGCCGTTTTAAATATATCTTCACCACACCAACGATCAGCTGATTGAAAGTCTCTGGATAAAAAAAAATTTGGCTCTTGATCTCTAGATCCACTATCAAATAATTGGCTCTTGATCTCTAGATCCACCATCAAATAATTGGCTCTTGATCCCTAGACCCACCATCAAATAATTAGCTCTTGATCTATAGATCCACCATCAAATAATTGGCTCTTGATCTCTAGATCCATCATCAAATAATTGGCTCTTGATCTCTAGATCCACCATCAAATAATTGGCTCTTGATCTCTATATCCACCATCAAATAATTTGCTCTTAATCTCTAGATCCACCATCAAATAATTGGCTCTTGATCTCTAGATCCACCATCAAATAATTGTCACTTGATCTCTAGATCCACCATCAAATAATTTGCTCTTAATCTCTAGATCCACCATCAAATAATTGGCTCTTGATCTCTAGATCCACCATCAAATAATTGTCACTTGATCTCTAGATCCACCATCAAATAATTGGCTCTTGATCTCTAGATCCACCATCAAATAATTGGCTCTTGATCCCTAGATCCACTATCAAACAATTGGCTCTTGATCTTTGATCCACTATCACAAAATTGGCTCTTGATCTCTAGATCCACTATCAAACAATTGGCTCTTGATCTCTAGATCCACTATCAAATAATTGGCACTTAATCTCTAGATCCACTATAAAAAAAAATATCCCAGAGAAGAAGGGGACTTAACTCGGTGACCATCGATACAAAATTGTGCAAAAGATGTTCGTGCCCCTGCCGAGATTTGCTGTCTCTCTTATTTGTTTTCATTTTCTGGAAAATAATAATTTAATAGCGCTGATTGACACAATTCTGGATTCTTGCATTCAGTTGAACGATGCGGTCACAGCTTAGGTGGGGCCCTCAACGTAAACGGAGCTTCTTAATAATCACGACAAATTAGGGGCCCTATAGAAATCCTTTAGTTAGAAGATGAAGTCCATAGCATGTGTTTCTAAGCTCACGTGTTTGTTTCAAATATTTCAGAATGTTTCAGAGAGTGAAGAGATTTCTCTATGACCTTATTGTCTGGTCCGGCATCATCAACTATCTAACGCTTCTGATAAGACCCATGCTGAGGAAGATCATCTCAAAAACTAAAAGCTCAAACTACAAAGTCGTCGACAGTTCAGGAGCCTCCATGGATGCCACGCTCTTGCAGGGCAAGGTCTTTCCCCCTGTCCGGACTAGTAAAATACTCTCTATTTCCGGTATGAGGATAAGAAAAGATGACGCGTTTCTCTGCGGCTATCCCAAAACCGGATGCCACTGGATGTACGAGATCATGCAGATGCTGACGTCGGGGCGCGCGCAGCTTTCGAAACAAGGGAAGGAACTCGGCGGCATGATCGACCTCGTTCCCGACATTGTGCTGGATTCTCTCCCCTCCCCAAGGATCCTGAACTCCCACCTGCACTACGACGAGCTCCCGAAAGGCGTTAAAGAGAACAAGACGAAGATCGTTCTGACGGTGCGAAACCCCAAAGACACGGTGGTCTCCCACTACAATCATCATAAGGTCATGACGTTCATGTACGGCTACGACGGGAAATTCGATGACTATTTCGAGCTGTTCATGGCGGGGAAATTAGAATTCGGCGATTATTTTGAACACGTCCTGAGCTGGGACAGGGTCATGAAAACGCAGAACGACAACCCGGTGCTGATGGTGTCTTTCGAAGACCTGAAGGCGCGGCCAGTGGAGATGGTGAGAACTGTGGCCAGATTCCTCGGGAAGTCCGTCACCGACCAGTTGGCCGAGGACATCGTTAAGGCTTGTGATTTCGACGTCATGAAGGAGAAGAGAAAGAAGGAGGGAGGGGTGGACGCTACAATGTTTAGAAAAGGTAACCATGGAAAAAGTGGAGAAAAAAATAATAGGTGAAAACAAAATAATAGGCGAAAACAAAATAATAGGTGAAAACAAAATAATAGGTGAAAACAAAGTAAAAGGTGAAAACAAAACAATAGGTGAAAACAAAATAATAGGTGAAAACAAAATAATAGGTGAAAACAAAATAATAGATGAAAACAAAATAATAGGTGAAAACAAAGTAATAGGTGAAAACAAAACAATAGGTGAAAACAAAATAATAGGTGAAAACAAAATAATAGGTGAAAACAAAATAATAGATGAAAACAAAATAATAGGTGAAAACAAAATAATAAGTGAAAACAAAATAATAGATGAAAACAAAATAATAGGTGAAAACAAAATAATAGGTGAAAACAAAACAATAGGTGAAAACAAAATAATAGGTGAAAACAAAATAATAGGTGAAAACAAAGTAATAGGTGAAAACAAAACAATAGGTGAAAACAAAATAATAGGTGAAAACAAAATAATAAGTGAAAACAAAATAATAGGTGAAAACAAAGTAATAGGTGAAAACAAAACAATAGGTGAAAACAAAATAATAGGTGAAATCAAAGTAATAGGTGAAAACAAAGTAATAGGTGAAAACAAAACAATAGGTGAAAACAAAATAATAGGTGAAAACAAAATAATAGGTGAAAACAAAATAATAGGTGAAAAAAATAAAAATAAAAAAATAATTGGTGGAAAAAAAATCTTACAGTACATCTAATTTTCCGATCCACAAATTGTAGCTTTGAGTACAGTAAACCAGTTCTTATTTTTAAAAAAAATTATCATGTAAACACGCAATACAGTGTAATATTTTTTTCCGATTCAACTTTCTGCGCCGCTATGAATGTAAACTACATTAGGTGATTTAATGTATTTTTGGATGTTTGTTTTTTTTTTACTTGTGGCGTGCCGCGAAATTCTTGGAAAGGCCTAGGGTGTGCCGCTTGTAAGAGAAGGTTGATGAACTCGTATGCTTCTTGTATCCAGTCCAAGAATCATAAACAGGGCTTGTATTCCAAAGTCCCCACCAGTGGCGTAGCTAGGTTTAATGCCACCCGGGGCGGGCAAAGATTTTTGCCGCAGCGACCACGAAAAAACCTTGTAGTTCGACGAAAATGCCACCCCTCAGTATATAGAGTTAAAGTGC
Source organism: Lymnaea stagnalis (assembly GCA_964033795.1). Classification (NCBI taxonomy): domain Eukaryota; kingdom Metazoa; phylum Mollusca; class Gastropoda; family Lymnaeidae; genus Lymnaea; species Lymnaea stagnalis. Next base: position 1,399,065 of record CAXITT010000073.1, read on the forward strand.
CGCCCTGGGTGAACCGGCCCTTCTGCACCCCCCTTCCTACGCCAGTGGTCCCCACCCATAAATACGCTTGGAAAATTTCTTTTCTGTATAAAAAAAAATCTTTTAAATAGTATTTTAAACGTCATAAGTTAAATGAGGTTTCTTTTAAAATCCATCTTTCCACAGGCAAAGTTGGTGACTGGAGGAACTGGCTGACAGATTCTCAGAGTGAGGCTATTGATGCAGTGTGGCGGGAGAAGATGATGGCCTGCTCCTATCAACCTGACTATTAGCTGCGCTTATGACGTCTTGAAAAAAAAATAAAAATTCAGGAGGCTTGCGCCAATTTAAAAAAAAAATTCTTTCACATTATTTTAACTTTTGTTCGTGTGTTTCTTTCTGGCTGGGTGGGGTGGCAAAAATCTTCGGAAGGCTAATTGGCCAACTTCCCGTCAACCTATCGAGCTGAAAGTCGGCACATAGATTCGTTGCTGATGACGTCACATTCTTTCAAATTTTCAGCCTTAACCCTCAACCCCCCCCTCCCCCCCACAAATAAGTTTTTCCTTTTTTTTTTAAAGGAAGATGAAGGAAATATGATGCCACTGATTTCACGATATAAAGTTCCAAATAACTGCGATCCATGAGATTCTTTAAAACAAGAGCTATAGGGTTTTTTTTTTTATTTTTTAATTTTTTATTTTTTTTATTTTTTTTTTTAAATTCATATCTAGTTCATGGGCGTAAACAAAGATGGGTTAAGATTTTTGGGTGTATATTTTTTATGACATTAATAAAATTTCTTTTAAAAAAAAGACACTCACGGCTGTTATAGATGGGAAAAATGTTTAAGAAATTCTACTGAAAAAAAAATAAATATATATTTCCCGATAGAAAAACAACACAAAAATGTGTTCAGTTTTGAATGAGGTCATCAATTAGCGCATCAAACTACGTCACTAGAGAAGACATTTAAAATGGTTGATTGAGTTGTTTGTGGTAAACGTAAGATTTATGTTTTCACATTTTTTTTTTTTTTTTAGATCAATAAAATTGTAGTTCAAGGGCACGAAAAGGGTTAAGGTAGGACAATCATTGAACAATTGAAAAGCACTTGACATCTAAATTATTTCTCCAGCTTAGAAATCAGCCGCCAATGATCTCCTTAAGTGACAATAAGGATTTATGTTTTGAGAAAAAAAGGTAGTTTAGGGGGGCGTATAATATATAGTAGGTAGGCGTATAATATATAGTAGGTAGGCGTATAATATATAGTAGGTAGGCGTATAATATATAGTAGGTAGGCGTATAATATATAGTAGGTAGGCGTATAAAAAATATAGTAGGTAGACGTATAATATATAGTAGAAAAATAATTCTTAAAACTTTGAATGACGTTAGAAACACAAACATCAATACATAGAAACTTAAAAAAAAAAAAAATGAATTGTGATGAGTTTTATGAACCCTCTGGGATGTCAATGAAAAGGTGTTTAACAACACACTGGGGGGGGTCAGTGATAAGGTGTTAAACAACACACTGAGATGTGAATGTCAATGACAAGATGCTCAAGTTACTGGGGGGGGGGATGGTCAATGACAAGATGCTCAAGTTACTGGGGGGGGGATGATCAATGACAAGATGCTCAAGTTACTGGAATCCGTTGCCATGAGACTGAACATTCTCCCTGATAGGGAAGCGACCTCTTAATTGACATTCACAAGGTCAAGGGCACTTCAAACCGGGATATTTTAATTTTGACGTAGCCAAAGATTGTTCAATATTTAAAGTTTAAAAAACAAAATCCATAGATGAATGGAACATTGTAGAATCTCACCACCAAGCCGCTCTTTACCACAGCAATGAATTCCAATGAGCTGTGCAGTGGCCTGGCTCTAGGTTTAGCCACGCCCGTGGTAAGCCAAGATGTTGCCACCCTTCTATCACGAAAACACTCTGCAGTCGGCCTAATGCCGCACATCAAAAATGAAGAAAAAAAGAGACCCCCCCCCCGGGGTGGGCCGCCCCTCTGCGCACCCTTCTTACGCCAGTGGAAATGTGTAACGTCACGGGAGAGGAGCTTTTCCAACCTAAAAACTGGTAAAGAATAAATTGCGATCAAACATGAAAAGTTAAGGGTTTTTGCGGTCTTGAGATTATATCAACTGAAAGCGAGTTTCGATGAAGATGTTGACAGGTTTGCATCTTTGAAGACAGGAATGAAACGTTTTAGCTTGTAACATTTATTGATGTTAAGAGAAAAAAAAAGGAATTAGGTTGCAGTTCCTCAAACTTTATTCTAAAAAAATTCTTCTAGGCTCTTTGTTAATTTTGTATTTAATTTTTTTTTGTATTTAAAAAAAAACATTTCACAGACCAGTGGTTCCAAACTATGTGCCACTGCATCCTGGGGAGCCGTGGCTTCTAAACACGGGCATCGCAAAATGTTACACTACCGGTATATAATTCCGTTTTAAATTGACGTGGCGTCTTGGTAGGCAGCCAGTAACAGACCGAGAATTAACTGGTTGAAGAAGCCTCAGAGCCTCAGCAAATGGTTTACTTCGTTAAAATGAGACCGCACTGGATTGAGCTTTCCAATTATTTCAATATTCACGATTGAGCAGTGCCCTAAACAGTTTGACTTTGGGGTCTAAGTGAAAACAACTGGACGCAACAGGGGCACCGAGAAAAGTATGGGAACCTCGGAGGCGGGGGGGGGGAGTTGAGGAGTAGGGATGAATACCAGAAGGGAGCAGTGGTGTAGCTAGGTTTAGTTCGCCCATACCATGGGAGGGCCAAGATTGCCCCTTGCCCCAAACAAAAAGAAAAAAAAAACGTTTAAAAAAACGATGCAATTTCTCAATTTTGGAAAAATAGTTTCATCCGGGGCAGAACGCCCCTCCGCACCCCTTTCTAAGCCACTTTGGGGGGGGGAGAGGGGGTGGAGAATGTCACCAACATGAATTAACCCACTGGTTGACACCAAACCTAGTGACGCCACTGTATACAGATCTCCAGGATGTTTGAAATGCAGCTGAAAAGAACGTGGCATTGTCCTTAGATTTCTTTTTAACCACGTGGGGTATGGGGGAGGGGGCGAAATATCCCCGAGGTGCTTGCTATGTACCAAATAAATCAATAATTCAATGTCCGTTGCATTGTCCTTAGATGACATATATAACGGAATGGATTGAAGGATTGCGAATTCACTTGTGGCTCACTCAAACAGCTTCAGTACAACCTGCACTATACGAATAGTTCTGCTATAGTTAACCGATTGGACTGAAATGTAAACATTTCAAGCGAAGTTAAATAACATAATTTATTTTTTTTAAAAACTCTACAAGGTACAGAAAGGGGCATAGACCCTTTGATTATAATTCACGAGTTTCAAAGTTGAGACAGAAAAATTGTCTGTTAAAAAAAATGCAGATTGTCCTGATCCAGATGACCTAGTTAGCCGCGAGTGTGACAGGTTTTAACAGGCGGCGTCGTATCGGTGTAAGCAAGTCCCGATAGAACCGTGGCTTTCCTTTTCTATTGCCTATAAATCTATATAAAAAAATCAATACATGGAAATTCCGTATCGGTCTATTTGGAATAATAAAACAAATAAAAAATCCTGCGATTTTATGTTACTGGGGATCAGAGTGAGTTGCTGGGTTTTAGGGTTAGGGTAAACAAGAATTACAAATTAAGTTCCCACCCTTATCCATTTTCAGAAGAAAGGTTTAGTAACTTTGAGTTTAGCGTTGTTAGGGGACAGTTCATTTCGACTTCATTAAAAATAGATGTAAAGGTAGGAGGTTTACCCCCCAATTATTATTTACTTAAAAGTTTAAAAAATGTCTAAAACTGTATTGTGTTAACGCCAAGACATAGCATCAATTAACTCAAATACAAATACAATTCTGATTTCTTATCTAGAATCGGCGTTACGCCCAGGGGAGTACAGTATTTCCATTGGTTGGCCACTTTGAAATGACGTGGACAAAAGGTGGACAGGAACGGACGTAATGGAAGTGGAATGAAGAAACTATATGATAGGTAATAAAGAAATAGTAGAACAAGGTATGTGGAAGATTGAATCAAAAGACAGGACGATAAGATGTGAACGGTCATGCTAGAGACGTCCTTAGCGAACAGGACAAATGAAAATACGACAAGAAATGAAGCACAGAAGAAAAAACAACTTAAAGGATCTCCTTTGCTGTTGCCAGAAATAGGAAACTATTAATCATTGTAACATAATGTTAGTTATAACATCTAGTAGCAAAGAATGACATCGAATAAAAAATAAACTCCAACAGGATGACGTAAAAGGCAACAATGGAAATATGGTCTTAATGTATAACTTGACCCGAAACATAGATTTTAATGTTGACACGGCAGCCAACCTGGCGAGAGGTCACCTTTTCTAAAACTCGATTGATCGCCAATTTATGAACTTATTTCAATTTCAAGGCCATTTATAAAGAAACGATACGTGTATGTGTTGTTATAACAGGATGTGGGCATATCAGTGAGCAGAAGAGAGAGAGAGAGAGAGAGAGAGAGAGAGAGAGAGACAGAGACATAGAGAGAGAGAGAGAGAGACAGAGAGAGAGAGAGACAGACAGACAGAGAGAGAGACAGAGAGAGAGAGAGACAGAGAGAGAGAGAGAGAGAGAGATTCACACCAGTCTTCAAACTGACAAAGATTTTAAAGTAGCAGTAATAAAATAATATAAGGTTTTTTAAGATGTGTTTATTATATTAAGAATATCAAACAGATATTTTTTTTTGTCCACCTGAATCATTAAAATAAAACACATTTGTTCAGTTAGCTCTTCTATCTGAAAGTAAAAAAAAACCCAACAAAACAGAAACAATTCTTTGCCGGGTGATGGATTTTGCGTTTTTAAATGTTTGAACACTCCACCTCCCTTCCCTTCACTTACTCCAATCCTCTCCTCCTACGCACCCCGTGTCCTCCCACATTCCCTCTCCCCCCAAATCGCCCCCCTTCCCCCCCGTCTCCTCCCACAACATCGTAGAAACACCAAATGGAATCAAAACTAAAACAAAAACGGAAAGTAAAAAAACAACCCCCCCCCCCCNAAACCAATTCCCAACAGTTTACGGCGGAGAATGGTATTGTTTGTCTACAGTAGGCTAACAAACTATTTTGTTATTGTTAGTTCTTACATCTCTTTAATGATAATTGACATTCTTGAAATGTCAGTTTACATACACTCTTTACCGGTATTCCCAAAGTTGTCTTTCAAACTAGGTGAGCATTTTTTTAACCTTACTCTTTACCCAAATAGAAGAGATAGATATACTATATAGATAAATTAAAACAATTCCCCACTCCCCCCCCCCCTTTTTTCCCCCCCCCCCTCTCTCCTTACCTCCATCGTTTTCCAATGCCACACACGGTACGGGCCGTGTCTTGAATCACTAGCGGTTTGCCTTTAATCACAGGTCATTGGAAGTTTGGTCAATAGAAATAGGTAAATAGCGATGCTTCGTCAACGCTGAAAGATGAAAAGATCTCTCCGTGCTAATTTATGGGTCAGTTTGTGGATATCTAGGATCTCTCCGTGCTAATTTATGGGTCAGTTTGTGGCTATCTAGGATCTCTCCGTGCTAATTTATGGGTCAGTTTGTGGCTATCTAGGATCTCTCCGTGCTAATTTATGGGTCAGTTTTTGGCTATCTAGGATCGCTCCGTGCCAATTTATGGGAAAGTTGTTGTTATGTAGGATCTCTCCGTGCAAGTCTATGGGTCAAATGTGGCTATCTAGGATCTCTCCGTGCTAATCTATGGGAAAGTTGTTGCTATCTAGGATCTCTCCGTGCTAATCTATGGGAAAGTTGTTGCTATCTAGGATCTCTACGTGCTAAGCAATGGGCCAATTGTGGCTATCTAGAATCTCTCCGTGCTAAGCTGTGGGTCAATTTGTGGCTATCTAGGAGGTATGCAAAATTATATGTAAAAAAAGGATATTGAAATACTTCAATCTATAATTGGCCATTACCTGGAAATTCACGTGTTGCCTCTCCTTAAGAACATACTTGCTGTATATTCAATGCAAACTTCACTGAACCACTTGTATTGAAGCGAAAATGTTCACGCTTAATCTCTCTCCTACCTCGATTAAATCGATTAAAAGGTTTTGAAAAAAAGTACGATAAAATATCATAAATAAATTGTGATTATTTATGAATCGAAACAAAATCGTAGGTTCAGTGTATGACAAATCCAAGCGAAAACACAAACAACACAAACAATATAAACAACATAAACAATATAAACAACATAAACAATATAAACAACATAAACAATATAAACAATATAAGCAATATAAACAACATAAACAATATAAACAACATAAACAATATAAACAACATAAACAATATAAACAACATAAACAATATAAACAATATAAACAGCATAAAAACATTAACAATATAAAAAATATAAACAACATAAATAAAATAAACAATATAAACAACAGAAACAATATAAACAACATAAACAATATCAACAATATAAACAACATCAAAAACGTAAACAATTTAAACAACATAAACAACATAAACAATATAAACAACATAAACAATATAAACAACATAAACAGTATAAAATTATAAACAACATAAAAAATATAAAAAACACAAAAACAAAAGTTAAAATGTTTCATTAAAAAAAGGTGTATTTATCCAGTTCAGACTCCACCTCGTGCACAAAGTCCCACCATAGGCCCACAATAGTCCCACTATAGGCCCACAATAGGCCCACCATAAGTTCACAATAGGCCCACCATAGGCCCACATTAGGCCCACCATAGGCCCACATTAGGCCCACCATAGGCCCACAATAGTCCCACCATAGGCCCACATTAGGCCCACCATTAGGCCCACCATAGACCCACAATAGTCCCACCATGGGCCAACATTAGGTCCACCATAGGCGCACAATAGTCCTTCCATAGACGCACAAAAGTCCTTCCATAGGCCCACAATAGACCCACCATAGGCACCCCCAAACCTCTTCCCCCCCCCCCCTTTTTTTTTAATACTCTTTTGAAATGTCAGAAATCAATAAAAATACAAATCAGTAAACGGAGTTCCCACCCACCATAGGCCCACAATAGTCCCACCATGGGCCAACCTTAGGTCCACCATAGGCGCACAATAGTCCTTCCATAGACGCACAAAAGTCCTTCCATAGGCCCACAATAGACCCACCATAGGCCCCCCCAAACCTCTTCCCCCCCCCCCCTTTTTTTTTAATACTCTTTTGAAATGTCAGAAATCAATAAAAATACAAATCAGTAAACGGAGTTCCCGTTCAATTTTGTAAAAACTATAAAAAGAGATCAGGTAGAAAAATTGTAACGTAAAGGTTTCCGTGTAGTGCGTCAAAGCTAGAAGTTTGGTTACCTGACGGTGCTAGGTGCAGGAGAAACTTCCAATCGTCTTATGAAATAGATATTATAAAGGTAGGAGATACAACAAGTTTCTTAATGTTTCTTTTTATTATCACAAATTACATTTCGTCATAAATCCGATAAGAAATTATGATAATGGTAGGGGAATGCAATTAAAACAAACGATTCATGACGTCATTATTCTTTATTTGCTCAAATATTTTCTTCATTGTTCCAATCGGAAATGTTACCTAGTAAAAAAAAAAACACAATTGATATTTGATGTGCCGTAAGTGAAAAAAAAAAAAAAAAAGCCACCATAGTGCGTCTTTTTATGTGCATGTTTACAGGATGTGTGATTGTTCCAATGGGAAATGTTAACTAGAAAAAAAAAAAACACAATTGATATTTGTTGTGCCGTAAGTGAAAAAAAAAAAAAAAAAGCCACCATAGTGCGTCTTTTTATGTGCATGTTTACAGGATGTGTGTGTGCGTGTGTGTGCGTGCCCGCGCGCTTGAATCCACGGTCTTATGTTTTGTATGTATTTGTTAAAGAGTTTCGCCCATGTGTTTTTGCATTATTTTGCAATGTTTGTGTACTTGTGTGTTTGCACGTCATGTCCGTGTGTATGTGTGCGTGTGTGGGTGCAGAGTGTGTTTAAGTGCGTGGGCGCGTGTGTTATTGCAGTTTGTATGCATGTTTGATAAGCGGGGTGGGGGGGGCAGAAACAGGGACGTCACTTGGGTAGGGCAGGGTGGGGAAACTGCCCGCCCCCCCCCCCCACAAAAAAAAAAAAAAAAAAATTACAGGTTTTATTTAAATTGCTATGTACCGTGGCGCCTCCAGCAATACACAACTTAACAAGCCAGCCAAGCTATGGTTTTCGCGCGCCCCTCAGCCCCCCTCCCTGAAAAAAAACCAAACTAAAATGACGTCCCTGGGCAGACAACGTCCCCTCTACCCAATGTTCAGACAGACATCATTTACTAAACTGAACCATTTGCTTCCACGTGGCGCTGCTTCGTTATTGATTTACGGTAGCTGGGGTCACATTTCAAGTGGGTGGATCCCAGAGCGTAAATTATAACGAGTTCTTTTGAGCAAGCCTTACTTTAATGATTCGAAGCCGCATGTTTGAAAGTGGAGCTATGCACAGACCATTCAGCGGTGCGTTTTTCAAATAGTGAAAGCAAGAGACTCACTCAGAGGCGTCGCTAGGGTTAGTAAAGCCGCGCCCCCGGGGGGGGCGCGAGCCGAGCTTTGTGCCGCGTCCTTCCACGAAACAAACCCAGGAGCCAAACATTTCCGTCCATCAACGTGAAGAGAAAAAGAGTTCCGCCAGGTGGGATTTGGGGGGTGGGGTGGTTGCTCCATATCCGTAACCCCCTTTCTACCCCTCTGCATTCAACGATGTGGAACGTTGGACAGGATCGGAGACGTTCACTACCAACATCACGTCTGGACTCGCTTGAATATGAATTAAGTTCCGCGTATCGTATTGCACTCGTGGTCTGGTCGGAGATCCGTGGTCCCCTAAAGTGGAACACGAAACATTGAACGAGGTTCGATCTATGGAATATACTAAAAACAATAAAAAGTTAACCGGTATTTGGTGTACTTCACTCTAATAGTACTGAGAGCATTTATTCAGTGGGAGGTGGGGGTGGGGGTGGATAGAATGTTCGCTCTATTCCATACAATTTTGGTTACCGGAAATTTGTGTGAAAGAAATTTCGTCGACGGAAAAGTTGATCGGGCGGAAATTTGATCGAACGGAAATTCGATCGAATCTTCTTTTAAGTTCACACGTTAAAATTTTTGCGTCAAATTTCTTTTTGAACGCACTGTAATCTATAGTGAAACAAAATCTTTTTGTGTTTATTTCTTTCTGGAAACATCCTTGTTACCACGTGGTCATCTGTGGGTAGCATTTTGTTTAGCATAGGGCATGTGGGCACCTTTGGATACGTTGGCGTCAGAAAGTGCGCCGAGAATAGGAAACGTTTGGGAACAGCCGCGCTAGTGAATTAGATCACATATGATCCTATAAATACAGAAGTTAATTAAATCACTAATGATCCTGTGTATAGTTGAGTGAATTGCATGGCCTATGATCCTGTATATACATTAGTGAATTAGATCACACATGATTCTGTATATACATTAGTGAATTAGATCACACATGATCTGTATATACATTAGTGAATTAGATCACACATGATTCTGTATATACATTAGTGAATTAGATCACACATGATCCTGTATATACATTAGTGAATTAGATCACACATGATTCTGTATATACATTAGTGAATTAGATCACACATGATCCTGTAAATACATTAGTGAATTAGATCACACATGATTCTGTATATACATTAGTGAATTAGATCACACATGATCCTGAATATACATTAGTGAATTAGATCACACATGATTCTGTATATACATTAATGAATTAGATCACTTTTGATCCTGTATATACAGAAATTAATTAGATCACAAATGAACTTGTTACATACTTTAGTGAATTACATCACATAAGAAACTATATATACATTAGCGAATTAGATCCCTTATGATCCTGTATATACATTAGTGAATTAGATTACTTTTGATCCTGTATCTACATTAGTGAATTAGATCACAGATGATCCTGTATATACATTAGTGAATTAGATCACAGATGATCCTGTATATACATTAGTGAATTAGATCACCTATGATCCTGCATATACATTAGTGAATTCGATCATCTAATATCTTATCAATACATAAGTGAAGTATATCACCAAAAGGTCGCACATACACACAGACACACACACACACACACAGGTCTCAACAGACGGCTAACCATTGAAACAGGAAGAACATTAGAGACTCCACACTCAGTCAATCAAACTAGATATTGGCGTGTTCCTTATCCTCTGACCATCATGAGTAACAGTACATTACATATAACTTGACATGCAAATCTGTTTTAACGCTTTACTTAACATTAATATTTTATCTTACCAAGCCCAATCATAACAAGCCCAATAATAACAAGCCAAATCATAACACGCCCAATCACATTAAGCCCAATCACAACACACCCAATCAAAACAATCCCAATCATAACAAGCCCAATCATAACACACCCAATCATAACAAGCCCAATCATAAAACGCCCAATCATAACAAGCCTAATCATAACAAGCCCAATCATAACAAGCCCAATCATAACACGCCCAATCACAACAAGCCCAATCATAGCAAGCCCAATCATAACACGCCCAATTATAACTAGCCCAATCACAACACCCCCAATCATAACAAGCCCAATCATAACAAGCCCAATCATAACACACCCAATCATAACAAGCCCAATCATAACACGCCCAATCATAACAAGCCCAATCATAACAAGCCCAATCATAACAAGCCCAATCATAACACGCCCAATCATAACAAGCCCAATCATAACACGCCCAATCATAACAAGCCCAATCATAACACGCCCAATCATAACAAGCCCAATCATAACAAGCCCAATCATAACACGCCCAATCATAACAAGCCCAATCATAACACGCCCAATCATAACAAGCCCATCATAACACGCCCAATTATAACTAGCCCAATCACAACACCCCCACCAATCATAACAAGCCCAATCATAACAAGCCCAATTATAACAAGCCCAATCACAACACCCCCAATCATAACAAGCCCAATCATAACTAGCCCAATCACAACACCCCAATCATAACAAGCCCAATCATAATACAAACATATGCATTGCATATTCACTAACAAACATATATTAAAAAAAACTACACTTACGTTATGTATAAATCATTAGTGAATCATGTGTAGTATGTCTCATAAGTGCATTAAATATAGAGCTAAACATTAAAAAAAAAAAATACTGACAAAGCATGCAGCAGACTACTCTGTAAAGGAGTTATGGAAGTTGTCACTGACAGGTAGATGACGTTATAAGTTAGAATCAGTTGAGTCATGTTATATTTCAGGTGTTTAAATGTCGTGCTATATTTCAGGTGTTGAAATGCCGTGTTATATTTCAGGTGTTGAAATGTCGTATTTTATTTCAGGTGTTGAAATGTCGTGTTATATTTCAGGTGTTGAAATGTCGTGTTACATTTCAGGAGTTGAAATGTCGTGTTACGTTTCAGGTGTTGAAAGGTCGTGTTATATTTCAGGTGTTGAAATGTCGTGTTATATTTCAGGTGCTGAAATGTCGTGTTACGTTTCAGGTGTTGAAATGTCGTGTTATATTTCATATATTGAAATGTCCTGTTACATTTCAGGTGTTGAAATGTCGTGTTATATTTCATATGTTGAAATGTCGTGTTACATTTCAGGTGTTAAAATGTCGTGTTATTTTTCATATGTTGAGATGTAGTGTTACATTTCAGGTGTTGAAATGTCGTGTTATATTTCATATGTTGAAATGTCGTGTTACATTTCAGGTGTTGAAATGTCGTGTTATATTTCAGGTGTTGAAAATGTCGTGTTACATTTCAGGTGTGGAAATGTCGTGTTATATTTCATATGTTGAAATGTCGTGTTATACTTCAGGTGTTGAAATGTCGTGATTTATTTCATATGTTGAAATGCCGTGTGATATTTCAGGTGTTGAAATGTCGTGTTTTGACTGTGAGAAGTGGAATCGTAAAGAACTTTTTTTCTTGAGTGTAATTGTTATTAAATTTGGATTGGGTTTGTTAATCTCCATCTTTTTCGGACGGACTTGTGCTTTTATCCCGCAGACCGCATAACTATGGACAGCACATTGAAATGTAGTAGTTCAGTAATCTTTTATGGACGGTTCACTATATAAACAAAATCAAGAGCCCTTCTTTAAGTTCATAGCTAACTGAAGTTCAGATTTCGGCCACAAAACAGCTAATTGAGAACAGAGAATCGACCCAAATTTGTCATGAAGAAAAAATTTCAACGGCCGCTTCTTGGAAATATGCCCATATGTATTGTTCTCTGATGCGGAAATTCCCGAAACTGGAGTTAAAAAGAAACACAAGTTTTTGCTTGCTTTATAATTAAACGAGCCGTGCATTTAGCAGAGTCACCCTCACGCATGCGTGCATATATGTTTTATTGTCTTGTGATTTTATTTTATTTTATGATGTTACGTCATTTCTATATATATAGGACACTAAACACAGGCGATAGGACCTAAATAATACAAAGCATTTAACATTTAATCATACACACCATAACGTCTACAGGGCATCCCATACAGTATAAAGTGTATCACATGATACCATCCCATACAGTATAAAGTGTATCACATGATACCATCACATACCCCCATAAAATGTATAACACAATTAGGTTTTCTCATTTCTCCCGGGGTTTAGCTTATCCCGCGAAGAAGGGATAAAAGGGACGACCATCCCGGGATCCTGGGAAATCCAGGGACAAAAATTAATTCCAATAAAATATGTTATAAATTTAATCAGAAAGAATAATTCCCTAGGTAGGTAATGGCTGTAGCGGTGTGTTCAATAGGCGCGCAAAATAAAAGTCCCAGAAGTTAACACTAACTGGGGTTCTCCTAAAAGTGCGTTACTTAAATGGACGTGTTGGTCAAGTCAATTTAGCAGATAGGGAGTTTGGCGCATTATTTCTAGTTAAGATATAGACTAGTTTTGTTTTATATTGCGCCATTGTAATTGTCTATTAATGAATGAAAAAATTATGTTACGTTATGGCTAGATGAGAAATTGGTCACTTGTTACTAGTTGCTTCATGTTCCTTACTTATTCCTTCCAAACGATGGATAGCTGATATAATGCTTGCTAAGCTCAAGTTAGATACAGCTTGCGTTGGAAGCATCTCTCCAAGAAAATTGTGTAAAAAAAATATACAAAAAATATCATGTTAAAAAGAAACAACCCCTAGAAATATAACATTTTTTTAAAGTACCATTAGTACGTCTCACTTGTTAAAACATTAGTGAAACAGCTGCACCAATGAAATGTAACATTTTTAAAAAAAGTAATGAATGGTACGTCTCACTTGTTAAAACATTAGTGAAACAGCTGAACCAATGAAATGTAACATTTTAAAAAAAAGTAATGAATGGTACGTCTCACTTGTTAAAACATTAGTGAAACAGCTGAACCAATGAAATGTAACATTTTTAAAAAAAGTAATGAATGGTACGTCTCACTTGTTAAAACATTAGTGAAACAGCTGAACCAATGAAATGTAACATTTTAAAAAAAAGTAATGAATGGTACGTCTCACTTGTTAAAACATTAGTGAAACAGCTGAACCAATGAAATGTAACATTTTAAAAAAAAGTAATGAATGGTACGTCTCACTTGTTAAAACATTAGTGAAACAGCTGAACCAATGAAATGTAACATTTTTTAAAAAAGTAATGAATGGTACGTCTCACTTGTTAAAACATTAGTGAAACAGCTGCACCAATGAAATGTAACATTTTTTAAAAAAAGTAATGAATGGTACGTCTCACTTGTTAAAACATTAGTGAAACAGCTGAACCAATGAAATGTAACATTTTTTAAAAAAAGTAATGAATGGTACGTCTCACTTGTTAAAAAATTAGTGAAACAGCTGAACCAATGAAATATCGCTACGCTCGATAGCTTTGATGATCCGAATATTTCACGGTTGTCTAGATTCACCATCGTATTCTGGTTATCATATTGTTCTGGAGACATATCGCTCCCGAATATGCGCCTCACCACTTTACTTCCCGTTGTTCACATATCATACCGTATATCATACGGAATATCATACGGAATATCATACCACATATCATACCACATATCATACCGCATATCATACCGCATATCATACCGCATATCATACCACATATCATACCACATATCATACCACATATCATACCACATATCATACCACATATCATACCGCATATCATACCACATATCATACCACATATCATACCACATATCATACCGCATATCATACCGCATATCATACCGCATATCATACCGCATATCATACCGCATATCATATCCCATATCGTACCACATATCATACCACATATCGAACCAGTACTTTAAAAAATATGCTAGCAACATCCTAAGTTTAAATAATTTCATTAAGGGGGAAAGAGCGTCCTATACTCGGAATATTACGGAATTAAACTTCCTTTCCATCGCTCTAAAACATATAGTGTAATATTTTGAAATAGTTTTTGTTAAGTAACAAACATTGGGTACATGTATTCAATTAGTATTTCTTCACAAAAACACATCAACTTTTAAAGTAGGGTAAGGTGTTGATTTGTATAGTGTCATCGTGCGTTAATTTATTGTAATATTATTTATGGCCATTCACGTACAATTTACAAAATGGCCATTAAAGATGTAAAGACATTTTCAACAAAACAGTGTATTGTCTCTTTTGGTATATTGGAAGACGTGTCAATACTTAGGAAAGGTTAACTTTTATACTATTTTTTTGTGAAGGCCAACGCTGTTGTATGGAACCAGTTTTATTTCTATAAAAAAATCATTTCCTGATGAAGTAATTTAACGAATAAATAGTTGAAATAGATACAACATTTGTAAACAACACAACGATTTAGGAGCAACTTAAAGCAAACACAAGCAGCTCAAGTGACACTTACATTTTCAAAGCAATACTTCTTTTGCTCACCGATTTAGAATACGGCAAATCTAACTTAAGGTATGCGCTAAAATGCATCTCCACACTTGGAATTTAACAAAAATAACATTTCAGGAATGCGTCAAAATGCATCACTGCACTTTAAAAAAAATAAATTAGTAATTGAGATGATTTTCTTGAACGACAATCAAATTACGTTCCTTTTATATTGCACACTTAGATGGACTTTGCAGATTCCAGGGGTGACATTTAGTTAGGAGCAAAATCATACACTCATGGGCGCCACAATAGGAATGAATTAGTTTATGCTGGGCGAGGTATGGGGCACTGGTTGCCATAATGCCTGATGCTGGTGCTGTTTGATGTACTGCCTAATGGCATGGTTGGGATTCGTGCCAACCACGATGAAAACTCTGTCCTGGGGCAAGATATCCACTACTCAAGCCGTCACCTTCCCTATATACGCCCCTGGCATCCCCCCCCCATCCGAACATCTGAAATGCCTCCTTCACCCTCCACTCCCAGAAAAAATGTGTCTGGAAAAAAAAACACCAGTTGGAATTGACCGCCTTTTCACACACTATTTGAAGTTTTCCTTCTTTTCACGCGAAATATTTACAACGGAATCGTTCTGAAGTCTTCAAGGGGTTCGTTCCAAATAAATATAATTTACAATCTACAAAGCTAATGAAGAATTAGTTAAACGACCCCTACAAACATAGTTTATCGTATAAATCCACTATGAAATGTAATATTGAGCAATGGGGGCGGAGGGTGTGTGAGAATTTGACAAAACATTCATACATGTAACAAACTTAAAAGAATCCCAATTTGTGCCCCCCCCCCCCTTAAAAATTCACAACCGCACATTTTTTCACGCCACTGAACTATATTAATAGTCTAATGACCTACCCCCTTTTACACCACAAATTTATCTTACAAACAATTTTAGAAAAAAAAAATGAAAGCTACAGCGATATTAAAAAAAAAAAGAAATATTATTATTTAGCGCACTTATCAGGAATTTTATTTATCTTCCCATTAAAAAAACCCAGTAAAAACTGATTTTGTGGTGGTTGGGGTGAAGCTGAAAATTTTTTCAGAATGTGTTGTCATCGAGAACCCGTCTATGTGCAAAGTTACAGCTTGACAGCTTGACGGGAAGTGGGTCAATTAGCCGTCCGAAAATTTTGCAAGTGAGCTAGCCAGCCAGCCAGCCACCCACGTACAAAAGAGAATTAAATATAAGGGATTTAAAAAAAAATACGGGTTCCCAGCCGATGAAGCTTGATCCCAAATGGGGTCGCGAATGGATTTCTATTAGGGGGGGCTCCACAACCAATCACACACCATATAGTTACTGTAACACACCCTGCACCCGCGGCCCCCCCCCCCATCTACAGCACTGGCATTTAATGCTTGATTTTTGGATCGTTGAAGTCAATCAATTCCCTAAACAAACTCGTACCCAGCCGATGAAGCTTGGTCCCCAATGGGGTCGCGAATGGATTTCTATTAGGGGGGGCTCCACAACCAATCACCCACCATATAGTTACTGTAACACACCCTGCACCCGCGGCCCCCCCCCCCATCTACAGCACTGGCATTTAATGCTTGATTTTTGGATCGTTGAAGTCAATCAATTCCCTAAACAAACTCGTTTATTGATAGTCCGCTATGAACAATTATGACCCCCCTGATAGAAATGTCTATAGTTCATGGCTTCTCAGCCTGGGGTACTCGCAACCCAAGGGGCTTGGGCTTTGGTGTTTTGGGGGGTGTGACTTTGTGATACAGGCGCCAGTGACTTTTATACATAATATTTATTATATATTTTTTAATACATATATTTTTTATTAATTAATGTATGTGATAAATTATGTATAAAAAGGTGTTCCACATTTCTCCTTTTGTTCTTAATAGAAAATTTGGAAATTCTGATACTTTGTTTTTTGCTATTTTAATTTTTTTTGTCACATTGAAGGTGTCGCAAGACTTAATTAAACAAGGTGTAAGTGTTGCAAGACTTAGTTAAACAAGGTGTAAGTGTTGCAAGACTTAGTTAAACAAGGTGTAAGTGTTGCAAGACTTAGTTAAACAAGGTGTAAGTGTTGCAAGACTTAGTTAAACAAGGTGTAAGTGTTGCAAGACTTAGTTAAACAAGGTGTAAGTGTTGCAAGACTTAGTTAAACAAGGTGTAAGTGTTGCAAGACTTAGTTAAACAAGGTGTAAGTGTTGCAAGACAATTTGGCAGGAGCAAATATTAGAAAAAAAGTATTCTTAAATGATTGGGGTAGTATATAAAAGGTTGGGAAGCCCTGCTATTGTTGAAGATAAAATATGAGTGGTGCGGTCATATTTAGCTGACGTATAATAATATGAACTCTAATTAATTTTCACAGGACATAAAAGCCACATAGATTTTACATGTTAGATCATAGTGGTGTATCAATGCGGTATGTGGGGAAACTTTTATTGTGAAACTTGTCAAGGGCAAAAATTCTATCGTTGAACTCAGAGTAAGTAGAACCTAGATTTTCTTTCTTAAGGTCAAGAGGAACTACAGAAAATATAACATATAAGCTGCTGTTGGGTTCAATTAATTTTTCAAATTCGAATTGCAAAAAACAAATAAATTATTTCTAGAAATTAAATAACTACTGGAAAAGTATCTGAAAGTAAATCGGAGAGAATTAATAATCAAATGTAATTATATTAAGTATGCCCCACACCCCAACATTTTTTAAACATAAGAATCTTGACCTGCTTCCCTCACTCAAGTCTAGAGGTGACACACAAGACGCCCAAGGCAAGAAACACAAAGGCGCCTTATCAAACTTTAAAAAAGCCATTTTTTCAAAAATGTAAGTACGATTGGCCATAGAGGATACAAGGAGATCAGAGTAACCAATACGTTTTGTTGATTTAAGTTCCCAAATCTGGGGGGCGCCCATGGCAAGTGCTGTGTCTTGCCACAACTTGGATACTCCTATACCTTCATGGATTGTATTATTTTTAAAACTAATTTTTTGGCCCCTGGATTAAGGGCGCTGAATGATTCTTAGTACATCGTCTTTAAATTAGTATGATAACCACAAATAAAGACAGTCGTTTAAATATTTGTTATTTTTAAGGCTACAAAAAGGGGCATCGACTGAAAATGTTATTTGGCGCGCCAATGGGAATTTGCACAACTGTAAAACAACAGACATATATATATATATATATATATATATATATATATATATATATATATATATATATATATATATATANGGCATCGACTGAAAATGTTATTTGGCGCGCCAATGGGAATTTGCACAACTGTAAAACAACAGACATATATATATATATATATATATATATATATATATTGCTGGCATCCGTCCGTCACAATGTGACGATGGAGTGGGCTTCGTAGGACGAAATCCACATAGCCTGGGATTATTATACTTGAAGGATTATAAGCTGGTTCCCAACAGCAAATCGCTGTTATATATATATAGTTATATAGTTATATATATATATATTTAATGTATACATGCAACATAAAGAGCAATTTTAAATATCAAGTTATCTTCGATTCTTTTAATTAAAAAAAAATCTTTTTTTCCATTAAAAATAGTTTTAGTTCAATGGCTCATGATTTTTTGGAGACGTCTTTGGAAACAGTTCTTGCAGAGAAGTTTTTCCGTGACTATGTTAGCTATCCTGAATTCAAAGACGGTAGGTCATAATCATATTCCTCGTGTTATAACTATTAAATATATTGCCAAAACTTCCTTGTAATTCATACACGTAAACTCTTTCCTCTCGGACTTATAGGTCTTAAACTAATGTTTCCTGGTGGCTTATTGATGTAAAAAAGCTGGTTTAATTGTTGCAGCTTATGCCTAGACCCCTGAGCTCTAGATATCTATACCCCACGGCACTGAAGCCAACCGAATGAAATGCATTTTATAACTGGGCCTCAATTAAGAAGAAAAGGAAATGTATAATATCAGCAATGGGGAAATTTTTGTTAAAGACACAGCAACAAATGAAAAGTATCGGCAAATGCCTTCTTCAAAACAGAAAAAAGAAGACTAATTTTTAAAAAAAGTAGCAATATAAAGAGAAAGAAACTATTTTAATAGACCGTTAAAAGGCTAATTAAAAAAAAAGTAACAATATAAAGAGAAAGAAACTATTTTAATAGACCGTTAAAAGGCTAATTAAAAAAAAGTAACAATATAAAGAGAAAGAAACTATTTTAATAGATTGTTAAAAGGCTAATTAAAAAAAAGTAACAATATAAAGAGAAAGAAACTATTTGAATAGACCGTTGAGATGAATTGTCTTGGTTAAAATTGTTTTCGTTCGATACGTTTTCTCTAACATTGGCAATCCACAATTAAAAATCTTTCTAAACAATTTTGGTAGCATTTAAACAAAATAATATTCCTAAATTGATACCATCCTAATTATTTAGCCCCCAAATATATCTTCCCCCCCTCCAGGTAAAAAAACGTTGCCCTTGCAGGTTAATGTAGACATTTCTGAATAAAATTCTTTGACAACAATTATTACTTTCTTCTGTAATTTACATGATACAATTTCCGTGTGTTGCTTCAAAATAATAATGAAAATTTAATTTAAATTTACAATAAAATATGGACATTGTTTATTTTTCAATTCTAAGACTTTTGTTGTTTTTTTCCCCAGCACTTGAAGAAATAGTTGCTCGAAGGAGTGTGGGGAATAAAATGAAAGACATTCTGCATTTACTAACCAAGGAAGAACTTCTTAACGAGTGGAATCCTCAAAGCAGGTAATTAAAAGAAAATAAGAAGCACAAGGCAAAAAAAAAAAACAACAACAATAACACGACACAGTGGATGTTTCAGCAAAAATTCTTCTTAAGCAAGTGGGAAAAAAAGTGAATGAAATAGCGAAAAGAGGTATGTGGAAGCTTGAAATAAAAATCAGTTGTTAACAGTTTTTTTGGGGGGTTTTTTTGGAACTCTTCACAGCATGAGATACGTTATGTTAATTTATTTTTACTTTTTTTTTTACTTGGCTTTGTTTGCTGCAGTCTTTTATCGTATCCGGAAATTTGTTTGAAATATAAAAATTTTAAACGCATTATTTTGTTTTAATATATTACATAGTGTATTATATAGTGCGTTCGAAAAAGAAATTTGACGAAAATTTGATCGTGTGAATTGATAACAAAATTCAAACAAACTTCCGTTCGATCAAATTTCCGTTCGATTAAACTTCCGTCGATCAATTTTTACGTTGACGAAATTCCTTTCAAACAAATTTCCGGTAACCGTCTTTTTTGTCATTTGGTCAGATGTTCCGTGTTGTTCCGTGATGTTCCGCGTTGTCCGTGTTGCTCCGTTTAGTTTTTTTTCTTCTGGATTTTCTCTAACTTGTACATCTCATTTTCTTTAAAAGCAGTAAGAGGCAGAGGCGTAGCGAAGGGGGGAGACAGGAGGACAGATGTCCCCGGGCACCAGCTAGTTAGGGGCGCCAAAAATGTGCTTTGACATTATTTATGGATGAAATTAATGGGTTTGAGAGTTTAAAAACAAAAGAAAAGGGGGCGCTTTAAACTGAATAGTGTCCCCGGGCGCGTATCTTGTCCCCGGGCGCCAAACACTCTCGCTACGCCTCTGGTAAGAGGCAACACATTGTATATATATATATATATATATATATATATATATATATATATATATATTTACATATACATTTACTATATATACACACACATGTATATATATAATATATATATGGAGCCAATGTATAACGCGCGCGTATCTTGTCCCCGTGCGCCAAACACTCTCGCTACGCCTCTGGTAAGAGAAAACACATTATATATATATATATATATATATATATATATATATATATATATATATTTACATATACATTTACTATATATACACACACATGTATATATATAATATATATATGGAGCCAATGTATAGGCTTATGGTTTTCTATTATTGAACGCAATTCGAATAAATTTAAATACAATAAAATATATCACCGTTTACGTTTAAGTATAATAAATGTTTAATTTTCAAGTGTTATTATTATACATTATAAATAAATTTAATATAATGCTTATTTTCTTTGTAGTTCAGGGCGAAAATGTTCGGTTGGTCTATATTCTTTAGAGCAGGCCTGCACAACTCAAAAATAAGGCGGGCCATAATACTTCATGAAAAACGTGTGCGGGCCGAAAGAAAATAGAACGGTTTGGGGGGGGGGGAGCTATTAAGAAAATAATAATAATAAAGAATATTCCGTTACTTACGTAGGAAATTTAATGTGAAACATTGCATCGTTTTTGCTAACAAGCGTGTCGTATTCAGTAACAAGTGTGTCGTTTTCAGTAACAACTGTGTCGTATTCAGTAACAAGTGTGTCGTAGTCAGTAACAAGTGTGTCGTATTCAGTAACAAGTGTGTCGTATTCAGGTGATATATTTGAAATCGCTGCTCTCAAGATGTCTTCCAAATGATCATCAGTCAAACATCCCCAGCGTGGCTTGCATTTATTAATGTTCATTATTGGAAATGTCTGTTCACATCGATAAGTAAGTGGTTCCAAACTTCGTAAAGATTTATGTACATCTCACGGTCCAGATTTTTATAAAACTCCTGCAGGCTGCTCTCTCTGTGATTGCTTCGGTAAATTGCCGAACATTGTAGTTCGATAAGCTCCAGCTGCAATTGAACTTGTATATCCTCTGGATTCACAGGAAATGGATCTTGAATTAGTTTAAACTGAATTTTTCTTCTTTAGAAAGAGTGAGTCGTTTATCTAAATCTTCTACAAAAAAATTAAATTCATTTGCTAATTGTTTCCCAACTCGACGTTCTTGTCCTGAGGAATATGCTGTGCACAAGTGGAAAAGTGAATCATTTCACCATTTAGTAACTGGGTTTTGAAAAGTTTCATTTTCAGTTTAAAAGCTTTTTCTGCAGCCAGTGGCGTAGCTAGGGTCGGTGACACCCGGTGCGGTAAACTCATGGTGTCACCCCCCTACCCCGACTTCCAAGATGATTTTGTTATTGTTAATATAAGTCGACAGACAGTATAACAGTCACAAGAACAAAACAAATTAACAAAAGGTCAGGAGATAAATTTATTTAAGAACTGCATTTAAAAATGTATAGGAATCAGGAGCCAGAATGATCAATACATTGATAGTGGACCCTTAACATATAGAAGAAGATAAAATAACAACATTAAGTTATAGTTATTTTTACATTATTATTAATTAATTATCAATTATTATTAAACAAATTCCTTTCCTGGTCTTCAAAGTTGCAAATCTGTCAATCACTTGACCAAGTTCAATATCCTTCACCGCATCACTTTCAAATGATAGTAGAGCCAGATCATAAAGCCTTCACCATCCCATGGTGGATCGTAAATAGGTCTTGATAAGCCTTAGTTTTGACGAGCTCCGCTCACATAAAGCCACAGACACACATATCGTAAGAATCAATTGAAGGCTTAGCGAGAGTATTGGAAGAGATTCTAGGAAGTCCCATTCAGTGATGAATTTCAAAACATCAAATAATTACCAGTCCTTGAATTTGTGAATTTCAATAATAGTTGCCTCTAGTACCTCCAAGCCTTGGTATTTCTTTTAAAAGTTCATCCCCTGATAACTCATTACAGAAAGAGGTTAATTTTGGAACGGACACCAATGACTCTTCTTAACTTGCTGCTAGTAAACTCTTGAGTTAAACATCCCCAAACATATCTGCTACTTCCCTGATCACTGATCCGGAGTTCAGAATGAAAGCGAGCATTGCAAACCCGCATCTCCCTTCTCTTTTCTTCTCGCAGAGAGAGTCCAGCATCTATTAATCGCTCGCCTTTCATTCTCTTCTTAAACCTTTATGTTCTCTCTACTGTAATTCTATACGGGTCTGATTTTAAAAGTACATTTTCTATAGCATGTTCCACTAAGTGAAAGCGCTTCTCGTGTAGAAACAATCTTAAGGCCTCTAGGTTGGTCACCACTTTGTCAAGAGTAAGCCTTTAGTCTGCTTATACCTCTGTGTAAGCTGAACTTCCTCAAGTAGATCATCCCAAAGATAAAGGTAGCAGAAAAACGTGAAATCACAGATGGCATGTAAAAGACCTTGAGCTGTATAACAATCGTGCTCTAATGTTAAAAGGTGGTGCTAGTGATGAATCGGCAAAAATACTTTTGAGTATTTCTGGATTTCGATATAATTGGTTCCAAACATTTTTTAAAAAATTAAAGAAATTTAAATCTAATAGATAGCTAGATTAAATAAATTTAAATTAAATATTAAAAGTTATTAGAAAGTTTGTAAACACTTATTTTGTTGATTCTAAAAATGGGTAAACATTCATTTTTATTTTTTTTAAATTTTACCGATTCCATTAATTTACTTAGAATCATCCGACCATATCATATTTGGTTTCAGTGAAAAGCTTTATTTCTATGAATTTAGATGAGTATGGCTTCCTGTCATTTATGAAAGTTACCGAACACTAAATTCGGCGTTGAATAATGGTCAACAAGGTGTTTCTAGTTTAGTTTTAGTAACACGTGTGGAACATTTACGTGAGATCTGTTATCATTTAATGAAATTCCGTTAGATCGATCGATTTCTGCTCTGTAAATTGTGCAATTTTTCAATTTTTTTGTCATCCTCTGAAATGGTGTCACCCATTGTGGTCTGCACCCCATCATCTACGTCCCTGCTTAACCCTATAAACGGGTAAAAATTCATTTTTAAACGGTGTTTATCTGACCTAATTATAGGGTCACCCCATTTCTGACGCATCAATATATAACTTTTAATAAAGCACTCATCAGGATTGGCTACAAGTGTGGACAATTATTTTGTGATCGGTTATCATTTTATGAAAATCAGTTGGATCGAGCAGTGCGTGATCTGCAAATATGCAATTTTACAAGTAAACATTATGACCTTAGCACCTAATTTAACTACAACGTGGAATAACGTCTTCTCCATGTTCTATTTCTAGTGTAGATCCCATTGAGATTGACATATTTTTGACACGCCTGGATGAAAAAAGACGGGGATTCAGTGCCGGTAAGGTAGGTGCAACTTGTACCACAATTGTTCATTAAAAAAATGATCACACCATTCAATGTACCAAGTTCACGGTCACAGGAAGTGCAACACCAAGTGTTCAATTTAGGGGTGGAGGTGACGTGTTTTTAACTTTGAATAATTTCCATACATTTCGGTTAGAAGATCGCGGCCAAGGTTAGTTTAACAATCATTGAGCGCCTTGCCTTGTAACATCGTCTTTAACGGAGGTCTAGGAAAATGTGCCTCATTATTGTTTTTTTTCGTGCAAAGAAACGATGCTATTTTCACGGATGGTGTGACATTTTAGCTTTAATTTATTTCTTTATATATATATATATATATATATATATATATATATATA
>CAXITT010000073.1:1424596-1435263 GCA_964033795.1 Lymnaea stagnalis
AAATGTGGGAAAACGTTCGCCGTGACGAACATTTACAATTCTCCAAGCAATGTGATCACGATCCCCACCCACGGGGAGACGATCTTTAAACGGACTATAATTGCAGGAGATTTCAATGCCAAATCCCCCATGTGGGGTTATCCAGAGCGGAACGGCTCTGGTAAGCACGTGGAAGAGGTATGTCTCGAGACCAACCTTATCAGGCTTCAAGACGAGAAGAGCACGCCCACTCTTCTCCATTACGGCCATGGAACGGAATCCAGGCCAGACCTGACGCTCGTGTCCGCTGATCTCGCGGGACACCAGGTCCTTGATGTCCTTGACGACATTGGGAGTGACCATTTGCCCATACTGCTTAGGGTTGACTTGGGACAGGCCAAAACCAAGTGCGACAAACGCCACTGGCTCTTTCGCAAAGCCAACTGGCAAAATTTCCAAAGTCAGTGCGAGACCAAGCTCGGACTAATTGCAGTCGACGTGGCCGACTCAGACTTAGATGTTGCTTTCGAGAAGTTTAATGACGTCCTCCTAGCGGTCGCCAAAGTGACGATCCCGAGATCGACCGGGAAGCGACCGTACAAGCCCTTTTGGAACAAGGAGCTTGCAAAACTCGTGAAACTAAGAGCAAAAGCTCGGAAAGAAGCCACGAGGAAGAAAACACCGGCTGCTCGTGCTGGCTACAATCACCTTACGGCTAAAGTCCGAGCTGCTGTTCAAAAGGCGAAAAAGTCGAAGTGGGTTAGCACGTGTGAAAAACTCAACCTTCTAGACGGCAGGAAGGCGTGGAATCTGCTCGGAAGTCTCTCTGGCGCGGGGAAGGCAAAAAACCCGCAGCCAGTACTATCGGACAAGGGTGTCGTGGCGAGCGACAAGGAAAGAGCCAATGTGCTCAATGCTCACTTTGCCGCAGTGAACAATGAGTCAAAAGTGAAAAAGGAGACTGACGAGCACAGGGAAATCCGCCGTCTGAAGATAAGGGGAGCTCGTATCCAGCGCACTGGACCCCACCCTGAGATATTCACAGTTCCCTTCACAATGGAAGAATTGCAAACCGCGCTCAAAAAGTGCTTACCGGCGAAAGCACCAGGCCCAGATAAAGTTCACAACGAAATGTTAACCCACCTGGGTAAACAGGGGAGAGAACTTCTGCTGGCTCTCATTAACCGAACTTGGACTACAGGTATTTTACCGAAAGTGTGGAAGCAGGCCATAGTGATCCCAGTACCAAAGGAGGGAAAACCAGGCCATTTACCAGGTAGCTATAGGCCAATATCACTGACGTCCTGTGTGGGCAAAGTGGCCGAGCGAATGGTGAATGGACGACTCTACTGGTTTTTGGAGAGTGGAAAGCACCTACCACCGACGCAAGGTGGCTTCCGTAAGGGTAGGCAGCCCATGGACCAGGTGGTCCGTCTTGTTCAGTCTATGACCAATGAACTCCAGAAGAAAAATCATTCATTGGCAATTTTCTTTGACCTCAAGCAAGCATACGACCGCGTGTGGCGCGTTGGCCTCATGCATAAATTCCAGAAGCTGGGTATCACTGGAAACATGTCCGGGTGGGTGACGGACTTTCTCAAGGACAGATATATTGTCACACGGGTTGGCAATAGTCTATCGAAGCAGCTTGCTCTACAGGACGGACTCCCCCAGGGGTCTGCCCTCAGCTGCACTCTGTTCTTGGCCTATGTCTATGACTTGCAAGAGGGATTAGTGTCCGATAATGCCATGTTCGCTGATGATCTAGTAATCTGGACTTCTGGTCCTAGCATCAACCACTTGCAGAACCGGCTGCAAAACGATCTCCATACCATCGAGGACTATGCGAGACGGTGGAAAATGGTTGTGAACACTGAGAAGACGGTCTATTCTAAGTTCACTAACGGAAGAAAGGTGCTTGAGACCGATGTTAAACTCTCCATAAATGGGAAAGATTTGGTATGGGACAGGACTCCAGTCTACTTGGGGATTAAGTTGGATCAGAAACTCCGACTCCATCACCACGTGCACGAACTATGTGCCAAGGCTTCACAAAAATTGGGCTTGGTGAAAAAGCTAGCTTGCACTGAATGGGGTGCAGATGCAAGACTGTTGAGATCGCTCTACCTTAGCAGTGTGAGAGGAACAATGGACTACAGTTTGCCCGTCCTAGCCTTCGCAAGCCATACGGCTTTGGAGGAACTGGACCGCATCCAAAACCGTGCTCTAAGGTTTGTTTGCGGGGCAATACGAACCACACCCACGGCGGCGGTGGAGATCATTTCCAATGTCGAACCGCTCGAGGTCAGGCGAGAGAAGGCAGTCCTTACGACGGTAGAGCGTTACCGCCGCATGGACAGAAAGGATCCCTGTTTCAAATTACAGGACGAATGGGAGAAAAAGTCCAGATTGAAGCGACCATCCTTCATGGACATGGTTCACAGTCTTGAAAAAGACGTCTTTCTGCCCAGAAACAGGGAAAAAGTGAAAGTGATCCCCGCGCGGGGACCACACAAAAGTCTTCCCCTGCCGGACATTCGACTGGAAATGGTTGATGCCAAAGCCAGCGAAGGCAGTCCTCAATTAGACCCATCAGAGGCTGTGCAACGCACGATTGACGCCTACCCGAATAGCTTGGTTAAAGTCTTTACGGACGGCTCATGTTTCACGGAGGAAAAGCGTAGTGGCTATGGTGTCCTCATCCAGTATCCCGCAGAGATAGCTCCACCCGAGGAGCTATCAGGCCCATGCGGTAGGAATGCAACAAGCCTCGATGCGGAAATTGAGGCGATACTGGTAGCTCTTAAGAGGTTGAACCAACGGCTAACCAATCGGAAGTCCTTCCCGGACGTTGTGGTCTTCACCGACTCTCGTTCTGCTCTCGAACTCATGGGGGAGAGTTCGGTGGGCTCGACAAAGATCACTGTCATTCTGGAAACAGTAGGCTCCATCCATGCACATGGCCCTAAGGTAATCTTCCAGCTAATCACTTCGCGCTTAGAGGCGTCGCTTCCTGACAGGGCAGATTTCTTAGCCCAAGAAGGCGCAGCCCTACCTCAACCAGACAATCCCATGACTCAGCTCGGAGCCACTGTCTGGTTGAAAGACCATTTCAGGAGAAAATGGCTTGGAAAGTGGGACACGGCCACTACTGGACGACAGTTTTACCGGGAATTTCAGCGGCCGAGCAAAAGCGACCCATGGTGGGAGCTTAGTCGTAGAGAACAAAGCCTTATCACTCAGATGAGAACTGGGCACTGCGCTACGCGCAGTTATCTCTACCGACTCGATAACAGAAGGGAACTTTTGTGCCGACAATGTGGACACGAAGAGGAGACAGTAGCCCACTTGGTTGTCACGTGTCCGGACAGTGGGATGGGGGCCGACGGTAGGAATCCGGAGACCTGCCTTAATGAGCTCCTTTACGGAAGCGCCCAGCAGATGAGGCGCGCCGTACGCATCGTGTCAAGGGTCCTAAGAGAGTAATCTCGCACCCTTTTTGAGTATTAACCTTTATAAGTAGACTAAACATTAACTAAAGTGAGAGCGAAACGTAAGACCGACTGTACTACCAGATGAAGAGGTGAAGACGCAAGTGTAATGAAGAAAATAAAAGAAACACACGCAGAAGACTCGCGAGGGTGAAAGATAGGAATAAACCGTAACATATCCCTGCCAATGCCCCATTTTTGGTTGTTCGTGACAGATCTTCAACGACCCCATCCATGGCCACATGGAGATCCACCCTGCTTGTGTCTTGATCATCGACACGCTACAGTTCCAGAGACTCCGCTACATCAAACAACTTGGGATGTGCTACTTTGTGTTTCCCGGTGCCTCGCACAATCGGTTCGAGCACTCCATTGGGTGAGCTTGACAAGACACAAATTGTGCGACGTTCAGAAAAATGGGGCGGTATGATATTTACGACTTATAGATGGGCTGGAGGACCGGAATTTTTATTTTTGAAGAGGTGCTTTACATCCTACGATATGATTGTTTTGACCCACTGAATTGTGCCAGTACAAATACGAGAGAGAATGCGAACGCATGATACAATCTAAACAGGGTTGTTTTCATATTTTTTTTACGGACAGCCAAAATCTTGTACGGACATATTTTAGAAGTGAATTCGCGAAGACAAATCTGAAATAAATTAAACTATCCGTACGGGTACATTCATCCTATTTTGTTATTAATCTATTTGCAAATTTGTTAAGTCAAGATTTTTGCAGACTGTCTGTAAATTTATTTGCGGTTAGCAACCCTGACTCTGAACCCCTTTCCAGATCGGGTGGCGAATGGTTTCACATATTGAGACTTGAGAGAGGATGAACTTTTTGGTGATTTGGGGGCGGGGGGGGGCGGACAGGCATCCCCCATTTAATCCAAATGAGTAATTGGAAAACTTACTGCAATGCTGTGATTTTAAAGTTGAACTAGTATATGGTTGTAACTCGACCTAGTGTATGGACGTAGCACTAAACTGAAGTAAATTTTACAATAATCAGTTATTGCTTTTTCATTTTTTTAATCTTTGGCTTCAGTATACCAAACTATCTTATCTTAACTCCCAGAACGTGTTACCTGGCCGGTCAGTTTTGTCGGTCACTTCGAGAAAATCAGCCTGAACTTGGCATCACAGACATGGACATCTTGTGTGTGGAGATCGCCGGCCTGTGTCATGATTTAGGTGGCTTTAACAGATAGGATTTACGCTATTTAAATAATCTACTAGGGTGACAATACTTCTTTTTTTTTTTTATAATTTTCTTTTTATTTATTGAAATAAACTGTTTTTAATGATACAGGATGGCTGGGTTTTTTTTTTTTTTTTATTTGTTTAATTTTAATTTTTTTTATGTAAATTTTTTTTTATTTTTTTTTTTTATTATTTTCTTTTTATTTTTTTAAATAAATTGTTTTTTATTATGCTGGATGGCTGGGTTTTTTTTTTTTTTTAACTTGGCTAATTTTAATGTCTTTTAAGTAAAATTGTTCTTCAGTAAAAATATTTAACCCTAGACGTAAAATGTAAGTGTACAATGTAATCAGTTTTGATGTGGAAATGTGTTTACATTTCCATTTATTTGGGTGAGTTTTTAAAAAAAATTCAAAAAAAAAAATCTCTTAATAATGAATCCATAAGATGCACTCTTGAATTTTAAGACATCATACGTTTGGTATTTTTTAAGTTTAAGACATAGTTGATTTTAACTATTGAATATTAAGAAGGGTATTCCGGGATCGGATGGGAATTATATTATGGAGATAATTGCTGCAAGAAATATATTCACATGCTGTTCATTGTTCCATAACAGGTCAAGGTCCATTCTCTCGACTGTTTGTTGACAGATTTCTGCCAAGTGGGAACGTAATTTATATATTTATATCTGTCTAGGATAATCTTCGTTTATATTAAACGTTATGTTGTGATGCTTGTATCATTCACCGTTTGATGTGTTTGTAGTTTATCTGGTTTTACAATTTAGTAAACGTAGAAATGTGTGAGACACTTGCTACCTTCTCACTCTAGAC
Source organism: Lymnaea stagnalis (assembly GCA_964033795.1). NCBI lineage: Eukaryota > Metazoa > Mollusca > Gastropoda > Lymnaeidae > Lymnaea > Lymnaea stagnalis. The sequence continues at coordinate 1,430,114 of CAXITT010000073.1, forward strand.
CTGCGGGTCGAGACTCCTTTGGGGATCGAGTGACCGTTACATAGGGGTCGCCTAAGACCATCTGAAACACATATTTATGAAGTAGCATGTTTGTATGGTTGGGGGTCACCAGAATATGAACAACTGTATAAAAGGGTCGCGGCATTTTAGGAAGGTAGAGAACCACTGCCCGTTAACTCGTCCCGTTAAAGGATTTGAGTTGTGGTCAGAGTGCATACCATCCATGTACACAATTTAATAGGGGGGGGGGGGTTACAAAATAAGCCGCCCAGCCCAGTGTCACGCTAGTGATGTTTAACCATCCCCCTCCCCCTCCCCATCCACCCGGGGAATGGAAGGGATGAGATGAGTTTTTAACTTAAAAATATCATCTGCTTTTCGTTTAACAAAAAATCTGGGTTTAATTTAGTCCAAGGTTAGTTCACAGCCTATGGCTGTTATGAACTTGTCGGTCCGGTTGGGCTGCACTACTTTAAGAAACCACCCAAATTACCCAAGTCTGAATGCCGGTCACGTGACGTAGGATTAAAAACCTTAAGCCCACCCAATTTAAAAAAAAATCCCTATTCTTACATGTTGAGAAATAAATTGCTGAATAATTCCGAAATTGAAAGAAATGCCAACTAGCCGATACGGAGTTGCGCCACTTGTGGTGGGCTGGCCGGGAGGAAACTCAGAGGAAGCCTACTTAGGGCTGACACAAAATGTTAAGAACGTATTCCCGAGTACCCGTCGACCCACGGAACCGGGTACCCGAAGGAGCAGACACGCGTTTTAGGAAACGTAGGGAGTCATGGCAGTGCTGAGAAAAGTTGTTAAAATCAAACAATTCTGTGTTGTTGTATGTTACGATTTGTAAGTTTTACCCGTTTTGAAATGGTGTAGGCAACTAATATAAATCGTTTAATTTAAACATTTTTAAAAAAAAGTTTTTCTTTCGACTATAATAGTCAGTGCTTTATTATGAACACAAGGCAACCCTTGCAGTACCAACCCGTGCTGGATACGATACGCACCGTTTTAAGGCGCACATTGAATCAAAGTGAAATTAGATTTTTAAAAAAACGTTCCGGTTTTCTCTATTGAAATTGCACAAAATCACGGCATCGACGGAAAACCCCGGAAAAATGTATTTGAAAATGAATGAAGCGTAACTTGTATCATTAAAAATGGGTTAGAATTTTTGAAATAACTTTAAAAATAATTCAAAAATGAGAAATTTAATTATTTTTTTTTTAAACAATGAAAAGAAATGACAAACTCCTATGCAATTTATTTCATCAGTACATTATATGGGTTTGGGTTTTTATTAAGAGTGTGCTTGTTCGTTTGTCCCAGTGTGGGACTGGAGTGTGTTCCAAAAATAATTTATGATTATTATTTTAATTTGTAAAAAAGATTTCTAGAATAAGATTTAAGTTGGAAATGCATTTTTTTTATTACACGCAAACGTTATTTTTTTTTTTTTTGTCACCTATTGTCATTTGAAAATATCTTTAAACAATGTTGTTTTTCTCCAGCGACAAGATGCATCTGAAAAAGAATATGCTAGAAAGGTAAATCAAACTTATTTTTAAAAGACAAGAAACAAAACCACACTTAATTTTTCCACGGGTAATTGTAAAATTTAGTTTTCCCCTTTCATAGTTAATTTTTTCAAAGTTAATATTAATTTTATTCAAAGCACAAGGTGCCTTCAGCAAAAATGTTCGATTTCCTGCTGGAAGAAAATCCAACGGTCAAAGGTAAACTGAAAGACAAATACGGTATCGGACCAGACGAAATAACCTTCATCAAGGAACAAATTGATGGCCCACCGGTCACTGGGTCAACGGTGAGTAGCTAGCTTCACGGTGTGAGTAACACAACTTATTAAACTACGTGTTTAAATTATATAAATAATTCATTAAGTTTAAAAATAGCTTAACTTATTTTTTCAGTGTAAAAATAACAATCATTTATTATGTGTATAAATGACATAAATTATTACTTGTGTTTATAAACAACACAGGGTATAAATGATTCAATATTTTTTTTCTAAATAACAATATTGGTGAGGGGGTGAAAAAGGAAGGGGGGGGGGGGCTCATTAGAAGAAATTGTTAAATAAAGGGAAATATTCACTTTTAAAACATTAACATGAGTTATTGCTCTTTAAGTAGCTACCGACTTCAAATTTGAAACATTCGTGGACGAAAAGGAACGAGAACCAAGGTATAGGTCCCCTGCACAGCGCCGGCTTTAGCAATTTTCGCATCGTAGGCATATCTAAATTTTAATGTGCTGCTGGAGAAGAAAAGGAGATAAGGGCCCTGAAATACCAACTTTATTCCAAGCGTTAACAATAGAACAAAACGATTATTTCGATTGTAATATAGAACATTCTAATCTATCTAATAACAAATCCGTTTGAAATGACAATGGCTTTATTGAAAAAAGGTGTTAGCATAAAGGGGTTGTTCATAAAGGACGTCCGAAAGAGCTACGTATCTTTCCCACCCCTTTCCTTGTCCAAAGGTTTCCGCATGTAGCTTAGTTTGCGAATACAGCAGCCTTGGAGGAATTTGCGTAGTTAGGGTTAATGGCTAAATTTGCGTAGTTAGGGTTAATGGCTAAATTTGCGTAGTTAGGGTTAATGGCTAAATTAGCGTAGTTAGGGTTAATGGCTCCGCCAAAAAAAAAACCCAACAAACTTTTCAAATGTGTACATTCAATTCAACAATACCTTACGCGATGTTTTGTTCTCATTTTGAAGTTGTTGCTATATTCTTTTATGTGCTCACATCTTTTCGTCAAGTAATCAGTACATTAGATTAAAAATAAAACTGCCATTTCTTGCGACGAAATCTTAATTTTTTGTTGTTTCTGCAAGTTTTTTTGCTGTCATCTTTATTAACCTGAAAACTTTTTTTTTCCTTATTTGAATTAAAGCGAAAAGAAAGTAACAATTAAAATTAAATTAAAATATATATTATGACTTCAAAATGTCAAATTTGTGTGTGTGTGTGGGTGACTACGGTCTTATTCCTACGCTTTCTAATCCCCCCCCCCACCCCAGCACTTTCTAATTCTAAAGTGTGTTAAAGAATTTAACAATTCACTAATTTTCGACGATTTCCCCACCAAAATTAAAATAATTAAAGTAAGCATTTTCACATTTATAAATAATTCTACTAGTTGAAATGCTCTTGTAGTGAAAAAAAACAAACAATTTAAATATAACATTTAAAGCTATTCAACATACAGTTCTTTTTTTAAAAAAAGTTTTCTAATTATTATAACCTTTTTTTTTAAAAAAGGTCTTACTTATTAGTCTTCTAATGGAAAGTATTGTTGTCGGTTTATTTGTGTTTTCTTATGCTCAACGTATTCATTTCAATGGACTAGCTGATAGACCTTTCAGCCATACTGGCTGCCTACGGGATGAGCCTACCACCGAAGAGTCAATAAAAGCATATTATTCTTCATTTATAATTTATTTTACATGAATGTATTATTTTAACTCGTGGGGGGTGGGGTGGGGTGTGGGGGAAGGTGGGGCTAGAAATGTTGTCTCTTGAATTTAGCGCTCTAGGCAGTTGCCTGCTTTGCCAGTAGCTAAGGCCTGTCGAGGCCTCTAGAAATTTTTAACGATTTAACATGTTCCAGCACTTACAACAAAAGCCAAATGTCATCTACAATATTTCAAACGAACAGTACGTAGCGGGACGTGGAGATTAATGAAATACACCGAAAAAAAAATATTTAACGACAGGGACGTCAGAATACAGTGTAAGATAAATAGAGCAGCAAACTTTGAGTGTTCTTTAACATTTAATAATAACGTGAACTACCACTTGAGATAGAAAACATTTTAAATGGGTTCCTAGCAAATAAACAATTTAAAAAATCTGTTCTGAAAAAAGGGTATAGGTAGGGTTGAGTACCTTTGTTACGACGGCAGGGAATCCGGTTTTAGGAATATTAACTGAAACGGGATTGGCCCCAAATTCATTGTTTCCAAGAGTTATTAAAAATCTTTCCTTTTATAGGAAAATTATTAAACGTTAAATGTTACGTTAGCGAAGTGTTTTTGACTACGTGTTTGTTCGCAACGCTTTGTGAGATTTTTTCCCCAAATACTAACCCTTGAAAAGTCGGGCATATTGGCTAGTACATTTTGACAATGAAAATAATTTGACACAGTTCAGCATCGAAGCAATTAGCTTTAATATGTATTTGATATTACAGGCCTGGCCATACAGAGGCCGTAAGGAGCATAAGGCATATCTGTATGAGGTAAGACAAATACAAGTTCAAAATTTATTTTATTTCTGAAAAAAAAATATACTATGAACTAGTTTTATAATTTTTTTTACTTAACTTTAATCGACTTTAAAAAAAAAAAGTTTTGTATACATCCTTTCACAGTACAATATACAAGTCAGATTTTATGAAAATATTTACTTTGCCCTATCGATACAAAGGCCATTTTAATACGTTATGCAATAGGTTTTGTTCAAATCTCCTTTACAGATAGTTTCCAATTTAAGAAACGGGATAGACGTCTGTAAATGGGATTACCTGGCCAGAGACTGCCACCACCTGGGCATGCCCAACAATTTTGACCACAGACGGTACATGAAGTTCGCCAGGGTCATTGAGGAGAGTGGGGAACATCAGATCTGTCTACGGGACAAGGTGAGACTGAATGTATGACAAATACATCAAGGATTCTCAACCTCTTATGGGCGCTGCACACCCTCTCGAATTCAAAAGATTTCCAGCGATTTTGACATGAAAAGTTATGCAAATAAATTAATATTCTTACTAATAGAAAGAAATGCAAATACACCCAATTTTCTGGGTCTCCCCACCTCTTTTGTTTAAGAATCACCTACAAGGTGTGCAAAAACAAAATATTCTCTTAAGAATAGGTGATTTTTTTTCAAAACATATAATCAAATATAAAATAATTTAAAAATAGTCAAGAGTGTAGATTAATATATTTTTAATATGTTTAATAAAACAAATATTTAGAACAAAACATGTTACATAAAGCTTGAAAAAAAAAAACAAGTCAATACTATGCATAATGACACATATGTCCACCGAAATTGAAAAAAAAAAAAGAAAAAAAAAAAAACGAAAACAGACATCGGAAATAAAAG
>CAXITT010000073.1:1436770-1476426 GCA_964033795.1 Lymnaea stagnalis
AATCCCAACCCCCCCCCCCCCGCCCACCCCTAACCGGATGATTCGATTGGTCCCAGTCGACTTCGACGGACGAACAACAAAACCCCAGCCTAGGGCTAGACTGACCGCGATGCATATAAAAATTAGTACCCAACTGTTGATGAGCTAAATTTCAATAAATAGCATAGTCTTGAGCAGGCCTGCAAACTCAAAATGTAAGGCGGGCCTTAATACTTTATGAAAACCTTGTGCGGACCGAAAGATAATAGGATTGGGGGGGAGGGGGGGGAGAACCATTAAGAAAATAATAATAATAATGAAATTTCGTTAATTACTAAATAAATTTAATGTGAACCATTGCATTGTATTTCGGTAAGAAGTTTGTCGTATTCAGGTGATATATTCGAAGTGGCGGTTCTCAAGATCTTCCAAATGACTATCACTGCTAAATGCAAGCAACACACAGTCACCCGAGTTTTATACAGCACATGTCTGACATTTGTTTACATCATCATCTTTTAATGATATTTATTTTCCTTCTATTTATCAGGGTGGTCGACGTTTTAGACAAAGCTGCTCAACATTTAAAGTTTGGCAGAACAAAGTTAGTCTCTTCTCTCTCTATCTCTTTCTCTCTCTCTTTCTCTTCTTCTTACCCTTTCTAATTCTCCCTCCTTATGTCTGTCTCTCTTTCTCGCTCTTTCCCTCGCTTGCTATTTCTCTCTCTCTCTTTCTCTCTTTCTGTCTCTCTCTCTCTCTCTCTCTTTCTGTCTATCTATTTTCATCTATCTTCTTCTCTCTTTCTCTCTTTCTATTTCTATTTCTCTCTCTTTCTCTTTTCCATCTCTGTTTTGCTCGCACTCTCCCTCTATCTCCCTTCTCTCTCTATTCCCCGTCACTCTATATCTAAAAAATAAAGACATACTACATTATAAGAAAATATTATATGTCTGGTTTTGGTTATGCATCTTATTGTTTTCTATATATTTATTTCTTCTCTTACGCTCCAGGGTCTCAATGTCTAAATATCACGAAAATGCTCCCCCAGAAGGAGCGGAAAACGAGGATGAAGCTAATCGCCTTAAGAGGTGTCATGATCAGATGAGCGCCCTGTCCGAAATGACTGATGATGTGCTCTATAAAATCCGCTTTGACGGCAATACTGAATTAGCTGACGCACAAAATCTTCTGAAGCGCATCTACGAGAGAAACTTATACACCTGTGAGCACAAGAGTGCCCCAATTAAGCTGCCGGTACATCCACGTTGGTCTGTATGTGACGAGTGTTTCTATCAGGCAATTTGATCCGTGGAATAAAAAAAAGGGGGGGGGGTATTTCTTTAGTGGGTTGGGTGAGGGCGAGGGGAGGACATCTATAAGCACCGAAACCCTGCATTATGGCGCCCTGGGGGCAAGCTTTGGCTCCGGTGCACTCATCCAATATAAACTAAGTTTATCTTTTATAAAATGTTGCACAGTTATCTATGTTGTCCAACGACTTATTTTATATCAAATAGAAGGAAAACCCTATTTCGTCCATATAAGAAAATTATTTTATTTAATAATTTCATACCAACCTCATTACACATATTTTACGACAAAGCAAGAAAACTAAAATGAATAAAAGAAGTTATATATTTATACTAGAAATAACACGCAACACAATGGTGGTGGTAAAGCGTGAATTTCCCTTCTCTTATGGGCTATGTTCAAATTGTTGTAAAACAGAGTAACTTGCCCGTGTTTGCCGCCTACTTTTACCACTTTGGCTTGTTTCCTAAATCATGTTTGTTTTTTCTAAACTCGATTCCAGTAAGTTTAGGTATGTAGGGTTAATTAAAACTGACCCAATAATATTTTTTTAAAAATAAAAAAAATATACTTCTACTCTGAATAATTTCTTTCCTCTCAATTCACGGTGACGTCATCCGATCCAATGTTTACTCAGCCAGCCATGACAACAACAAATGACATGAAAGCAGAAATTATATTCTCCAAGCCCAATGTACTCTTTCTCCCTCCGAAAATAAAAAAGTTTTTTGCTTCGTGAATGTACCTAATAGATACTTGACAAAACATGCTTTCAAGTGACGCACTTATAAAAACGCACCAGTTAGTGCTAACACTGGGGATTTTTATTGTGTGCGCCTATTGAATGTATTACAAAATGTTGTAAAGAATAAGGAAGACGTTCACCTACTGACAATATGCTACTGGTTACTTTGTGATTAATCTGACGGAGTTTATAGCAGAATTGAATTTTCCCTAAATATAGTAGTAAGAATTTTTTGTTTGTATTTTTAACCTACCATCATTTAGTTCAGATACATTATAAATTAATGAACATGGCGCTTTTTGTAAACTTGGGTAAATGTTGAGAATGATGTCCGGGGTTTCCACACTTTTACAGGCATGAACTTGTATCAAGCCCAGATCTAGTAAATATGGCGGCACCGAGCCAACCAATGAAAATGTAAAATTATAATGAATCAACCAATTAAAATTTTAATACAAAACATGTCATCAACGTACGAATACTAATACATAACAAACTAATTCTCTAAAAATAAACACTTCCGACACTTCCTCCAATGAAAATTAATAAAATAAACAAAGGGGAATGACTCCTGCACAAATAGTGGATAAACACGAAAATAACGTCATGGGCATGATTCTCAACAACAGCCTAAACTTGACTATCTAATATAACACATCCCTAGATTTTTGGGGGATTTAATTGCATTTGAGAAAAAAAATATTTCTAAAACTATTACAAACATGAAATTGAAAGGTTTTATCCACCGATGACTTAGTCAAATGGGAAGAACGAAAGAGTGGCAGTGCTGCCTGAGTGTGTCGAGGTAGTTGTGGCACCCTTACTTTTATATTAGTACCAGGGTCGGACAGCTTAGGCCGGTGTAATGGGAAAACAGATGACAACCGCAGCGATATGTCCTTGAAATGAGATGGGTTTAAAAACCTGTTACTGGAACTTGTTATAAGGGCACGTCTCGTGTATGAATTTGTAAAGCACATCCAAGCATAAAGAGGTTAAACCCACTCATGTGTTAAAGTGCAAGACACATCAAAGCATACAGGTCTTAAACCCACTCATGTATGAAGTTTAAAGACACATCTAAACCTACATATGTTAAACAGACTCATGTAATAAGACAATTGAAATTTTAACTCAAACTTTAGGACAATTGAAATTGAAACACAAACTATAAGTCAACAATTAAAAATAGAAAACTTTACAAAATCCCAAAGTCTTTAAGTCTATTGTTTCAGCCAGCGACCCTCACAGATATCATGTCGCCACCCTTTTGTGGTCACCTCCCATGGGCTGGAAACGTCTGCTCTAGTTAGTTAGACACAACCTGGAATGCAAACACTAGTCGAAACATTGCTATCAAACTTTATTCGCAACATAGCAAGAAAAACCTAGACACAAACCGGCAAGCAAACACTAATCGCAACATGGCAATTAAACCATAATCGAAGCATGACAAGCCAGTGAAATGATGGATGTTCGAATGAGTAGTGTTGATTCATATGCCATTGCATTGTGGAGTTGCTTAAAAATGACTTTTATTCTTTGTGTTGTGGCGTCCTAAAAGCACTCACAGTGTATAAACAGTGGTTCTTAACCTGGGTTCCATCGAACCCAAAGGGTTCGGTGAGTCAGTCTCAGGGGTTCGGCGGAGGTCCAAAAAAAATCAGAAAAAAAAATCATATTTTATTCTTCCTATTAAGAAGGTTTCGGTGAATGCGCATATGAAACTGGTGGGGTTCGGTACCCCCAACAAGGTTAAGAACCACTGGTATAAACATTTTAAGTTAAGGCATCGCAACAACATGGTTGGGTAATGTAACTGCTCAATCAGATAATTTGTTTGGTGTGATCTAGAATCTAGGCGTGAGACGTTTTGAAAGATAAACAATTTTTTTTTCCTGTTGGCTAAAAAAAAACCCACATGAGTCATACCTTATTGCTTATTTTAAAGGCCGGAACAACAGTCAGGACAATTAAAGACAGAATTATAGACATTGGAAAAAAGGAGCATGCCACAGATCTAACAGACACATTTTTTGTGCAGGTAATTTATGATTAAATTGAAGTAACCAACCAAACGATGGGCGCGGCAATGTTTGAACGTGCCATCGACTAAAATCACTAGACAAAACATACATTTAAGTAACGCACTGCGAGATATTCTTCTTCTTCTATATCTTAAGGGCCCACGATCAATTTATTGATCATTTTGGCTCCTATATTGACGACCTCTTAACTCTTACTTTTTGTTTATTACAGATGTATTGATGCTGTTGAAATTATATGCATGATAATGTCATCAATGTCAACACTAATAGTTTCCTTCTCACTGACAGTTTCATTACTGACAAGCATATCACTGAATGTCATCACTCACAGTTTCATTACTGACAAGTCAATCTCTTATTTCATCATTGACACTTTTGTTGACTAAAAAATAACTGTATTGAATCTTACAAGGCACCTATTACCATATGGTAGCAAATTTAACGTCTGCAATAAGTAAATAATCATCTAAAAATCATAGGCATACAAAGGGTATCAAATAGGCCTATCATAAGTAATCATTCGATACTCTGAAAGCATAAAATTAATAGTCATACAACATCAAAACAAAGCTCAAGGCTTAACCTATTTTTTAAAAATCGTCCATTTATTATATTTTTAGATCATCCATTTATTTTATTTTAAGATCGTCCATTTATTATATTTTTAGATCGTCTTTTGATTATATTTTAATATCGTCCATTTATTATATTTTTATATCTTTCATTTATTATATTTTAGATCGTCCAATTATTATATTTTAAGATCGTCCATTTATTAAATTTTTGTATCTTCAATTTATCATATTTTTAGATCGTCAATTTATTATAATTTTTGATCGTCCATTTGTTATATTTTTAGATCGTCCATTTATTATATTTTAAGATCGTCCATTTATTATACTTTTAGATCGTGTATTTATTATACTTTTAGATCGTCTATTTATTATACTTTTAGATCGTCTATTTAGACTTTGGCATGAAGGAGGAAAACCCGGTCAGGAGGCTGAGGGTGTTTAGAAAGAAAGATCCTTATACAGCCCGTCACCTTCCAGATGACGAGGTAGAATTAAAAGCACACACTTTTATATCCTCAGAATTAACAAACTAAAAAATATAATATAGAAAATAATAATACATTTAAAAATTAGTGCACGTTATATTTCTCCTTTTAAAGACTTTATTATTACGAGCAGTACCATCAGAAAATAACTTCAAAAAAAATAATTTAAAAAATAAAAATCAAGCTTCGTCTACATTTAGTTCGAATATGAGCCACAATGATCAATACATAGATCGTGGGCCCTCAAAATATAGACAAAATATAGAAGAAGAAGACGAATCATTTGGCTTCAAAGATTGTCTAGCTACACTTCTGCACAAGCTTTCTTTCCGTAATGTTTTTTAAGAAATGTTAATCCATTTTCTACTTTTTAGTGCGTTTTAACTCATCTTTGATAGAATGTATTTTTGAACAAGTTTTTATACTTTTCAGTTACTGATATTCAGTCGATACAGAGTGAAATGTTTGCTTCCTTCTAATTATGACCAAGGGGCTTAAAATCTTTGATACTTTTTAAAATTATTTTTGTCTAAGTGTTACCCCCAAAAAGGACACTCCAACTTGTTCTTAGCCAACAGGCCGAGTTGACTTATTCGCTCACATTTGATAAAATGTCCATACATCGATGACTGTTTTTTTCTGTTACTGCCCAATCATGCAAAAATGTCACTCCCCAATCATGCATAAAATCTCACTGCCCAATCAAGCATAAAATGTCACGCCCAATCATGAATAAACTGTCACTATCTAAATCGTGCATAAACTGCCACTTCCCTATCATGTGTAAGCATTAATCATAAAAAATTGTTTGAAGTGAAGACATTATAAACATTTATATGTCTCCTTAATACATTAAACGTGTCAACAGGTCAGTCGAATCATGTACCCACCGAACTATGACGAACAGGTTGTACGTTTCTACAGCAAGAGCATCACTGACCAGGGCACCCCTAACCAGACCATCGTCGACTGTCTGAAAGATGCAGCGGAAAAATATATCCAAGTACGGTTATCTGTTTCTTAGGAAAAAAAAACACCCATTTAATCAAATATGTTTTCAATTTTCCAATAAATGACATTTGACATGACGTCAGAGGCAGCGAGATGTTAACATCAAATAAAGAGGCATTTTTTGTTCCCAAAAATCAACTCACAAGCTTTTCAATGACGTGCTCAGCCAACAATACAACTTATACAACTAATAGTCTTACAATGTGTTTATGAACAGTGATTGGTTACGCGCGGTTAAAAGACGCAAATTAGTATATTTAAAATGTACCCTCCCCTACCCCCACCCCTTTTTATTTTCATTTTTTCAGGAGCTATAAAATTAAAATATAAGAAAAGAACTAAAAAATAAAACAGCGATGCGATGAACTACTACTAGCACATTGACGACCATGCCAGCACAGATAACAACAGCAGAGAAAAAGTAGATGGACCACAACAAAATTTAAAAATCTTCGATGGATTAAATTCAAACGTTCTCAAAGAGCGTGAAACCAGAACGAAGGAAAGGCGACTGGCCGAATGAGAAAAACTGTTGAAAAACGACAGGGAAAAAAACATGGCAGCCACGTATACTTCTGAATCTTGTTTTATGTCGCGTGCAGTCGACGTCCCGAGTCCGATCGTAGAATTATTCCGGTGTACTCAAAGATCATGTTCCCTATTACCAAAGCAATCATTGATTATCAACGATTGATCTCCTCTAACATCAAGGAGGGTTTTCCACGTGTTTCTATAAGAATTGTATATGTTATAATTATTTTTAAAACAATCCTTGCTTGGTTAATCAATTGGTTAAATGAGGGAAACTTTTTTATGCAAAGGGCCACTTTTCTTGGGGGGGGGGGGGCAAGCAGCATGATCATTTTCTAGAAATCTAGAGTTCAAGACAATAAATTGAAAGTGAGTACGAACATATGTTCAGTATAAACGTATACTCTTACTGTTGATTTTTTTTTGTTTCTTTTTTTAAATTAAAGTTTGACAGTGTTATTTTTTAAAACCTTCATTTTATTTGCAAGTCTTTTTTTTTGTGCAAAGAATCCTTTGAAAATTCGCACGTTTTACGAAAACATGAATTGACTTCACTGAAGGTGGTTAAACGTTGCAGCGTGCCGCATGTGCTACCCGGACAACAGGCTTGACGTGCTACCCGGACAACAGGCTGGACATTCCCTGCTGTCAATAGGAGTAAAAAAAGAAGCTGTCTCTTCGCTTTTTTTTTTTTTTCATTGAGTTTTTCCACTACCTTTAACACCACAATAAAAAATAAAAAATCAAACAAACAACAATAATAAAATAAAAATAGGCCGCCAATAGGAAAATTAGAAATCATTTTTTTTGTACATCCATGGCCACTTACGATTAAAAAAAAACTAACTAGTAAGTTATTGCATTTCTTTTTCTATATCTCTGGACAGATTTGTACAAATAAATGTAAATTCTGAAGCTTTTACGACTGGTGAATATCATTTTAAAAAAAAAAAAAAACTTTCTGACGAATTTTTGTAGAACAATTATTAAAAAATAAATAAAATATAATGTGGGGGAAAAATGATACGTAAAGCCTTTGTGTTATTTGATTTATTTGGATGGACCATCCATCTCTATTCCTTCCATTCAAGGATAGATAGCTGCGGGCTAAAACTTTAATAATTTAAAAAAACAAAACAAAGAGTCTCTGATAATGTAGAGAATAAAAGAAATACATATTTAATATAGCGTTAGTTTTCATTTTATTTCAATTAATTTTATTCCATTTCTTTTTAACCAGGAGGTAGGGGAAGGGAGGGGAAGGGAGGGGGTTATACGTTTCAGTTTGGATAGTTGTAGGATATTTTTTGTCCAGTTATTTGGGACCACTAACAGCGCCAAGCTTCTGTTGCACGTTTGGGCAAGAAAAAAAGTATTTCCGTTTTAACAAAACTAGGGAATGCCAGAGAGCAGCTTTCTTTGAGACATCTGACACGAAAGTGACGTCAACCAGGGATATACAAAAGGTCGGATCAAACTCTTTGATGTATCCGAAACAAATAGAAATATGCTTTGATTACATTGTTCATTATCTTATTGCAGGCATTTTTTATACAAGACGGCATATAAAGACCAGCCATCCCGAGTCGCATACCACGCTATGTAATGACAGAGCCAACGTGCTGGCCCTTCAAACGACGTGGCTGCAAAAGGGAGGGGGGGGAAGCAGGGGAAGGAGAGCTCGGATTTTTAAATGCCCAAGTTTGTGATGTATGAAAAAAATGTTAGACGATCAACTTTGAAGGCACAAAACCGAAAAATGCTTGAAAAAGGGGGGGGGGGCTGTCCAATAAGTCACGCGATGGACTGGGTAATGATGCCCAATTATTGAATTTAAAAAAAAAAGTGATTTTCCAAAGAATGATAAACACTAATATAAACAATTCTACTCAGCGTGACAGCCTGAATACACTGCTTCAGTGAGACGCACGCCGGCGTTATAGAGGAGGCAGTGGATCTTTGAGACAGCCGACTATAGGTTATTTGAGGAAGCGATTCCTAAGTCATAATTTTAATCCAAGTATACACACAATAGCATACAACAAAACGCAATTGCATACACCATCTTTCAACATGGAAGACACAGATGATCTTTTTCAGGTTCCCGTGCTCGTACACATAAAGACATAAGCAACTGACATAGGCTCATACATGCTCACACGCTATCAATTTCTGCACGTGACTTGGGGTACCCAGCACATCCGGTCATGGAAGTTTATCCATCAGTTTGATTAGCTTTCCTTACATTCAGATATGAACAAGATTTGTGGGGGGGGGGGGTACTGGAAAAGGTTAAAGTCAAGAAATAATTTTGTAGGACATTAAAACCCAGCACATCCGGTCATGGGAGTTTATCCATCAGTTTGATTAGCTTTCCTTACATTCAGATATGAACAAGATTTGTGGGGGGGGGGGGGTACTGGAAAAGGTTAAAGTCAAGATATAATTTTGTAGGACATTAATCTTGCCTAAATGTTTTAACACCATCAAATAAACTTATACAACAACCACCCAAAGTTTACAACAACCCCATATATAGAGCCACCCACTTCATACATCCACTCCACCATATACAAACACCCATAATAATACAGTAGCCCTATCCAGCCACACACCTTATCCAACAACCGCAACCCTATCCATGGAACAACCCACGCTATACTCTTTACGCTTCCATACAATTGTCCACAATGGAACTCATGCTGATTTTTCTAAGTCATGCCTTGGAATTTTGCCTCAGTAACTGACTAACCACTTAACTGTTTGCCGTTCCTCCCCACGTGATCTCTAAAACGCGAATGGTAACATCAGTTGACGCATGTTGTGTAAACATTGTTTTTCTCAACTGTTGGTCAGTGGTATCATGAGGGAATACTCTGAAATGCTGACAAAATCTGAAGCCGATTGAATCACTTTCTCACGTTTTAGATTAAAATTTAAAAACACTGGCTTTAGTTCTCTTTGTCGCTCACTGCATTTTAATAGCGCATTATTTGTACAAACAACATTTCCCCTTCGTTGTCAATGGTGGCCCATTTTCTTGGAGCGATTCATCCAGTGTTTCCTTCAGACATTTTTCCCCCGGGGGGCACTTCAAATTTTCGAGAGGGGTGGGGGGAGGGCTGTGCCAGTTGCCAGTGGCCAGAAGCGTAGCTAAGGGGGGCAGGTGGGGGGCACATTGCCATAGTCATAGTTTCGTCCATTGCTGGGTTGTTTCCTTTGAAGTGAGTATTTAACTTATCTTGTGTACTTAATTACATCTTTAAAAAGTACATCTCCACTTTTCAAATGATTTTTTTCAAAAGTATTGAATAGACCTACCACATAAGTAGCTATAGGTTTTTGAAACAAGAAA
This sequence comes from Lymnaea stagnalis, assembly GCA_964033795.1. NCBI lineage: Eukaryota > Metazoa > Mollusca > Gastropoda > Lymnaeidae > Lymnaea > Lymnaea stagnalis. Next base: position 1,446,811 of record CAXITT010000073.1, read on the forward strand.
TGACAACAGTCTACATTAAGTAAGGGGATGTTATTTTAATAATGAATTAAATGTGCAAAACTATTAATGCTTATACTTTTAACATTTAAGAATTTAAAGAAAATCGTGAAGATCATGCTAGATCTATTTTATGTACCGTACCAGTGCTCAAATTGAATTTGAAAACATATTTAAGCGTGTTTGTCTATTCCTGTTAATGAAAATAGTTTGTCGTGCTCAGTTCATTGGGGCATAGAGTATCCCATAATCAGCCAGGCTAGGAATGGTCAAAACATTGGCTCCTTAGCTAGAAAAACTCAATATTAGAATAAACCGTCTGGCACCAGGAATTATCAAAATTAAGTTCAGCAAAGCAGTAAGTAATTTATTAAACAGAACCAATAAGGAATTGTCAAGCAGTTGGTAGCAATTTATTTTCAAAAACAGTAAATCAGACATGATTTTTTTTCTTCAGTGTCACCTGCATTTATATTTATATAGTCTTCATATAAGTTATGTCTGGCTAAATAATTACTGCCACGTTCATGTAAAAAGTCTTTGAACTGTTTATCATGGAGTGAAATAAATAATGTTTTACTCTCCTTCGCAATTAATTTCAGGTACATTGAACAAATGACAGAAAATTTAGAAATAAAATATTATTTTGAATTAATGAAATTATGGCAAGTGTCATTCAACATTACATGCTGTTAATCAGTCGAGTAGCTTGAGTTTGTGACGGCTGGGCAGTCCTTAATTTTGCCGCCCTTAATTAATAAAAACCACATATTATTCCAGATAGACATAATAAAATAATCTTTATAAAGTATTTGAAATAAAACAAAAATCTAGCCTCAAATAAGTGCCGCCAGAAGTCGACCAACCCCTCTTCTAACAGACCTGTTCTCAATACAGTAATTTTATTCATGTTTCAGCTTATGGGTGATCCAAGTGCTGCTGAATATGCTTTAGCTAAAATACCATTAGGGAGGTAAGAACAATTCATTTGGTTTTAAAAGATTAGAATTAACCCTAACAAGGCTAACTCAGAAATGATTTATGAATGAAATATAATAATGGGAAATTTAATAATCTTTAACTTTGTCAATTTAAAAATGCATTTTTTTTAAATGTAAAAAAAAAAAACCCCACCTGGCAACCCTACATGCCTGTTGGTTACAATTTAATACTTACAGTAATTTTGTATAAAGAGATCCTAAAGGCTTGTTTTTATAAGCTGTAACTGTAAAAAAAATTGGAAGAAAAGGAAAAAAAAAGTGTACTCAACGTGTTTGCATCCAACAGAAACTTCATTATTGTTCTTATTTTACTAATTTGACTAGCCAGAGCCAGAAGAGGTACCTGTCCAATCATTTCGCACAATACTTGCTGTTGGCCTCTTCATGCCTCATACCCTAGGAAGATGCTGTGTTTTAGCGTTTGATATTCCTCACTTTTCTGTGAAATGACTGTCAACTCCTATGTTCTACTGGATTGGTTAATTCGTCATGTTCTTTCACACGTTGTAAAACGTCATACTATTCTTACTATCACTGAATAAACTCAAGACCTTTTCATGATAATTATATCTTTAATATCTAATTATAAACACATGCATATAGCGCAGCTCGCTGTCAGACATAAATAAAACACATCCTACTTCTACAAAGTTCCTTTCTAGACTGCCGCACGACTAAACATAACGTCACAATACAGTCTAGACCAGTGGTCATTAACCTTTCTTGTGCCGCGACCCTCTAATACAGTTTCTCGTGTCGAGGCGACCCCCAGCCACATAATTATTTTTCTTGCTACTTCATAGCTGCAAGGATATGTGTTTTCAGATGGTCTTAGGCGACCCCTGTGAAAGGGTCCCGCGACCCCCAAAGGGGTCGCAACCCACAGGTTGAGAACCGCTGGTCTAGACAATACGTCACAATCGGCATAAAAATACGTCACTAAGTCAAGCGCGGCAAGAGCGTTAACTAACTTATAAAAGTCTCAAACACACACTGCGTGTAATGAAACATAACTTTCAGTAGCAACAATTATCTATGAACTCCCATGCTCGATACTGACAACCATGGACTGGCCAGATATAGATGCTGTGTTTTAGCTTTCTATAATCCCCTCTTTTCTTCTTAACTGACAACCATGGACTGATGCTTGGTTTTAGACGCTGTTGAGTCATGTTCCTTTCAAGCAGCGTTTCTTTCAGAAATTTTCCCCCGGGGAGCACTTCAGATTTTCGGGGTGCACTTCAGATTTTTCGGGGGAGAAGTGCCAGCAGCAATCCAGTTGATTTATTGTTGGACATATTTTTGCCCCCCCCCCCCCCCCGAGATATAGCTGAAAAAAACCCTGCTTCAAGGCATAAATCCTTGAAAAGACTAGGGACATTTGTACCTAAAAAATTACTTATGATCGAAAAGCACATTTCAGATTCAAGAATCAACCACCAGTCCCAGCTGTGTCGTTGCATTCATGCTGGTTCGTCACAATTAAAATTTTGTGAATCACTGTTGTCTTCCTTCGCCAGCGTTTGAAGATGGTTTCATCTCCCTTGTCCAAATTATTGAGTGAGGCGTTATAGCTAAATATATTATTAATTATTATTATGGTAAATTGATATGTATAAGTTAATGGTGTGGTCTCCCTTAGCCAAATGTTTTTAAAGAGGCTGTTTTCCACCCAAAGGCCAATTCACCTGTGCTTCACTCAAACAGCTTCAATACAAACTGCACTATGTGTCTCGGTCTGCTATAGTAAACCCATTGGACTGACATGAGCACATTTCAAGCGAAGTTAAATAACAAAATTTATTTTAAAAGAACTCTACAAAGTGAAGAAAGGTGCCATACACCATGTGGTTATAATTCACGAGTTTCAAAATTGAAACAGAAAAAAAATCGTCTGTTAAAAAAAATATCCAGAATGTCCTGATCCAGTTGACACAGTTTGCTGCGTGTGTGACAGGTTTAAACAGGTGGCGTCGTGTCGGTGTAAGCCTGCTACCATGAAAAGAAAGCAAGTCTTCAGAGAACCGTGGCTTTCCTTTTGTATTGCATATAAATCTATAAAATAAAAATCAATGCATTGAAATGCCGTATCGGTCTATTTAGATTTTTTTTTTTTTAAATCAAGCGATTTTATGTTAAAGGGGATCAGATTGCGTTACTGGGTCTTATTAACTTCCAACCCATGCCGATTTTGAGAAGTAAGGTTTAGTAACTTCGAGCTCATCGCTGGTAAGGGACAGTTCATTTCGACTTCATTAAAATAGATGCAACAGAAGAAGGTTTACAAATAATTTATCAACTTAAAAGCAAATAGATACCTAAAACTATGTTGTTAGTAGATACCTAAAATTATGTTGTTAATAAATACCTAAAACCATGTTGTTAACAAATACATAACACCATGTTGTTAACAAATACCTAAAACTAGGCTGTTAACAAATACCTACAAACATTTTGTTAACAAATACCTAAAACTATGTAGTTAACAAATACCTAAAAACATGTTGTTAACAAATACCTAAAACTATATTGTAAACAAATAACTAAAAACTTGTTAACAAATACATAACACCATGTTGTTAAACAATACATAAAACTATGTTGCTTTAGGAGCAAAAATATAAAAGTGACTAATACAAATTACTAATACTGGATTAGGAATTCATATACATGTACAGAGGAGAGAACGCATTATGACGAAGAGGAGAGTATTTACCCTTGTTGGCCAATTAAAAAAAATGACACGGAAAAAGTGGACAGGAATAGACGCAGTGGAAGGCGAAGAAAGAAACTATGTAATAGCTAATAATGAAATAGTAGAACAAGATATGTGGAAGCTTAAATCAAAAGACAGGACAATAAGAGGTGAACGTTTCGGCCAAGAGCCGGCCTCAGGAAACAGGACAAATGAAAATCCGACAAGAAACAGAGCACAGTAAAAAGAGCTTAAGTGTTCTCCTTAGTTGTTGCCGAAAGAAAGCAATTACTATTATAATATTATCAAATAATATTATTATAACAGCTAGTAGTAAAGAATGACATCGAAGGAAATCGACAATTTTCAACGTGAATAAAAAAAATTGCATCCAACAGAATGACATAAAAGGCTTGCTTGAAACTATTCTTAATGTATAACTTGACCAGAGACAAACATTTTAATTTTGACACAGCAGCCAACATGGTGTGGGATTGATTACCTTATCTAAAACTCGATTCGTCGCTAATTTATGAACTGATTTCAATTCCAAGGCCATTTAAAAAAAAATAATTGCCTGTGCATATTGTGATAACATGAGGTGAGCAATTCAGTGATCAGAAGAGTTAGAGAGAGAACTTTGCACCAATATACAACAAACTGACAAAAGTGTTAAAGTAACAGTGATAAAATAATATATGATTTTTGTGATGTGTTTATTATAGTAAGAATATCAAATAGATACTTTTTGTCCATCTAAGTCAGCGGTTCTCAACATGTGGGTCGCGACCCCTTTGGAGGTCGCACGACCCTTTCACAGGGGTCGCCTAAGACCATCTGAAAAGACATGTACTCTAGAGTTATAAAATATCAACGAACATAATTTTGTTGTTGGGGGTCGCCTAAACATGCGGAACTGTATTAAAGGGTCGCGGCATTAGAAAGGCTGAGAACCACTGATCTAAGTCATGCTTTTCTATCTGAAAAAAGCAGAAAAAAATCCTGATCGTGTAATTAATTTTACGTTTTTGAATGGTTGAACACTGTCTCCCACATCCCATCTCTTGCCTTTCTCCTCTCCTCCTACACCCTTATCCTCCTACACCCCTCTCTCCTAATCCCCTGTCCCCCAAACCCCTCTCCTCTCACACCCGTCCCCTCACACACCCCTCTCCTCCAACACCCCTGTCCTCCTACACCCCTCTCTCCTAATTCCCTCTCCCAAAACCCCTCTCCTCCCACACCCCTCCCCTCACACACCTCTCTCCTCACACACCCCTCTCCTCACACACCCTCTCCTACCCTCCTCCCCCCCCCCTCCCCTCCCACCCCCCCCCCCTCCCCCACCCCCCCCCTCCCCCACCCCCCTCCTCCCATACCCCCCTCCTCCCACACCCCTCTCCTCCCACACCCCTCTCCTCACACACCCCTCTCCTCACACACCCACGTAAGAACCCCTGTTACGCACTGCTCTCTATATGGAGAAAATAATCTCCTATTTAGACAATGACAAATGTCCTAGTTTCTTATCCCAGTATTTCTGAATTTTTAATTTTGTAATTACCAACTTTTTCTGGGACACTATCAAAGGTTTCAGTAACACTTTCTTTAAGTACTAAAGTTACTGTTGAGATTGTGTTAACATTAGTTTCTGAGGATTGACAATGATCATCACATTTTCTATCAACAAATTCTTTTAACATATTAATGTGACATAACTGTTTCTTTCTTTTACGATCTGGTGTTAACACAATGTAATTTAAATCATTGATTTCGGACTCAACAACATAACGACCACAATATCTAGCTTTTAGTGCACTAGCACTTTGTCCCCTGAAGCAAACTGTCTGAATTTTGACTTTTTGTCATACCAAACTTTCATTTTAGATTTGTAAATCTTTTAAATGTGATTTAGCCAAATTTACGGCATTAAAAAGTTTAGTTTTAAATTTTTGGACATAGTCAAGAAGTCATTCCGTGGGTGTCGATGACATCCACGTGTCTTTTAAAAGTTTAAGGGGACCGCGAACCGTGTGGCCAAACACCAGTTCAAAGGGGCTGAATCCAAGTGATTCTTGACTGCTTCTCTTGCGATCTCGTAAGATTTTGATTGGTCGTTAACTGAAAATATCACCTGGCAGTGATACGAATCCTTCCGATATGAAAGGCACGAAGTCTTGTATGACATCAGTAGTGTCTGATGTAGAATTTTGGACCTTCGTCGGTAAACTCTTGTTGGAGTCTTGAGAATATTCGGCTAGGGTAGAGGAAGTAAAACTCTGTGTAGAGTCGTCAAAACTTGCACACAAGTCCTCAGTAAAACGCCCTCTGGAGGTAGACCTCATAAAACTCGCTGTCGAAGCAGGATCTTGGCCGAAGTCGTTAAAACTATCCTTATTGTTCATAATGGAACTCTTTGATGAGTCGTGACAAACCTCTTTGAAGTTTGTATGGACATCAGGAGAGCAAAAACTCTTTAATTTTGAAAATGTGTTTCCAGATGTATGATGAGACGTACACGCGGAGACTTTGTGTGGTGTACCAGGATGTGTGGTCTTCTCAGTTTTCTTCTTGAGTTGCCAGCACTTATCCCTCGTATGTCCTTCTTTTTTACAATAGGCACATGTGTCTTTTGCACTTGTTTCTTTTGTACCAGGCTTGTATGATTTTTGTTGAGGTTTACTGTAAGTTGATGTTGTTGTCTTATTGTGCCTGCCATTTTTGGTGTCAAATGGGTTCTTTGAAAATTGACGAGTGATGGTGAAGTCGTCGGCTAACACTGCTGCCGTATGTGCGTCACCTTCGCCACGGTCTGCAATATGTATTCGCACCTCAGTACGAACACAGTTCTTGAACTCCTCCATCTGAATGAGATTCTTGAATTTCTTGAAGTCTGTCTCGGTGTTGGTTGCGTGCAGCCACTTGTCCAGGAGTCGTTCCTTTTCCCGGGGGAACTCAACATGAGTCTGGCCATCACGTTTCCACAGCTCCCTAAACTTTTTATGGTATGCTTCGGGGACACATTCATAAGCCTTAAGTATTAATGACTTTACTAAGTTATAGTCCCCGAGCTGTTCCACATTCAAGAACACAAATACTTCGGCTGCCCTTCCGGTCAAAGCTGGTTGAAGTAAGGTGGTCATGATATTTTCCGGAATGTTACAATTTTGTGCAGTTATTTCAAACTGGGCAAAATATTGGTCAACCTCGTTTTCCGCATATTTTGGGATTACTTTTGCAAATTTAATTGCATCGCAACCCTGACCGGCTGGAGCCGTGAGTCTATTTCCATTGCTCCCAAATTGGCCGTTATTTCAATTTCTTTTAATTTTATTTTTAGCTCTCTATCTTTTTCTTCTTTCTCTCTATGTAGCTCTAGCTCAATTTGTTTGAGCTCTCGTTATTTATCTAACTCCATTTGTTTAAGCACTCGTTCTTTTTATAGCTCCAGCTGTTTGAGCTTCAATTGGAGTTCCATAGTAGGACCATGCAGTTGTGTGACTGAGGCCAGTGCGTCTTTAGATAACACATCGTCATCCACTAAGTGGACGATGATCATATCTCGTACGTTTTTTTTAACTTCCGAATGAGCTACATTTATTCCTAAATCTTTAGCAATAGAAAATAGCTCCTTTCTAAAACATTAACCTAATGCCTCTAATGATGGGTTTTCAACATCAAAATCCATTTTTGACATAGGCAAAATATAACACTTAGTTTTATAAAAATTTAAGCTTAGTGAACACACTTAAGAAAATTGAATTTAAAGAAAATTGTAACCAGCTCTGTTGTAGGTCTCGTAAAATGGTATCGAAGTACTCAAATTTAATCTGAGTATGTTAAAGTAAACAGTGGGTCTAAATCCACAAGCAAACACTCAATGTATTATTGGTGTATTAAAAGTTTAGGATTCAATTATTCTCGGAAGAGCCCACAATTTTTTTTAAATTGGGGATTTCAGAGAAATAATAATGTGGATTCAGTTATCGCGGACGAGCTACCCCAATTTTAAAAAAAATTTTTTTTTTTTAAAAATTGGGGACTTGAGAGAAATAATAATATGGAGTCCGTTATATCCCGGACGAGCAACCCAATTTGTTATGCACTGGGTTCTATTGAAAGAAATTAATCTCTTGTTTTAAGTTATGGCTCGTTCAAACAGTGCCCAAAAAAGGAAGATACCATAGATAATTACAATAACAAAATTACGACACCCAAAACAGTACTAATCACAATTAATACAATTTATTTAAGTATTAATATAGTTATAAAACAAAAGAAATATAATTACAAATCATTAACTTACAGGGTATCGGAAAATCTGGTACCGGTACACACTTAGTACAATGTTCCAATTAATAATGATGAATGCGAATAAACATATAATTACACAAAGAATAATACACGTCTCGTGAAGTTAATAAAAACTAACAATCTATCTGAATCTCTCTCTCTATCCATGACTGTCAATCTCTTTATATATCTGGGTAAGCCCTGCCTTCCAGAAGCTACTCAGCATTTCTAGAACAAATCGAGATCATTCGACAAGATACTAGGAGACAGTCTAACTATGTTTAATTGGTAAACACGACAGATCAAAAGAACTAGCCCCGCCCACAACAAACGCTATCGTCTGCTAAGGATCTAATGTTGGGTGAAACAAAGTTCAAGCACGGGAAAAAATGTGCTACATAACAATATAAAATACACGAATCGAATCTATAGTTGACTATTGCCTGGAAATCCAGTTGTTACCTGTCCTCAAGTACATACTTGCTCTATGTTCAATGCCTGTCCTCAAGCAAGTACATACTTGCTCTATTTAATGCCTGCCCTCAAGTCCATACATGCTCTATGTTCAATGCCTCTGCTATGTTCACTGCAAACTTCACTGAACCACTTGTATAGAAGCGAAAATGTTCATGCTTAAAAGTCTCCTCCCTGCCCAAATCAATTAATATGTTTTGAAAGAAAAGTATAAATTAAAAATGGTATGATAAAATATCACAAATAAATTAAGATTATTTATGAATCGAAAAATAATCTTAGGTTCAGTGTGTGACCAAAAAAACCTACGAAAACATAAACAAGATAAACGACATAAACAATATAAACAACATAAACAATATGCACAACATAAACAACATCAACAAAATTACCAACATAAACAATAAAAACAATATAAAGAACATAAACAACATAAAAATATAAACAATAAAAACAACATAAACAACATCAACAACATAAACAATATAAACATAAACTAAATTAACAATAAAAAACAACATAAACAAGATAAACAAGATAAACAACATAAACAACAGAAACAACAGAAACAACATAACAACATAAGCGACATTAACAACATGTACGACATAGACGACATATACAACATAAACAACAATAGCCGAAATGTTTCATTAAAAATGTATTGATCAAGTTCAGACTCCGTTATATGGACATAGGCCCACAATGGGCCAAAAATAGGCCCACAATAGACCCATCATAGGCCCAAAATAGACCCACCATGGGCCCAAAACAGGCCCACTATAGGCCCATCATAGGCCCAGCATAGACCCACAATAGGCCCGCTACAGGCCCACCATAGGTCCACAATAGGCCCACACTAGACTGACAATAGGCCTCCCATTGGCCCACAATTGGCTCACCGATTGTAAGATCAGTCAACACCCCACCCCACCTCTTCTCCCCATGTAACTCTGTTGCAGAGTCACAAATCAATTTTAAAAATCAATAAACGGAGATCCCGTTCTACTCATTAAAAAAAAAGAGACCAGGTTAAACATATGTAACTTAAACGTTTTCTTTGAAGTGCGGCAAAGCTAGAAGTTTGTTAACTTGACGGCGATAGGTGCAGGAACAATTTCTAATCGTCTCATCAAATAGACATTATAAAGGTAGGAGATACAACATATTTAAAAAAAAAAAATCTTTTTCACAAATTTCATTTCGTCGAAATCCGCTAAAACTTATTATTATATTTTGATAAACTGCTGACGTTATTTGTTTCAAAATGGGATCCATAATCACCACACAGCTTGCTGTTTGGGGAATGCAATTAAAACAAACGATTCATGACGTCATTATTCTTTATTTGCTCAAATATTTCCTTCATTGTTCCAATCGGAAATTTTATTTGCTAAAAGGAACACATTTGATATTTGATGTGCCGTTAATGAAAATAAAGAAGAAAAAATAAATAAAAACAGAAACCACCCTAGTGCATGCTTACAGGTTGTATGTGTGTGTGTGTGTGTGTGTGTGTGTGTGTGTGTGTGTGTGTGTGTGTGTGTGTGTGTGTGTGTGTGTGTGTGTGTGTGTGTGTGTGCGCGTGTTTTTGTGTGTGTGTGTTTTTAATCTATGGTTTTATTTTTTGTATATTTTTTTTTAAAGTGTTTCTCGCGTGTGCTTTTGTGTGTATGAATTTTTTTGTGTCTGTGAATTTAATCCATGGTCTTATATTTTGTATGTATTTTTTTAAAAAGTTTCTCCCGTGTGCATTCGTGTGTATGAATGTCCTGTCTGTGTGTGCAGAGTATGTTTAAGCGTGTAGGTACGTGTGTTATTGCAGTTTGTATGTACGTTTCATAAGGGGGGGGGGGCGGACACAGGAATGTCATTTGGGTTAAGCAGGGTGGGGCATTTGCCCCGCTTCCTGGAATTGCAGCTTTTATTTAAATTGCTATGTACTTTGGCGCCTCCAGTAATAAACAACTTAACAAACTGACCAAATTTTGGTTTTGTCTTCTTCCCCCCCCCCCCACCACCCTGAAATAAGCCCAGCTGAAATGACGTCCCTGGGCATTCGGTGGTGCGTCTGCCAATAGTGAGAAGCAAGAGACTCAATCCGAGGCGTAGCTAGGGTAAATGCTTCCCGCGGCGAGTACATCAGCTTTTTCCCGCGCCCGAAACAAACTTCAGGAGTTGGCCACCATTTCCGCCCCTCAATTTTAAGAGAAAAAACAGAGTGCTGCCTGGCGGGATAGGGGTGGGTGGGTTTGCCCCCTTTCCGTAACCCCATTTCTACGCCTCTGCATTCAATGATGTGGAACGTTGGACAGAATCAGAGACGTTTAGTACCGACATCATGTCAGGACTCGCTTGAATATGAAATGAGTTCCGCATAACATATTACACCCGGACCATTGGAACGAAGTTCGATCTATGGCATATACTGAAATCAATACAACGTTAACCGGTATTTGGTGTACTGCATTCTAATCATAATGTGGCTCTTGGTTCAGTGGGGTTGGGAGGGGTGGGTGGTGGATAGAATACTCAGTTTATTCCATATATATTATATGGCTTATGTTTTGATGTGTCGTTTAAGAGGTGTGGACAAGTCGTTGACAACCACCAAAGCGTGAAGAACTCAATGTTACTCCGTTGCGTATAAAGCTAAAACTACAACAAGAATAAACAACAGCTATAAGAAGACGTAGGGTAGGGCGGGGGGGGGCAGGAAGAGATCGGTACAACAGTAGAAATGCGCATGTTGCCAAGAAATGGTCTTTTTTTTTTTAAACGATTCACAATGACACGGCGATGGAGACTTCAACACCGATGTCAAAATAAATGGTTGGACAAAGAGGCACCGTGAAATCTTACACATTTTCATAATATTGATTCCCATTTTTCAGTTCAGTCTGATAGGACGAGACGTCTTTGTGGCCGGCCTGGTGCAAACGAGTACCTCACGTCACAAACGCTAGATCTCAGAGGCCGCTCAAAGTGATTGCGACGTGGTGCTGCGCCATGTTTGTGTTTAGGTCTTTCTGGAAACGTTCTTGACACCACGTTATCATCTTTAAGTAGCTTCATGTTTTGGCACAGGGGCACCTTTGGATACCTTGGCATCAGAAAGTGAGCCGAAAATGGGAAGCGTTTGGGAACCGCTGCAATGGTGAATTAAACCACATATAACCCTGTATATACATTGGTGAATTAAACCACATATCTTCCTGTATAAACATTAGGGAATTAGATCACATATGACCTTGTATATACATTGGTGAATTGTATTACATATGATCCTGTATATACATTCGTTAATTAAACGACATATGACCCTATATATACATTCATGAATTAAATCACTTATGATCCTCTATATGCATTAATGCATTTAATCACATAAGATCCTGTATATACATTACCAATCATAAGAAGTCCAATCATAACAAGCCAAATCACAAAAAGCCCAATCACAACAAGCCCAATCACAACAAGCCCAATCATAACAAGCCAAAGCATTACAAGCTCAGTCATAACAAGCCCAATCATAATAAGCCCAATCACAAAAGGCCCAATGATAACTAGCCCACTCATAATAAGCCCAATCACAAAAGGCCCAATCATAACTAGCCCAATCATAACAAGCCCAATCATAACAAGCCCAATCATAGCAAGAAATCATTGGTGATTCATGCTTAGCATGTCTCATAAGTGCAGTAAATACACAGCTAAAATTAAGAAAAAAACGTTACTGACAAAACAGGCAGCAGAATGTCACAGCCATGTAGATGACGATATAAGTTATAATCGATTGAGAAATTTTATGTTTCAGGTGTTGAAATATTATGTTGTATTTCAGGTGTTGAAATATCATGTTGTATTTCAGGTGTTGAAATATCATGTTGTATTTCAGGTGTTGAAATATCATGTTGTATTTCAGGTGTTGAAATATCATGTTGTATTTCAGGTGTTGAAATATCATGTTGTATTTCAGGTGTTGAAATATCATGTTGTATTTCAGGTGTTGAAATATCATGTTGTATTTCAGGTGTTGAAATATCATGTTGTATTTCAGGTGTTGAAATATCATGTTGTATTTCAGGTGTTGAAATATCGTGTTGTATTTCAGGTGTTGAAATATCGTGTTGTATTTCAGGTGTTGAAATATCATGTTGTATTTCAGGTGTTGAAATATCGTGTTGCATTTCAGGTGTTGAAATATCGTGTTGTATTTCAGGTGTTGAAATATCATGTTGTATTTCAGGTGTTGAAATATCGTGTTGCATTTCAGGTGTTGAAATATCGTGTTGTATTTCAGGTGTTGAAATATCGTGTTATATTTCAGGTGTTGAAATATCGCGTTATATTTCAGGTGTTGAAATATCATGTTGTATTTCAGGTGTTGAAATATCGTGTTATATTTCAGGTGTTGAAATATCGTGTTGTATTTCAGGTGTTGAAATATCGTGTTATATTTCAGGTGTTGAAATATCGCGTTATATTTCAGGTGTTGAAATATCGTGTTGTATTTCAGGTGTTGAAATATCGCGTTATATTTCAGGTTTTGAAATATCGTGTTATATTTCAGGTGTTGAAATATCGTGTTATATTTCAGGTGTTGAAATATCGTGTTATATTTCAGGTGTTGAAATATCGTGTTATATTTCAGGTGTTGAAATATCATGTTATATTTCAGGTGTTGAAATATCGTGTTATATTTCAGGTGTTGAAATATCGTGTTATATTTCAGGTGTTGAAATATCGTGTTGTATTTCAGGTGTTGAAATATCGTGTTGTATTTCAGGTGTTGAAATATCGTGTTATATTTCAGGTGTTGAAATATCGCGTTATATTTCAGGTGTTGAAATATCGCGTTATATTTCAGGTGTTGAAATGTCGTGTTGTCTTTCAGGTGTTGAAAATTCGCGATATATTTCAGGTGTTTAAATGTCATGTTATATTTCAGGTGTTTAAATGCCATGTTATATTTCAGGTGTTTAAATCCCGTGTTATATTTCAGGTGTTTAAATGTCATGTTATATTTCAGGTGTTTAAATGCCATGTTATATTTCAGGTGTTTAAATGCCATGTTATATTTCAGGTGTTTAAATCCCGTGTTATATTTCAGGTGTTTAAATGTCATGTTATATTTCAGGTGTTTAAATGCCATGTTATATTTCAGGTGTTTAAATGCCATATTATATTTCAGGTGTTTAAATCCCGTGTTATATTTCAGGTGTTTAAATGTCATGTTATATTTCAGGTGTTTAAATGCCATGTTATATTTCAGGTGTTTAAATCCCGTGTTATATTTCAGGTGTTTAAATGCCGTATTTTTTACTGTGAAAAGTACGACCGTTAACATTTTATTTTTTCATAATTTTAATGTTTATTGAATTTGAATTGATGTTTTTTTCTCTCCAGTTTTCGGACGGACAAGTGTTCTTATCTTGCAGTCCGCATTACTCTAGACAGTACATTACCATGTAGTAGCTCAGTAATCTTTTATGGATGTTTCACAAACAAAACAAAATCAAGAACACTTCTTTTGGTTCATAACTAACTGTTTCTTGGAAACATGCACATTTCTACTATTCTCTGATGCGGAAAGTCTGGAAACTGGAATTAAAAGAGTCCCGAGTGCTTGCCTGCTTTAATATATCAAACAGGTCGTGCATTTATGGAGCTCATCCTGACACATGCATAAATTTATGTTTCATTTTCTTGGGATTTTATTTTATTTTATGATGAACAGTCATTTATATATATATATATATATCACATCACATTCAAATGGTGTCGATAGTACCTAAATAACACAATGCCTTTATCATTTATACACACCATAACGTCTACCGTGCACCTCACACGGTATAGAGTTTATCACATGATATCATCACATACTCTTATACCATGTATCACACAATTGGGTTTTACTCATTTCTCCGGGGCTTTGCTTATCCCGGGAAGAAGGGATAAAATGACTACCATCCCGGGATCTTGGGAAATGCAAATAATATATGTTATAAAATGAATCAGAAGGAGTGATTCTAGAGGCATGTATGGCTGTGACATTGTGTTAAAAAGGCGGGCACAATAAAAGTCCCACAAGTTAGCACTAACTGGGGTTCTTATGAAGTGCGTTACTTAAATGGATGTTTTGGTCAAGTAATTTTAGTAGATGGGAAATGTGGATGGTTATTTCCAGTTAAAATATAAATCATCTTTTTATATTGCGTCATTTTAATTGTCTAGTGAAGAATGAAAAAGCATGTTAAGTTAAAGCTGAAATGAGAAATGAGTCCCTTGCTACGAGTTGCTTCATGTTCCTTACTAATTCCTTTCTAAAGACGCACAGCTGATATAATGCTTGCAAAACTTTCGTCAGATACAGTTTTTGTTTTAAGCATTACTCCAAGAAAATTGTGTACAAAAGTATACCAAAAAATACAATTAAAAAACAAAAAACAAAAAACAAAACAACAACAAAGAAATATAACATTTTTTAAAAGTCTTAAATGGTACCTCTCTCTTATTAAAACATTGGTGTAACAGTTGAACCTATGAAATATCACTACGCTCAATATATAATTTGATGAACCGAATAATTCATGGTTATTTAGATTGACCATCGTATTCTAAATACCAGATTGTTTCGAATATATTCCGCTCCCGAACATATGTCTCACCATTTACTGATGAAGTAATTTAAAGAATAAATAGTTTAATTTTTTTTTAAAATGGTAAACAACACTACGATGTGGGAACAACTTAAAAATAAACACAAACAGGTCCAAGGGACAATTAAATTTTAACTAGCATAACTTCTGCTGCTCACCGATATAGAATAAGGCAAAACTAACTTAAGGTATGCGCCAAAATGCATCTCCGCACTTGAAATTAAACAGAAACAAAATTTCAGGTATGCGCCAAAACGATCCCTGCACTTTAAAATAATTTTTTTAAACTGTCAGTGATTGGAATGATTTTCTTGAAAGCCACTTATATTATTTTCCTTTTATATTTGCACTCTTATTTGGACTTTATATATTCCAGACGTGAAATTTAGTAAGCGTCAAAATCATTCAATCATGGGCGCCATAATTCGAATGATGAATTAATTTATGTTTAAGCGAGGGTTGGGTGGTGATTTAGCTGGCACTGGTCGCCTTTATGCCTGATGTTGGTGCTGATCGACGCACTACCTAATGGTTAGTCCCACACTTCCTAAAGGCATAGTTAGGGTTAATGCCACTTTGCCTAATGGCATAGTTAGGGTTAGTGCCACATTGCCTAATGGCATAGCTAGGGTTAGTGCCACAGTGCTTAATGTCATAGCTAGGGTTAGTGCCACACTGCCTAATGGCATAGTTAGGGTTATTGCCACACTTCCTAATGGCATAGCTAGGGTTAGTGCCACACTGCCTAACGGCATAGCTAGGGTTAGTGCCACACTGCCTAATGGCATAGTTAGGGTTAGTGCCACACTGCCTAATGGCATAGTTAGGGTTAGTGTACCATCATAAAAAATATGCCGTTGGGTAAAAAGGTCACCACTCCAGCCGTCCCCTTCCCTACGCCACTGGCATTCCCTGCCCTGCCCCCCCCCCCGAAAGTCTGAAATGCCCCCTCCACCCTCCTCTCCCGGAAAACAATTGTCTGAACGAAACAACGGTTGGAAATCACCGCCTTTTTCACACGGTATTTGATTTTTTCATTATTTACAATCGAAATATTTACAAAGGAATCATTCTGAAATCTTCAAGATGTTCGTTTCAAATAAATATAATTTACACTCTAATAGGCTAATTTGGGAAGTAATTAAACAACCGTTTAAAATATAGTTTATGATATAAATCCATTATAAAATGAAATATTAAGCAATTTGGAGGGTAGGGGTTGGGTGAAAATTTGACAAAACATGCATACAAGTAACACACGTGATTGCTCTCCCTCCTCGAGGCTCACACTCCTCGACGCTCACACCGCACGTTTTTTTCACGCCACTGAGCTAAATTAATATTCTAATGACCTATCCGCTGTTACACCGAAAATTTATTGCACCAAGAATTTAAAAAAAAAGAAATAAAAGCTATTGCGATATTTAAAAAAAAAGATTCTGATTTATCGGGAAATTTATTTATATCTTCCCATTGAAAAACACTAAAAACGGATTTTTGTTGGTTTAGGGTGGGGCCGAAAATGTGTCAGAGTGTGTTGTCATTGGCAACCCGTCTATGTGCAAACTTTCAGCTTGATGGCTTGACGGGAAGGGGGGTCAATCAGCCGCCCGAAGATTTTGCAAGCCAGCATGTCAATCAGCTAGCCAGCCAGACACCCATGTATAAAAGCGAATTAAAGATAAGGGATTTAAAACAAACGCAGTTTCCCAGCCGATGACCACGTGATCTCAAAGGGGGTTGCGATTGGCTTTCTATGAGGGGGTAGACGGGGGGGGAGGGGGGTGTCACCGACTCAAATAATAACAACACTAAACACCGCACAATTTCTTTACACATATGGTCATGACTTGAAAACGCTTGAGATCCTGTGTACTAGAGCCACTGACCTCATTTAACTAATTGACCTTATTTTTCGTTATATATCCTGGCATATAGAGACCACTTGTGACGATCTGTGTGACCTGGCATATAGAGACCAGTTATGACCATCTCTGCCTTGTTGAAATTTTAAATTAAAAAACAATCTTTCTCATCTCCCCCCCCCCGCTCCATGACCCATCCCACACCATATAGTCACTGTAACACACCTTGACCCCCCCCCCCGATCTCCAGCACTGGCAGTGTAAATGCCTCTAAAATAATTCTTCCAACATCCCACGGCTGAAACTTACTAAATGATTTTTGGATCCCTTGAAGTAAATGAATATCCCTAAACAAACTCGTATATCTAGCCTCCTCTATGAACAATTATGAACCACTGATAAAATGTCCATGGTTCAAGGCTTCTCAGTCTGGGTTACTCGCAACCCCAGGGGGCTTGGGTGTTTTTGGTGTTTTAGGGGGTTGTGACGGAGTGCGATTTTGTGATACAGGCGAGCTAGTGTTTTTTATACGTGATATTTATTATATACATTTTTTATAATTTTTTGTCTTAAGTAAGAGATGTGATAAATTATTTGTAAAGAAGGTGTTTAAAAGATGTTGCAAACTTAGTAAAACAATTTGTAAGTGGTGCCAGACTCTTTTTAGCAGAAGCAAATTTTAGGAAAAAAATATTCTGAAATGATTGGGGAATATATAAAATATCAGTGTATTTAACTGGGGTCTAATAATATGAACTCTAATAAATTTTTACAGTACATTAAAAAAAAAAAGATTTTATATGATAGATCATAGTGTTGCATCAATGTGCTATGTTGGGAGGCGTTTATTGTGAAGCCTGTCAAAGGCAATACTGCTATCGTTGAACTTAGAGTAGGTAGAACCTAGATTTTCTTTCTTAAGGTCAAGAGGAATTACAGAAAATTTAGGGTATAAGCTGATGCCGCCTTCAATTCACTTTTCAATTTCGAATTTACAAAAAAAAATAATAATAATAATAATAATAAAGAAACGAAATTGGTTCTATAAATTAAATAACTATTGAGAATGTATCTGAATCTAAATCAGAGATAATCCATAATCAAGTGTAAATATGTTAAGTACGCCCCCCCCCCCACCGAACGTTTTAAACAAAAGGATCGTGATCTGATTCTGTCACTCCAGACTAGACGTAATACACAAGGCGCCCCAAATAGAAATGCGCGCCTATCTTCCTTTAAGAGAGTTAATATTATAAGGCAGATGGATCACATAAGATTGGAGGAGAGCAGAGTAAACAGAATAGAGTGCATTACTTTAGCTCATTCAATGCCGTTTAACTAAATGATGAGCAGAAAAAAAAAGTTTTGCTGAATTAGTCTCCCGCTTCTGATTGGGACGTGCCGTGTTCTGCAACAACTAGGGAACGCCTCTGTCTTTATGAAAATCTGTTGTTGGTTTTTTTTTTTTTTTTTTTTTTTTTTTTTTTGGCATCTGGGTTCAGGGCGCTGGATGATTCAAGGGCGCTGGATGATTCTTAATGCATCGGATTAATTTTGTTTACGATAACTGCGAAAAAATACATTGTATATAAGTCTTCTGTTTTTAAAGGCTGCAAGAGGGTTTCTACCGGACATTTCACTTTGCGCGCCTATTGTGACCGTGCAAAATCGCAATTACATATGAGCGATATTTAACGTGTAACATAATTACTATACATTAGTATATATTTAAATACAAAGTAATTTTTCATATGTTTAATAACCCGAATGCGTTTTTTCCCCTACAGTTTTGGCTCAATGGCTCGTGAATTCTATGACACGTCTTTGAAAGACTTTCTAAAGGATTTTGTTGGTGACGAAGCTCTCTCTTATAAATTTGAAGAAGGTATGTCATAAATTCTTCATGTCCAATATAATAAATGTCATATCAAAATTTCACATTAATGAATGTCTGTTTGTCCCGTATTCGCTCCTATACCATTCCTCCGATTGCGATAAAACTTTGGTGAGTTGTCCGCACGCCCGCAATTGTTTCTGAATCATTACAACCATTAAAAAATATTCCGTTTGTCGCGGGGGGGGGGGGGGGGGGGAAATTTTTTTTTTTTAGGGGGGGGGGGGGGGGGGGGGCTAAATTCTTTTTTTTTATCTAGCTATTAAATATAATTTCAAATAGAGCTAATGCGTGGGTGGGTGGAATATTAATCAAATACAAATAGGGACATTTCAATAAGTGTGTGGCATAATAAGTATGTTTCTTTATTAGTACAACCATATTACAATATTCTCTTCGTGGCTAATTCTTTTTTTCCCTTATATTGGCTATATAAATATAATACCCTTTTTCCGATGGCCATAAAAATTTGGTGAATTTTTGTGCGCCCGCCCGCAAAGGTTTCTAAATGAGTACCACCATTTTACAATATTCCGTTTAGGGCCGTGGGCGCTAAATTCGTTTGTTTCTTATATGAGCTACATTAACATAATATCAAACATAGCTATTGCATGGGTGGATGAAATTGATTCAAACACAAACAGTGACATTTCATTTTGTGTGTGACATAATTTAGTAGGTTTCTGAATTAGTACAACCATTTTACCATATTCCGTTTGGGGCAGGGGGCCCTAAATTCGGTTTTTAACCATATGAGCTATACAAATCTAATTTCAAACACAGCTATTGCATGGGTGGATCAATCGCTACAAGTATGTGGGCTAAATTTTGAACAGCCATGCTTCTCACTTGGACAGCTGTGTGTTACCTGCTCACGCTTCTAATTCATTCGAGTACGCTAAGACGGTGAACAAAAATTCATGCTTCTCACATGCAGGTTTCTTTCAGGCATCTCTCCGGGGGGGGGTGGGGGGTGGTGGTCACTTCATACTTTTATTTTGAATTGATCAAAAATTTTCTGGGGACTATAAACATTTAATAGGCGATATTAAGCTAAGGAAAATGCATAAAATTATGGACGCCAAAACTTGAATCAATTTAGTTCATGCCCCGCTAGTGCGGCGTTAATGATGTCTTTGATCATTATTGTGGCTAATTTTGGCGCTTCCCATGCGAAAGTTTGAAATGCCACCTCAAAATTGTCCGAAAGAAACACCGAATTCAATTATGCGCCAAAATGCACCCCTGCATTTTGAATTTGTGCAACTGTCTTATGCACCCTCAATTTCTACATCCCTTCTACAACGCTGATCAATGTTGCAATATTTAGTTGTTGATTTCAGGAGGGGGGAAACGCCAGGTTCAGATCTCAACATAAAAAATCAAAGTGTAGAGAAAGTGGAGACATCTAAGTACTGAGGCGTCACCATTAATAATAAGCTTACATGGCATGAGCACGGCCAAATGCTGTATAAGAAATTCAACCAAAGACTGTTCTACCTAAAAAAAACTGTAGAATTTCTGCGTAAATAAGCAAGTCGTTAACTCATTCTACAGTGCAAAACTTGCAAACCTACAGTATTACCTGCTGGTGTGGGAATTCAACTAGGATATAAACACCGCATAAACCGACTGATCAAGAAAGCTAGGAACATAACACAAACTAAACATCCTTCACTTGAAGAACTATTTGAAGAAAGATGTTTTCGTTAAACTAAACACATTTTGTATGATACATTCCACCCTCTTCATCACAGAGACTTAGGATCAGGCCGTTCGGGACGAATTCTTTCCATCAGGAAAGACTGAAAGATATAAAAAAAATTTTTGTTCCCCAATCTGTACTAATTTACCAGCGTGCTCCCTCTGTAGTCACACGTCTTAATGAGAACTAATAAGTCCCTTATATGGTTAAGAGAACTCACTGAACGGTTGTTTGAACTTATTTATTATAAATATTTGATGTTCAAATTGTTTTATTTATGTGCTGAACATGTATAATGCAATCATAAAACATTTCCATTTGTTTAGATCAATAAAATAATCTTACCTTAATATAATCTTGTGCCCAATGCTTACCCTGGGGCACGCCACAATAGGGGTGAATTCATTTTATGTTAGGTACTGGCACAATAATGCCCACCCAGACCTTTAAAATGTCCTTCCCATGATCAAAAAGTCTAATAGAGTTTGCTCTGACAACCTCTTTTTTCCTTAAGATGTCTTCAGCGATAGTGCCCCCCCTCCCACGTGCAAATTGTCTGAAAGAAATTTGTTCACACGGACAGCTATACATGGCCTGCTCGTGTGTCGAAAAATATTCTAATTTATTTATTTACGCACTAGACGGGGAAAAAAATATTGTATAGATAAAAAGTACTTTATAAAAATTAATTAAAATACAAACACTTTCTTTCTTTGAGTGCAATTGTAAAACATGCCGGGTAATCGCTAGTTAAGTTTACATCTAACCCTTTAATTGATGTTTTGAAGCAGGTTTCCCCTGAGCTTAAGATACGATATCTGCACAAAAGCCAATCGAATGAAATCAATTTAAATTTCGTCTGCACATAACAAGATAAAGAAATGAACAATACGCGGAATGTGATTTTTTTTTCCAAAAGACATCACAAAGCGTGGAAAGTATCAGGGAAAAGCCTTCTTCAAAGAAGAAAAAAGAACAATAAAAAGCATAACTAAAAAGAGAATGAAACTATGTTCAAATGCATTGCAAAATTTTAAAAATTATTTTCATTCCAAACGTTTTAATCAAATTGGAAACCTACTATTAAAAAATTTTAAAAAAAAAAATTTGGGGAAATTAAAAAAAAAAAAAAAAAAAAAAAAAAGTATTTTCTGAATTTATACCATCATGATTATTTAGCCCATAAAAATCTTTCTTTCCCCTACAGGTAAAATCGCTGTCATTGCAGGATAGACAATTCTGAATCAAATGCTTTGACAATAAAAAAATCACATTTTTCTGTATGATACATTTTCCATGTGCTGCTTAAATGTAATAATGATTTATTTATTTATTTTTTTAAATTGGAATTTAATTATTTTTAATTTGATTCAATGTTTTTCCCCTCAGGACTTAAAAAATTTGTCGCTACACGGAGTGAGGGGGATAAAATGGAGGACATTCTGCATTTACTAACCAAAGAAGAGCTTCTTAAAATTTGGTATGATGAGAGTCATTCGTGAGAGGAACTTTGTGCAATGAGAGTAGTATAAGTATGTCAAAATGGGCGGGTATTTGGGGGGCGTTGGAGGCGCAAAGGATGTATTAGGAGAATGGAGGTATTTGAGGCGCCAAAGGGATATAAGAATTCATTCAGGGGTGATAATCACTTCATTACCTTTAAATTTGATTTTAATTAATTATTTCCTTTTGTTTTAAGATGATTTTAATTATTTTCAGGTTATTATCGTTATGTCTTTTATCGAGTGGTTCTCGATGTTCTAATAAGTATTCTCATTATTTATTTTAAAATGAGTGGTTCTCATTTATTTTAAAATGAGTGGTTCTTAAGTCATGTTAAGACAACATTATAAATATATACTACAAGAAGATGATGTCGAGTTGAAGACAACATAGATAAAGACAACAAGGATGTATCTTATAGTCTCTAAAGCGATTTTATTTGAAAGGGTTAGGCTCCTCAAATAATATTAAATAATTAAAATAATCTCCCGGGGGAACTTTCATTGAGTCTGGGGCAGATTGTGGTGTAGCTTCCCCGGGGCATGGCTCTGGGTCATATGGTGTAGGAGGAGGCACGCCGAGGTGGAGGGGCGTTATGTGGCGGTAATGGGGAAGAAGGAAGAGAAGAAGGGAGTAACTCTCCTGGGACGTCTCTGGGATAGGATGAGGGGTAGCCTCCGCCCCGGATTCATCGCTGGACACGGAGGGTGTCTTTCTACACCAGCGGATGATTATTCTCCGATTACAACGGAGAAGCCGCGGGCGTCTTGTTTTGTAGAGCAATGACACCAGCTCCTCTTTCGACAAGCTTGTGTGGAGGACAGTGTTTAACTGGGCCTCCACAAGGTCCTCAAAATTTTGTGCCATGATTCACGTGTGCCCTAGCTGGTTGCCCTGTTCTTCAAGGCACCCAGTGCAGAACAGCTGACGGTCTTGGAACGCCCGCCACACTGTTTACACGACTTTTCTTGAAGCAATGCCTAAAAGAGAATATAAACAATAAATACACGTTATAAAATTGAGTCATACTAAGACAATTCAAAACAACAAGTGATGGATCCTATGTGGAAACATACCTTTACGGCTCTTATCGCTGGTCCAACTGGTAGGGGTAAAACGGTGTTTGTAAACAAGATGTTGGCTCATCTACTATAAATGGTCGTTCTCACGCCAGAGGAGATTATATGGTGTTAACGGGGAATGGCAACCGATATACAAGACCATGACAGGTGTTCAATTTGTAGAAGGACTTCCTGACAAGGAACAAAGGTCATTCGGTGATAGGAAAAGACGACGGCTTGTTGTCATAGACGACTTTTATGACCGAAACACATGACAGGATCACCAAATTGTTTACTATAGGTAGTCACCATCGTGACATCAGTGTTATGTACATTGTCCAAAATTTGTTCGGGACAAATAAAGAACAAAAAACAATTAGTTTCATTTCGAATTACGTAGTATTGTTAAAAAACCCTCGAGACGGGTCGCAGATTACACATTTGGCAAAGCAAATGTACCCTGGTCACGTTTCATTGGTCCAAGAAAGTTTTAAGGATGCCACATCGTCTCCTTATGGTTATTTGTTACTCGACCTTCACCAAGAAACACCGGATCATCTGAGATTACGCAGTTGTATATTTCCTTACGAACATCAAGTTGTGTACTTCTCAAATTATAATAAAAACCATGCAAGTCCAAAATGGTTAAAAGTTAAGGAGAAATGTTACGTTTCTTGTGTCGCGCTAATCAATCTCTCGCGAAAGCAGTTGTGAAAAATGCGACCCCACAATTCATACAGACTCTATGCAAATGTTGTCACAACGTGTTAAAAGGTAACATTTAACTTACACCCGCTAAAAATAGACGTTTGCAGTGTCACAAAAGAAGTCTAAGAGAACTCATCAAAAAGAAACTATAGATCAAAGGCGTAAACAAATTCCCCAACAAGGCGGTTTCATAGGTGCATTACTAGGGCCTATTGTAAGCATCCTTAAAGGCGCCTTTGGATTTTAGCGATGGCCAAGAAAAGGATTTTGATCGATCCACGTGTATTAGAGGCTATGAATCAAAAGCCATTGGTACCACCATGCTAAAAGATAGGTTACGTGAATTGAATATGCAAACACAACAGATCCTAAACAGAGAAGATTTTTCACCGTGGGACAAACTGAAACAATATCAACAAATTGACAATTGTATACGAATCGTCTAACAGAATACAAACACAAAACATTAGGGTTAGTCGATACACCACCACCGCCGTCGCCAAAGGTACCACCATCATCTATGCAAACGGTGAGCGATGAACACGCGAATCTTCACTTTAAAAAAATAAGACACGAACGAAATCCTTTATTCGCCTAGCCAAAAAGACAAAACTTGGACCACGACAACGGAGACACCAAAAAATCTCAAGACATCTCACCCCCACCAGCTAAACGTACCAGAAGTTAGAAGAGTAAACTATCAACCCCTGTCAAGAGGGATGGATGGACTGAAGCAAACATTAAAAAGGCATTACTATGATCCGACTTACCGGGGCGTATGGTGGCTCAGTGGGCTTACAACGTAACCTGTCCATAATCGGAACTACAGAAATCAAAGCATGGTTAAGTTATCAGGATGCTTATACATTACATAAACCGATTCGTCGTCGTTTTCAAAGACGACCCATCATAACCGGAAGCTTAAACAAACAGATTCAAGCTGATCTCATAGACATGAGAAACTTACAGAAAGATAATAACGGAATGTCATATCTTAAGACGTGTACCGACGTGTTTAGTAAATTTGTGTGGGCGATTCCGATAAAGACAAAGACCGGTAAATCTTTTGTGGAGGTGGTGCGTAAAATTTTCGCGCAAACCGATAGATTTTCAAACAGACAATGTTCTAAATTCGTCAACAAGACATTCTTAATGTTTCTTAAAGAAGAGGGCGTGCATTTTATCTTGTATGCCAAACTTGTATGTCATATCTGGTATGATAATGAACACTCAACAAATTAGAGACATATTAGAAGCAGATAATTTTGTTCGAAGAACTTCACTCGTTAGAGTTTTAGCCCTCGATCAATTACCAACACGCATCGATCGAACATAGACAGTCGCCCTTATAATCAATCCCGATCGTCTTAATCGACCCAGATCACAGTGGGTGTCCTTATACTATAACGGACTAGGTCAGTTTGTCTATTTCGTTAGCTTTGGATTACCACCCCTGTATTTTGAGATTTTCCGCTTCATCGAAAGAAACTCAAAAAGACCTTTATTTACAATCCACGCGTCTTGCAAGAAGTAATTAGTAACACGTCTGGCTTATACGCAATATACTTTGTTTTGAATATGTCTCGTAGATAAAGTCTCAGGCGTGTATTGAGATTATTTTCAGCCAACTTGCACACACAACAGCATATTAATGATAAAATAATCTCACGCTTTACACAACTGCTGGTCTCCAAAGTTAAAAAATAAATATGACCTAATTTCTGGTGTAAATAAACCCTGGGCAGTGAGAGCGCACCAACCAGACCGTTGTTAAAACACAAACACCATGATCGTTGGGTGCTTATTACTAGACCAAGTGGAATACAAAAGCTGATATACCCAAAAATAATGCAGGGTTAAAGTAAGCCTCGGTATCTTTATAAATGGATAAACCTATTCTTCATTTTCGGGGCTTTCTTTGCCGAGAAAGATCATAAATTACCTCCGATTGTGCAATAGCGATGAGTCGACGTGGTTTTGAACACTTACTCGAATTGCAAGGTGAAATCCAAGCTGCGTTTGATCGACTGCGGGTCTTACCAAAAGCTTGATTCTAATGGTACCCGGGTGCAAATGGTGGCGCTTTGAGTCTGGGTCCATTTTGACTCAGTGCTATTCGGATGTGATTTTTGGTAGTTTATTTTAGTTAACCAAAAGAGTTAAGTTGACAAACATATAGTCCATTCAATTATATTTCATTTGATACTTCATTTTGTTTTACAAACACCCAACAATAAAAATTGTAATATTTTTGTGTGTTCCCAACCTCTCGCTTCTGGTACCTGGGTACGAATAGCCACTTGATATTTTATTTCAAGATGTTATTTACGTGACTAATATCTACTCTATACTTAACTATGATATGCTAACCATACTCGTATCTATAAAGACAAAACTGGCTGGACTAGTATATTGACTTCACCAAAAGGTGTTCTGTATCTGCACACATTCTCCAGACTAAAATCGATATCTGTTCATCTTCTACATAGCATTTTGTTACAGATCAATTATCTTCTCACACACACACACACACACACACACACACACAAATCATTTCCAGACAGATTAAAATAATTTCCAGACAGACAAAAGAGTTCCAGACAGACAATATAAATGCCCAGACAGGCAAAATAAACGACCACACGGAAACTATTAATGTTCAATCTTCTCACACACACACACACACACACACACACACACACACACACACACACACACACACACACACACGCACACACACACACGCACACACGCACGCATGCACGCAGGCACGCCCACACACACACACAATGATATTAAAACTAATCATAGCTCACTCTGCACACTTGCAAAACAACAGTGTTGCCAATCATGACAAGAAAATGCGCCAGTGGTTCTAATACCTTGTCAGGGAGTAATCGTTAAGATTTCCAGACCTATGTTGTATTCGGCGATTAGCGACGAGGAACAAGATTAAACAGCTTCAATTAAAATGTTTAAACAATCAGCACAAAATGTCGGTTCGTGGAGGACCCCGATTAAACCTTTTGAGGTCACCAACTAATTTCATTTCAGCGTTTAATAACGTCTTCTCCATGTTCTATTTCTAGCATTGATACATTTGAGATTGAAATATTTTTGAAACGTTTGGATGAAAAGAGACGGGAATTCAGTGCTGGTAAGGTAGGTACTTTTATACTATTGTACATTTTAAAAAATGATCGTACCCCTCAGTGTACCAAGTTCACGGTCACAGAAAGTTCCATACGACGTGTTTAATTTAGGGGTGGAGGTGACGTGTTTTAAATAATTTCGATACATATTTTGGTTAAAAGATCGCCTGCAAGGTTTAGTTGAACAATCACTGAGCTCCTTGCCTTGTAATATCGTCTTTAACCGAATCCGGAAATCTGTTTGAAATCTGTTTGAAAGAAATTTAGTCTACAGAGAGTTGATCGACGGAAGTTTGGTCGAACGGAGATTAGGTTGAATTTTATTCTCAGTTCACACGATCTTTCTTTTTGAACGCATTATTTTGTTTTATTGTATAGTATACTGGTTTCAAAAAGATATTAAATGCAATATTTGATTGTCATTTGTGGTAGTTTATTTCAGTTAAACTGAAGAATTAGGTTTTTCGACACATAGTCCATTCGATTATCTTTCGTGTGATACCAAATTTTGTCTCACAACCTAACAATAATATATTTTGTTAAAATTTAATCCCAACCTCTCACTTCTCGGACCCGGGTCGGAATAGTCACTTTGTTTATATATAGAGAGAAAGAAATAGAACTTACTAATAGACTAAGCATTAACTATAATGAGACCGAAACTTATGACGACTGTACTACCAGATGAAGAGGTGACGACGTAAAAAGTCAAGTATAAACAAGAAAATAAAAGAAACACGCATAAGACTCGCGAAGGTAAAAGAAATAAATACATCATAATATATCCCTGCCAATGCGCCGTTTTTTGGTTGTCTGTGACAGATCTTCAACGACCCCATCCATGGCTCCATGGAGATCCACCCTGCTTGTGTCTTGATCATCGACACCCCGCAGTTCCAGAGACTCCGCTACATCAAACAGCTTGGGATGTGCTACTTTGTGTTCCCTGGTGCCTCGCACAATCGGTTCGAGCACTCCATCGGGTGAGCTTGGCCATCTCTTTCATGGGGGAGGTGTTATAGTTGATACTAATTCATGGGGGAAGGGGCGTAATTCTTATTTACAAAAAGTGCTTTACATCTTGATATGACCTTGATGTTACCTAACTTATTGTGCAAGTAGATGAGAATTAATTTGAACGAATGAGACTACTTAACCCTACTTGCAGGTCCTGACCCAAATGGTTATACACTGTTTGGAGAAGATAGAATATTGTTTAGAATAAAGGAAAAAAGAAACAGGTCATCTTCTTTCAATCAATTTAATAATTAGCCAATAATTTGCACAACAATTTTTGTGATACTTGACTTTACTTAATTCATTAATGTAAAACTAACCGAAAGTAAATTCTACAAAAGTTATTTGTTGCTTTCTATCTGTAACGCCAGTGTTTACAAAATTATGTTGCCGTCTCTTCCAGAACGTGTTACCTGGCCGGTCAATTTTGTCGGTCACTTCGAGAAAATCAGCCTGAACTTGGCATCACAGACATGGACATCTTGTGTGTGGAGATCGCCGGCCTGTGTCATGATTTAGGTGCTGTGAAAATAGGATTTTAGTGAAATTACCAAATTAGTCGTGTGAGAATAATTTTAAAAAAAAATAAGATTTCTATTATTTATAAAGTTAAGGTCATCTATTAAGAGTTTATAATGCACCTAAAACGATTGCCTTGTAAAATATGGTGTAAATATATTTACCATAATTTCGAGCTTGGTATAATTAAGGGCTTTTAAGACATCTCAATCTGGTATTTTTGATTTTTTAAAATAATAATTGGTCTAAGTGATTAATTTTTTTTAAGGATCAAGGAAAGTGTTCATGTGAGGATATATGCTTCTAGTGATGTATTAAAATATTTTCATTCCACCATTGACAGGTCATGGTCCTTTCTCTCGACTGTTTGTTGACAGATTTCTGCCAAAACATGTGGAGGGAAATGTAAATATATTTTTCACATCGGTATATGAAAACCTGCAGTTAATTTTAAACATTGTGGCTGTAAGGCTTTTATTATTTCATGTTTGATCTGCTTGCCGTCAGTCTCGTTTTACAGTTAGCTGAAAATTTGATTTGTCATCGGCAACGAGTCTATTATTTTTGTTTAAACTACTTCATTAATAAGTTTTTCAAAAAATCAATCAAAAAAACATCTTTGTGATGACACAAACGTTGTCTAGCGTGGGTCCTCTACACACTAGCCACAGAAAGCACAATTCTCTGGCCTTAATAACGCTGTTTTGTGCAAAGGGTATGAAAGTTGAAGCACGTTTAATTGGGGTCTAGATTCTCAGGAATTTGAATCCCAAATCATTTGGTGAAATAAATGACGCTATTGACGGCATAACGGACTGTTTAGAATGCAAACCCTTTATTCCAAAGAAATATATTCCGTTCCACAGAATGTCATTGAAAAATAATATGCGACGTGTCGAAAATCCCTCTGTCGGATTTAAAAATTTATCTCTATAAAAAGTCGTTACAACAACAAAAACAAAAAAAAAAAAAAAAAAAAAAAAAAAAAATAAAAAATATATAAAATTAAAAAAAAACAAAATTGGTGGTGTTTGTAGATCTGGAAGATGACTAGAGGAAAAATC
>CAXITT010000073.1:1487916-1526095 GCA_964033795.1 Lymnaea stagnalis
ATGAAATTTGCAAAAAGAAATGACATGTTAAAGTGATCATGGTAAACGATGAGATTTATAGTAAATAAAATAAACAATATAGCAAAACAATTACCCCCCCCCCCTCCTTTTTTTTTTCCAATATAATGAGAATCAAAGACATGAATACTCGAAGCTGTACTGACCAGATCAGAAGTATTTTAAGAAGAAGCCGACGGTCCTAATGTAAGGCTCATTAATTTTTATCTTTGTATGAGAAATGCGGATTCTTGATTTATATTTTCAATATATTTATTTCTTTTTATTAGGGTGGTCGACATTTTGAAGAAAGTTGAAGACAATTTATCTTTTGGAAGAGAAGAGTAAGTTTTTTTTTTTTAAAACGTATGTTCTATCTCTCTCTCTCTCTAGATGTGTCTGTATCTATCACTTCAACTCTTACTATGTGTCACTTTATTTCTGTTTATCTGAATATGTGTGTGTCCATAAAATATTTTTATATATGCG
This sequence comes from Lymnaea stagnalis, assembly GCA_964033795.1. Classification (NCBI taxonomy): domain Eukaryota; kingdom Metazoa; phylum Mollusca; class Gastropoda; family Lymnaeidae; genus Lymnaea; species Lymnaea stagnalis. The sequence goes on from CAXITT010000073.1 coordinate 1,488,403, forward strand.
TGCCGGACTGTGTCAATCAATTTGCACCTCTCTCTCACTGGCCCTCTCTCTTTCTTTGTATCTCTTTCTCTATCTCGGTGCCTATCTCTATATGTCTAAGTGTATGGGTGTGTACGTGTCTTAATCCTTTCCTCTCTGGATCTCGGTATGTGTGCGTATATTATTGTGTACCCCTCTGAATATCTCTCTCCATCTCTTTCTTTGTCTCCCTCTCTCTCATATTTTCTCAGCAAAATTAATATTATATTTTTTTTTCTTCTTATTAATAGCTTCTTCGACGTTTTAAAAAAAGCTGAGGAACATTTGCAAATTTCAAAGGAATGGTGAGTTTTTAAAAGTGTTGTTTTTTTTAAAAAATAAACTTTATTATTGTAGTGAACGAACCAATGATCGCTGTCGAGTATAGGAGTTCATTAATAAATTTTGCAACTGAATATATGTTTCATTACGCGTCGTGTGTGTTTGAGAGTTTTATTAGTTAGTTAACGCTCTTCCTGTGTTTGACTTAATGACGTATGTTGATGCTCATTAAGACGTATCGTCTAATCTGTTTTGTGACGTTCGTTTTATTGGTCTGGCAGTCGTGAAATGGAACTTTGTGTAAGTAAGATGTGTTTTATTCCTGTCTGACAGCGCGCTGCGCGATATGCATGTGTTTATGGAGTCTACAGCATGTGTATAGAATTAGATTTTTAAATTTCTTGTGATAAATGACTTGAGTTGATTCAATACCAGTACGACGTAGTACAACGTGTGAAAGAGCTTGACGAATTAAGCAATTTTGTAGAAACATAGGAGTTGACATGGGGGACTACCCGTCTGTGATGGGTAAACCTCGTCACTCTCTTACTTTGAAGTTAAGTACAAGAACTTTCTTATTGTTTCAATTTTGGTGACGTTACAACTATCGTCGCACGTTCCCGTGTTTCATGGTTGGAGCCCCGCTGCCATCGTGTATCATGTTTATATGAGTTACATACGCCAGTGACTCCATCAACTACCTACGTCCTGTATCAGGCTAGTTATGTCCTACCCCAAATGAGGTTAACTACGCCCTGCCCTGAATAAAGTTATCTACGTCCAGCCAGTAGCAAGTTACAACCGTCGTGCCCAGTTTCAGTGAGATATCTACGTCCGTTTACCGTTCTATATCACCTACTCTGTATCCAGTTACCAACGCCCTGTGCTACAGCAGGGAGACACCTAAGCACGGTGCAGTATTGAGCTGCATATGAACTGTCTAATGTTGGTGAGTGCCTACATCTTATTCAGTGTCCAGTGAGCTGTCAATGTCCGGTGACCTTGTCCTGTCATCGAGTTGAAAAAATCCTGTTATGTTTCAAAGAGCCACACAAATCCTGTCCTACATTAAGAGGCTTACGCCCCATCCTGCATTGGGAAGTTACCGAACTTTCCACTGCCGGCAAATCACCTACACCCTGTCCAGTGAGCTGTCGATGTCCCGTGGACTGTTCCGGTCACTCACGTCCCAATAACTGTGCTTGAGATTTGCCATCCAGTAACATTTAAGTTGGTGAGAGAACCAATAGCTCAATATCCATATCAATATCTCTATTACTGTGTCGATAGGCGTATTTAAAGTCTTTTTTTTCAGAGACTTTTCCAGAAAGGGGCTCAGCATTGTAACCGGTCCTCGACCCGTCTCGTACATTCTAAAGAACTTTATTTCTATAGGCTTCAGACCAGTGTATCCCAACTTTTTTTGTGCTATGTCACACCTAAGCCTTTCTCAAATCTCTATGCCTCTCTGTGTTATATATATATAAATATATATTATTTATATATATATATATATATATATATACATATAACACATAATTTTAATATTTCAAAAATTGAATCGAATCTCACTAAATGAAAACTAAATGACAGGTTTAAGAGAGAAGGAAAACTATATTAGGAGTAAATAGGATTTACGAAGTAATTTTTGGCACTTAATACACATTCAGCTAAAGATGCAGATGGAAACGGTAACAATTGCTGACTTGCACATGAATTTGAATATTAGATTTTTTCCCCCATAAGGCCATGACATCGCTTCTTTTAGATTCAATAGATTTTTAAAAGACTCATCATTTTGCATTTCTGCGCGTTCTTCTTAATATTGCCCATTTGAAATATCAGACCAATGTTGGAAAATCAGTTTGTTTTCAATTTTTTTTTAAAAAATCATCTGCTGACAAAATTGATAATCACAAGCATAGCGGTATCAATAACTTGACATTGTTTGAGCCAATGAAAATTTTCACATTTTTTTTGTTACAAACATATTTCTGATACAATTCGATAAATGTAATGAAACCAAATATCTTCACTTTTGCGTCAACAAGAGCTTGATTTGCTCCTTGAAGTTGGCTATATAATAGATTAAGCTTTTCAAAAACATCGGCTATATAACTCACAAATTCTTTACCATCAACTGTTAAAAGGTACTTAATTTTAGGTTTCTCACTTAATAGTTCAACAAGAGTATCAAATAGTTCCATAAATCTTTTCAAGCAGTTCCCTTGTCGAGAACCAATTTACTTCAGTGTGAACTCAGTTTCACATGGTCTGCATTTTGTTCTTCACAAAAAAGCTTGCATAGATGTCCACATTTGAGAATAGCTTTAATAGCATTGATACACTCTATAACTGAATTTAGTATTTCATTAAGAACATGCGAAATATTTTTAGCTTCTAACTTTTCCCTATAAATAACACATTACACAAGTAGCTTTTCTGGATTCTCATCGTTAACAATTTAAAGCAGCCATTTTTTGTCCATCATATTGGGAGCACCATCTGCAGCAAAAGGTGTTATGTTTTCTTTTCTTTGATATATTATTGATATCTAAATCATTTTTAGCTCATTATATATATCTATCTTTGGTGGTAGTGGTGCTTCCAAATGATTTACAGAACAATATTTCTTTTGCAAAATCTCCTTTATCAATATATTTTAAAGACGGTCCACCGTCTCTCAAAGTTGATTCCTCCCATTGCACTGAGATGTTTGTTTTCAGCATTTCAATAAGTTGCATTTCAAAATCTCCACTGATTTCATCTAATTGCTTATAGTACTGTTACTGAGTGGCATAGTTATCACGTATTTTTCATCTTTTTTCCAGAACAGTTTTAAGAAATGCAAATATTGATGTTTTGATTAAATTCTCTCCTACAGTATGATTTTCCCCAGATTTAGCTAGGTGTAAAGAAATTTCATAAGTAGCCTCAAGAGTATGATTGAAAGTTGCAGTATGAGCAGTTAATAGACAATTTAAAGTTCTTTCCTTTCCAGATTTTTCTTTAATGTTTAAAATTAATTTTAATCTGAAATAATATGATAGCTATGTTCGGCCTTCAACTCGCCTGAAGATGACTTTTTTCAAATTCTTTACAGCTCATTTTTTATTCGCCCCCCCCCCCCTAAAATATAATTGCTCCCCTTGTGGAGCGTGGGCCCCACGTTGAAATATGATAGCTATGTTCGGCCTTCACCTCGCTTGAAGATGACTTTTTTCAAATTCTTTACAGCTCATTTTTTATTCGCCCCCCCCCCTAAAATATAATTGCTCCCCTTGTGGAGCGTGGGCCCCACGTTGGGAAACACAGCTTTGGACTGTATTTATTTGTAATCAAGGTCAAGGGAGACATTTTGTAATTAAGCCACGCCCTGTCGCGTTGTCAAACGTGGGGTCACCCACAGTTCATGCACGGGTTTCACATTGTAAACAAGAACACCTTATCCTAACATTTATAATGACACATCCAAAATATTTTACACAAATAAAATCTTTCAATATTTCTCTCCCCCTTTCTCTTCCCCCCTCTCTCTCTCTTTCTTTCTCTTTGGTGTTTATTTCTGTATTTCTATGTGAATGTGCGCGTATGTGTGTCAATATTTGCCTTTCTGGATCTCGGTAGTATGTGTATATTATGGTCTGCCCATCTAAATCTCTCACGGTCTCTCTATCTCTCCCTTTTTGCTTCTCTTTCTCTCTCTCTCTTTCTTTCTATCAGATTTTCTATGCAAAATTCATATATATTCTCTTTTTCTTCTTATTAATAGGGTGGTCGACGTTGTAAAAAAGGCTGAGGAACATTTGAAAGTTTCAAAGAAATAGTGAGTTTTTAAAAAAGTTTAAAACAACAAAAAACTGAAGTGCATGTTTGTACTGAACAAAAAAAGGATCACATTTTATTCTATCTTAATGATTGTATTGTCAAGTAATGTGATGTTTATAAAGACACATCAGAATATCTTTTAGATATAATCTTTAAATATAACTCTTTTCCTTTATCTCCTGCTCCCTTTCTCACTCTGTCACTCTCTCACTCTCTCTTTATCTCTCATTCTCTCTCTCCCTCTGTGTGTGTCTCTTTCTGTCTATAATTTCATGGACCAAAGTTTACAAGGGCTGCTCAGCGAGTGTATCACGAACTGGGGGTTGGAAGGCCTGAGGCAATAGACGCAACACTGACACGTTGAGCATTCCTAATTATTCCCTGTACCCTTTAATTATACCCCTCTGCTTATGGTATTCCTACGCCACGCTTGTAGTCCGATCCGTATTCATATAGACTATAACGAACCCTCTATTTACATTATTTAACAGACTGCCAGGGATTCTGACACCTTACAGAGGTAGACTAATAGGCCGTTTGGATTCTGAATAGGTTCTACACCTTGGGAAGATCCAAATTAAAAAAACAAAAAAAAAAAAACACATGCCAACCCCTGCTCTATATTACCTTCATTCGTTTAAAAAAAGTTTTTCGGCAACACGTAAAGAAATAGCGATTGAAACATCAAGTATTATGCTTCTCGTCCTTTCGCTTATCTTGTGTGTTTCCAGAATCTATTTGCAATGACTCGGTCTACAGATGAAAAAGAAGGGGGGAAAAAAGCTACGACACATTTAAGTCATGTTAGATCAATCAACACCTGAACAATCAAAATATTTTTCCGAGTGGTTTCATTCAGTTGCGGTTTCTCAGGAAACAAGAATGTTGGCCAGCAAAGTTTGCAGAAAGAAAAAAAGTTTCTGGAAAATATAAAAAAAATAATACAGAAAGAAGAGTTGGCGAAAGAAGTAGATGCGAGGGGAATGTACCTGAAGATAGAGCAGGAAAAGAATGGCTTTCAAACAAAATCCCACATGTGTTAAAATACGGGTGTAGAAGTAATCACAGAGAGCAGTTGAGTAATAGAGAGATGGGCACAACACTTTGAAGGCTTACTGAATGGCTCAGGTGGAGGAAATCCCACGCTAAAGACAACATCAATATAAACAACCAAAAATTTGAGAGAGTGGCTACATTCAAATATCTAGGGGCAACTATGAACGAGCACAATGAGATAATGTCAGAGGTGAAAGAAAGGATAACAGCAGGCAACCGTTCCTATTTCAGTCTACAAAATGCTTTTGGGATGCAAAAACCTCTCAAGGGGAACAAAGAAGACAATACACACCACCATCATAAGACTATTAGTAACTTACGCTAGTGAGACTTGGACCCTTACCAGAAAAGCGGAGAACCTTCTCACTACATGGGAGAGGAAAAATATATGGCCCAGTGATAGAAAATGATGTTTGGAGAATCCGCACAAACCAAGGGCTATACCAATTGTACAAAGACCCACCCATAGTTGCAGCAATAAAAAAGAACAGTCTGCGCTGCGCAGGACATATTGAAAGGATGCCAGAATGTAGAGCAGCAAAAGGGATATAAAGGCAGAAATCTAGGGCATGACGACTCACCGGTCGCCCATTTCCTGAGATGGATCGACGATGTAGAGAAGGATTTACACCAGTTGGGGGTTCGCGCATGGAGGCGGAAGGCCATGGCTCGTTCCGAATGGAAGGATGTGGTGGAGCAGGCCAGGGCCCTACTTAGGCTGTAGCGCCACTGAAGAAGATGATGTATCAAAACCCAAAATTCACCCAAACGAAATTCGTTGGGTAATAGCTAGCTTGACTTAAATGAATACAATTAAAAAATAAAACTTAGGACTCGTTCCATTGGAGTAGAAAGGGGTTAAAGAGGGGGAGGGGCATTTTCGGCAACTGCATAATTGTATGTCTGGAAGGGTTTTACAAATACCTTTGCAATCCATGGGTGGCACAAGCCCTAGGTACGCCACAGACTCCATCATTCTAAACGATTAACTTAAAAGAACAAAACAAGACTTAAATATGACACCAAAAGAAATCAAGATTGTAAGCTTTACCGACCAACTCTCTATTAATTATATTTTTTAAAGTGTTAAATTTACCTCTTTCATTACACACATAGGGCTAACTTCTGTTTAACCATATGAATACTTCTCCACCACCCCCCCCCCCCCCCCATTTTTTGTGTTGACAGAATTGTGAAGTTGCTGCTCAAAATTTTAGTTATGCAGTAGAATTGTGGGCATTGAAAAGAATTTTTTTTTTTCAAATTGAGATGATTTTTAGTTGGTAATAAAGAAACATATTCCCACCTAGACGTTTACAAACAATTAATGCATCTAGTTATTATTGTGTCATGGTGTTGTTTTTATTGTATAAATATTGCATCTATTCATTTTCGTCAACTTGGTTAATCCTTAAAGGCACTCTTCTATATCAAAATGTGTGTCTGTGCCTGTGAGGGTCTGTCTATTTCCATCTCAATCTATCTCATTATATCTGCCTGTATGGGTCAGTATATTTCCGTCTTAATATTTCAGTCCCCTGGGTGTATGTTTCTAAGAAGGTAAAAAGTATCATGGGATTTCATTAATATAATTAAAAATGATGTTGTTAAGACGTATTTGTGTACATTGTACACAGATTTTTTTAAAAAATCCATTAAATATTCCAATGTACTGCTCATAGATAGACAGTATACATATCTAATCATAGATGTAACCTTTAAGTCCTCAGTTACTCCTTCCCTAACATCTAAGTCATCCACTCTAAATTACTGGTGATAAATGCAACGTTCTCCCAATGATCTCAGCCATACACTATCGATGTACACCGTCAAGTATTCTCTCGATCACTCTAGTTATCATCCTCGTTTGTTTATTCCCCTTCGCTCTCGTCTAATGGCATTACAGACCACCCCTCCCCCCTCCTATTAACAGACACAGACCACTCACGACCCCAATGACGTTCTCTCTAGACGCAGTGATCATCATATCTTGACTCGGACAATTTCATCATTTCTCTTTTACAAGAAAATGTTTTAAAATTCAGGCTAAATAATGTATGTGTTCCGTATAAGCAATGTTGAATGGTCTTTACAATATGAATATTTTTTTCCTAATTATTAGTGCGTTGGAAATTTTGGAAAACGCTCCTATAGATTCAACGGACGCAAGTTCACAGTAAGTTTTTCTAAGACTAATTAATTTTTTTTTCATTAAGATGATTTTTGTAGTTGAATAAAAGCCCTTCACTATTGATTTCATTCCTTGACAAAGTAAATTATAAATTGTTTATCTAAATGTAAAAAGCATAGTTTAAAAGAAAATTGACATATTCAATTACAGTTTTTTGGAAACATTTCTTTCCATTGGTATTTTGTGTGTACTTTTCTCTCTCTTCTTTACTTTCCATTACGCTACATCTTTATTCCTCCACCCCCCCCCCACCCCGGCCCTACCCATAATTATTTCCACTGAAATGTAAATTAAATGCATAAAAATATAATAAAATTGCTAAAAAATAACGCATGTTATGTTTATAAGGGATTGTGACGTAGATAGCTATAGCGTGGATTTTAGCTGATCGCAAATGATAAGTTTGAAACGTCCCGTGACAACAAACGCATGGAAAGAATTCCCATTTTAGCTTAAGAAACTAATTGAAAACATTGTAAGAGAAAATTTAACATGATGACATTGTACGCTACGCCTACGCTAATAGGAAACAACTATACAATTTGAAAAACTGTGCTAATTAAGGAAGGATGTATCATATCATATCATATATCTGCTAGAATATATGTAAAAGTGAAAATTTGGGGGTTTGTGGATTACTGGGTTTGTGACTTTGTTCCACGCAGGCTTTTACATGGATTGATGGATCTTGACCAAACTTTGCACATATATCCATCATTATCCGGAAGGAACTCTAAGGGGGGCTATAACATTTTTTTCCTAAAGTTAAGCTATATAAATATCAATATGCCTAAATAACACTATAGTTTCTATGTGAATAGATGGATCTATGCCAAGCGTGGTAACAATACACTTCAATGTCCGTAGTGAAATATCGGTGGATTTAAAGCTAGTAATATCCAGTGCATTCAGGGTCGATCTAGAATTTTCTAGAAAGTTCGACAATTTAGAAAGGCTATATTTACGGCATTTTGAAACCGATTATAATGGGCAAAATTATAGATGTTTAATTTATTATTAATCTGACTTATATTTATAGGGCCTCTATCTCAGGCAAAGCTAAATCAGTGCAGCTATGGGATTGCCCCCCCCCCTCCCGGTCCCCTCTTTGAAATTAAATTTTTATATTTAAAGTAGTCCATTTACTTGTAGAATTTTTCGTTTATTACACGTTTCGAGGAGGATATTAATTTTAATCTAGAATGTTCCAGAAAGTTCTATATCGCTCTACGGAAATATATAATGGGATCTAAAAGCTTAATAGTATAGCTCTATACATTTCTATAATTTCATGGGAATTTTCTTTGAACTTACCCTTTGTATTCTTACCAAGAACAAAATCACTCTGGCAACGTGATGCTAACGAGGAACAGGATCCTAAAGGGGATCTAGTAAACTGGAACCCATCGGTAACGCGATCCCGTCGATTAACGGGATCAAATAGGGCACACGGGATCCCATCGTAGAAGAGGATCCTGCCGGGAAACAGGATCCCATCTGAAAACGGGATCAAACTAGGATCAGGACCCCACCGGAGAAGGAAACCAAATGAAATCGGGATCCGACCGGTATCGGATACCACCGGGAAAATTGATCCCGACGGGATCAAGAACCCACGGGTATCGTAATCTTACCAGGATCTAGATCCAACCGAGATTAGAATCCCATCGGGATTGGGATCTCACCGGGATCGGGATAACGACGAGATCGGGAATCCACTGGCATCAGAATACCACCAGGACCGGGAGCCTACCGGGATCGTGATCCAATCGGGGTAAGGATCCAACTAGAATAGGGATCACAACAGGCTCTGGATCCCACCGGAATCGGGAACCCACCGGGATCGGGGTATAAACCCGGGATCTGCATCCTGTCAGGAAACGAATGGTTTACAAAAGTTATTATAAATGTGTTTTAATAGGAGACAGTTTTATTACTTTTTTTTTTTTTTTTTACTAAAGCAGAGTTTTTTTTAACATGGTGCTTAAAGTTAATGTTAGGTTGTAGAAGTTCCTTTGCTCCGAATGCTACCCTGACAAATGCCGGGTATATCAGCTAGTTTAAATATAAAAGTAAAAATGTGTGGGTTTGTTTGTTCAACAAAGTCTTATACATGGATTGATGGAGCTTGACCAAACTTGGCACATATATCCATCATTATCCGGAAGGAATTCTTAAAGGGCTCTGGACTTGTTATAACATTCCCTTTGGGGCTGAAGGCCTATATGAGCTATATAAACAAAATTAAAATAAAATCTTAGTACACATACACTTGATTATCCATATTCAAATGCCGAAGGGTACTGAACTCATAATATCCATCGCTCTGGGGCCTGGAGCCCCATTTCATTTTTTCTTATGTGGGCTACATAAATATCAATAGGCTTAGACAACGCTATAGGTTCTTAGTGAATTGATGTATCTAGGCAAAGCTTTGTTCATTATCCTTCTTAGGCCGTATTGAACTATCGTTGTATCTTAGAGTAATAATATCCAGTTTATAATTTTCCAAAAAGTTTGATAACCTTAAAAAGCTATCTCTACGTCATTTTTAAATACATTTGAATGGGACATATTTAAAATTTAAAATTCGTAATTTATCTAAATTATTTTATAGGGCCCCATCTCAGGCAAAACTGATTCGGTAAAATTATGGAATGGGCCCCTAGGGGCCCCTTGTTTAGCTTACTAGCGGCAGCGGGATACCGACAGGATTGGGAGCCAACCGGTAACGGAATAATAAAAAGGCTGTGAACTGTAGAAGTTCATTCGTTCTCTAGTTTATATATATATATCTATATATATTGTTATGTATGACACTTTTCCCCGTGCGTGAACTTTGCTTCACCCAAATTAGATTCATAGCACACGCTACGTTCATAGATGGGCGTGGCTTATCTCTTTGATGTATCGTATTTACGACCAACTACCAATTAAGCATGGTTAGTATGTCTCCTAGTCTCTTGTCGAGGGCTCTCGATTTGCTGAGAAACGTAAACAAATGCTGAGTAGCTTCTGGAAGGCAGTGCTTACGCTGCATATATAAAGGGAATGACAGACAGAGAGAGACGGAGATTCAGATAGATATTATAAACTTTACGAGAAGATTGTATTATTCTTTGTGTGCTCATATGTGTTTATTCGCATTCATCATTAATCATTATTAAGTGGCACATTGTACTAGTTGTGTACCGGTACAAAATGTTCTGATACTCTGTAAGTTGATGACTTGTAATTATATTTCTTTTAGTTTGCAATTGTATTACTAATAAATTAAATCTTATTTGCTTATCGTATCTTGTTTATTGTATATCTCTATGGTATCGTCCTTTGTTGTGCACTGTGAGAACGAGCCATAACTTAAAACAAGAGATTAATTTCTCACAATAGAACCCGGTGCGTACCAATATATAATATTTATGTCATATAAGTAAAGAAACCATTAAGGCTTATTTTTTTCCCCAACACCCGAAGGGCTAATCTTAGCATTCCTTGCCCTTTGACCTGTTGTTAAATTATCTCAAATTTTCAAATATATTTTGATATGCATTGCTTGTGTTTTTTGTGTTAGCAATAGAGGTGTGGTAGACTCAAGGACTGTCTCCAGAGACACAAACTTTGGCCAAGCTACTGGTCTCATCAAAATGCTTATAACTTTAAAAAAAATAATATCATAATACTTATTTCCATTTATTAGGGTAAACAACATTTTGACAAAGGCTCAAGAGGATTTCAATGGAGCAAGTGAAAAGTAAGTTTTCAAATATTTAAATGTGTTAATCAAGGAGTTAATAGAAGATGATAATTTTTAACTAATCAACCTGTATCCGTAATTACTGGATAAGATAAATTTTTAACTAATATGAATATAAAAACAGCTATCATTTGACCGTATTTATATAAAAAAAATTAAATTAATTTGATTGCTACTTTTGGTCTGTCATTGTGTTTTAGTACCTTTCTATAAATATATTTATTCTTCATACTCCTCTCTTTATGTCCCAGATATTCAGTTTAGTCTCAATCCATCTCATTATATCTGCCTGAGTAAGTCTGTCTATTTCCGAATCAATAATAATAATAATAAAGTTTATTTGAAAATCACGCTACACCCCCAAAGCCCAGTACATAGTCTAGTATATGAAAAGAGAAATGAAACAAATTATAATATACCACATTGAAATACAAAATGCAACATTACAAAAACTATATACTACAAAAACTATATACAAGAATACCCATTCTAAGTCTTTCATACCTTGCAACCATGAACAACACAGGCAAATACAAATCTACAAGATAGTAGCTAGACAGACAATATCACCCCAGCAGGTGTTTACCAAGTAGATATGTCTTCAAAGTGTGTTCCCAATTGTTGGTCCACCAAATGCGAAAGTGCGCCCCTCGTAAGTCTCAAGACGAGCACGTGGTATCGAGAGTTTGCCACTATCAGATGAGCGGAGTTGTCTAGTGGGTACATAAGGCGCTAGAACCTCGCCAGGTCATGCTAGCAGTGGTAGCATAGTGTTGCATTTTTGTACTCTATGCGAGCGCGGACCGGCATAAAATGCAACTCTCTCAGAAGTGTTTTAGCCTGGTCGAATTTGCATTTTCGAAGCACAATGCGAGCCGCATTATTCTGTAATTTTTTAATTTTATCCAAGAGCGTAGCTGGAAGACCCACCATAAGAGCATTGTAATAGTCCATGCGTGATAGCACGAATGCAGGCATCAGCCTCTTTGATGTATCTAACATTAAGAAAGGTATGATATGACTAAATCGGCGCAGCTGTAGACACCCAGGTTTTGCACTGTTTGATCAGACTCAATATTTATACCTGAGAGAGTAAGGGTCTGTGTGTTATTTATATATTTTAGCTTTTGAGTGGGAGCAAAAGAGGATCAGCTCGGTCTTTTCATCGTTCAATATACGCTTGTTAATAGTCTTTCAGTTCTTAACTGACTCCACTATCTTCTGTGTCATACTAAGAAGCTGAGGGAACTTGTGGGGATCACATATTTCTAAAGTTGGGTATCATCCGCGAACATGTGATATAGCATGTCAAACTTCTTGATTACTGCACCCAGGGGCTGATCTGACATAGTGAAAAGCATCGGGCCTCGCACCAAGCCCTGGGGTACTCCGAATTCGATGATAGATTGCTTCGAGGTCAAGCCGTTTGCGACAACTGATTGGACCAGATTTGTTAGATGCGAGAGGAACCATTTCAGGACGGTATCGATGAAACAGAACGTACTTTCCAGATGTTGGAGAAGTATGCCTTGGTCAAGCGTATCGAACGCAGAAGATAGATTAAATAACGACAAAATCGATATCTTGGCCTCGCCACAAGATGACAGAAGGTAATTTACGACGTGCAACAGAGATTGTGGGGTCTGTCCATTTCCGTCTAAATAATTCTAGCTCATAATATTATTTGCCTGTGTTTGTGTGGGTCTCTCTATGTCCGTCTCAATATTTCGAGCTTTTTATATCAGCTTGTGTGGGTCTGACTTTTCTGTCTCAATTTTTCTATCCCATGAATTTATGTGCCTGTGTGGGTCTATTTCCGTCTGAATATTTCTATCTCCATCTCAATATTTCGATATCTTGAGTTTATTTCCCAGATATTCAGTTTTCGCCTCAATGTATCTCATTATATCTGACTGTGGGGGTCTGTCTATTTCCGTCTAAATAATTCTAGCTCATAACATTATTTGCCTGTGTTTTTGTGGGTCTCTCTATGTCCGTCTCAATATTTCGAGCTTTTTATATCAACTTGTGTGGGTCTGACTTTTCTGTCTCAATTTTTCTATCCCATGAATTTATGTGCCTGTGTGAGTCTATTTCCGCCTGAATATTTCTATCTCTTAAGTTTATTTGCCCGAATGGGTTTTTTCTTTCTAAACCAATAATTTTATCTCCTAACTTTATGGGATTGTCTGGGTCTGTTTATTTCTGTCTAGAAATTTATATTCTTAGTATCGAGTTACACCGCCAAATATTCTCCCGATCACTCTAATTATCATCCTCGTTGGTTTTTTTGCACGTTAAGTCGTCTAATCACAATACAGACCCCCGAATTACAGACTCATACTACTCACGACCCCAAAAGACGGAGTCTCTCTAGACGCAGTAATTATTTTATCCTGAGCCGGCAGATTTCAGCATTTTTCTTTTACAACAAAACGTTTAAAAAATCACGCTAAATAATTTATGTGTTATGTATAAGCAATGCTGAATCTTGTTTTCACTATGAATATACTCATTTCTAAATACAAGTGTGGTCGACTTTATGGAAAATACTCGCACAAGTTCAACGGCAATATTTGCAGATTAAGGTTTTAAAAGACTGCTTCAATTTGTTATTTAAAGATTATTTGTGTAATTTAATACAAGCTCTTCAGTATTGATTCCATTACTTGACAAATTAAATGAACATTTTCTTATCTAAATGTAAAAACAACAGCTTTTTTTTAAATAAGCGTACTAATAATACCTTTTTGGAAATACTTCTAATATTTCTATTGGTGTTTTTCTGTACTTTTTCCTAGGTATCTTAATTTTTAATTAGTCCTCAACCCATATTTCTTTTCGCTGCCAATTAAATTAAATACATAAAATATATTGAAATTAATTATAAAAATAGCTCATATAATGTTTATTAAAGCGCATGCCGTACATCGATGCAGCATGGCTTAAGCGAGCCCCAATGATAACTTTGCATCGTCTCATGACAACAGAGGCATGAAAAGAATTCCGATTGTAGCTTATTCAGTCCATTGAAAATATTTTTGTTCGTCCCGACAACGCTAAAAGAAAAAAAATTGCCAATTAAGAATTTGTGTATGTGTATACATATATTTTCATATATGTATGTGTGTGTGTGTGTTTGTGTGTGTCAAATAAGTAAAGAAACCATTAAGGCTTAATTTTTCCCCAACACCTGAAGAGCTAATCTTAGCATTCCTTGTCCTTTGACGTGTTGTTAAATTATCTCAAATTTTCAAATATATTTTGATATGCATTGCTTGTGTTTTTTGTGTTAGCAATAGTGGTGTGGTAGACTCAAGGACTGTCTCCAGAGACACAAACTTTGGCCAAGCTACTGGTCTCATCAAAATGCTTATAACTTTAATTTTTAACTAATATGAATATAAAAACAGCTATCATTTGACCGTATTTATATAAAAAATTAAATTAATTTGATTGCTACTTTTGGTCTGTCATTGTGTTTGAGTACCTTTCTATAAATATATTTATTTTTCATACTCCTCTCTTTATGTCCCAGATATTCAGTTTAGTCTCAATCTATCTCATTATATCTGCTTGAGTAAGTCTGTCTATTTCCGAATCAATAATAATAAAGTTTATTTGAAAATCACGCTACACCCCCAAAGCGCAGTACATAGTCTAGTATATTAAAAGAGAAATAAAACAAATTATAATATACCACATTGAAATACAAAATGCAACATTACAAAAACTATATATTACAAAAACAATATACAAGAATACCCATTCTAAGTCTTTCATACCTTGCAACCATGAACATCACAGGCAAATACAAATCTACAAGATAGTAGCTAGACAGACAATATCACCCCAGCAGGTGTTTACCAAGTAGATATGTCTTCAAATTAGTTTTGAAAGACTCCAGTGTCTGGCTGTTTCTGAGAGCGACAGGAAGTGTGTTCCCAATTGTTGGTCCACCAAATGCGAAAGTGCGCCCCTCGTAAGTCTCAAGACGAGCACGTGGTATCGAGAGTTTGCCACTATCAGATGAGCGGAGTTGTCTAGTGGGTACATAAGGCGCTAGAACCTCGCCAGGTCATGCTAGCAGTGGTAGCATAGTGTTGCAATTTTGTACTCTATGCGAGCGCGGACCGGCATAAAATGCAACTCTCTCAGAAGTGTTTTAGCCTGGTCGAATTTGCATTTTCGAAGCACAATGCGAGCCGCATTATTCTGTAATGATTTAATTTTATCCAAGAGCGTAGCTGAAAGACCCACCATAAGAGCATTGCAGTAGTCCATGCGTGATAGCACGAATTCAGGCGTCAGCCTCTTTGATGTATCTAACATTAAGAAAGGTATGATATGACTAAATCTGCGCAACTGTAGAAAAATTGCCTTGCAAAGCATTTTAATGTGATTTTCAATAGTTAGGGTCCTATCTAAGTAGACACCGAGGTTTCGCACTGTTTGATCAAACTCAATATTTATACCTGAGAGAGTAAGGGTCTGTGTGTTATTTATATATTTTAGCTTTTAAGTGGTAGCAAAGGGGATCGGCTCGGTCTTTTCATCGTTCAGTTAACGCTTGTTAGCTGTTCTTAACTGACTCCACTATCTTCTGAGTCATACTAAGAAGCTGAAGGAACTTGTGGGGATCACATATTTCTAAAGTTGGGTATCATCCACGAACATCATATATAGCATATCAAACTGCTTGATCACTGCACCCAGGGGCTGATCTTAAATGATGAAAAGCACCAGGCCTCGGACCGAGCCCTAAGAGTACTCCAAATTCGATGATAGATTGCTTCGATGTCAAGCCGTTTGCGACAACTGATTCGACCCGATTTGTTAGATACGAGCCGAACCATTTCAGGACGGTATCGATGAAACAGAACGTACTTTCCAGATGTTGGAGAAGTATGCCTTGGTCAAGCGTATCGAACGCAGAAGATAGATTAAATAACGACAAAATCGATATCTTGGCCTCGCCACAAGATGACAGAAGGTAATTTACGACGTGCAACAGAGATTGTGGGGTCTGTCCATTTCCGTCTAAATAATTCTAGCTCATAATATTATTTGCCTGTGTTTGTGTGGGTCTCTCTATGTCCGTCTCAATATTTCGAGCTTTTTATATCAACTTGTGTGGGTCTGACTTTTCTGTCACAATTTTTCTATCCCATGAATTTATGTGCCTGTGTGAGTCTATTTCCGCCTGAATATTTCTATCTCTTAAGTTTATTTGCCCGAGTGGGTTTTTTCTTTCTAAACCAATAATTTTATCTCCTAACTTTATGGGATTGTCTGGGTCTGTTTATTTCCGTCTAGAAATTTATATTCTTAGTATCGAGTTACACCGCCAAATATTCTCCCGATCACTCTAATTATCATCCTCGTTGGTTTTTTTGCACGTTAAGTCGTCTAATCACAATACAGACCCCCGAATTACAGACGCATACTACTCACGACCCCAAAAGACGGAGTCTCTCTAGACGCAGTAATTATTATATCTTGAGCCGGCAGATTTCAGCATTTTTCTTTTACAACAAACCGTTTAAAAAAATCACGCTAAATAATTTATGTGTTCCGTATATGCAATGCTGAATCTTGTTTTCACTATGAATATACTCATTTCTAAATACAAGTGTGGTCGAAGTTATGGAAAATATTTGCAGAGATTCCGCAGACGCCATTGCAGATTAAGTTTTTAAAAACTGTTTAAATTTGTCATTTCTTCTTCTTCTTCTGTATCTTAAGGGCCCACGATCAAATTATTGATTTTTTTGGCTCCTATTTAAGATGCTGTGTGTAATTTAAATAAAGCCCTTCAGTATTGATTCCATTTCTTGACAAATTATATTATAACTTGCTTATCTAAATGTAAAAATAACAAACTTTTTTAAATGGGCGTATTAATAATAACTTTCAGGAAATATTTCTTATTTTTCAATTGTTATTTTTCTGTACTTCTTCTATGTATCTTAAGTTCCACTGCCATACAAATTTATTTATTCCACCACCGATATTTATTTTCGCTTCCAAGTAAATTAAATACATAAAATATAATATATATAAGAATGAGCTATAGTGATATAGCGCCAAAGAACCGATAAGATTTAAATTCGTTTAGATTCTTAAAAACAATTATAGTTATTTTCTATTATTTTACGGAAATGGGATAAATTTAAATTCGCACAAAATATTTTATATTTACTTTTATTTTAGTAAAAGTTTTAGTACTATTATTATAAATTTCAAATACATTTAAAGTATCAACTCAGGAACTATTTTAAGCATTTTAGGCCTATATGTGTTTGAAGTTATTTGAAGTTATGACATTTTTACCAAATATATGTATAAAATCATTATCAAAGAATTACACCATCATCACATTTATCGGGAAAACGCAACTATCAGTTGTTTTGAATGCGTCTTTTAGTGCGTTGTTAATATTGCAAAATAAAATTAAAATTAATCTGTTCTAAATAATCACGTAAATGTCGCCATGGCGCTAATTACCTATGTAGCCAAAACTCATAGGTTTCTTTGTTTTAATAACGGTGAGTGGCAAAACTGATAATGATAAAGTATTTTCACCTTCTTGATATTAAAATTAATAAATTTAATTTAAATTGTTAATAAATCACTCACGTATTTTAGCTTTGTATTTTTAACATTAAATTTATTTTTTCTTTTTTTTATTTCCAAAAATACACTTTTATTAAATTTATAACGTAATAAAAACTAACCTTTATATATATTTCTAATAAGAAAATACCGTTTAAGTTTAAGTCAATCAGTGCAGCGAAACTACATAGTCAAACAGCATTAAATGATCCAATTATAACTCATCCAAATAACAATAAACCATATGAAGTGAAAATATGTTAGCTTGGGTATGGAAGGGACTACAATCCGTGGAAGATTGTATTAATTTTAATGAAAAAATCTTGATAAGAGGTTGGTCATTTTGCCCCAGGCAGCACAAGATACGCCTCAAAATAAAGAAATGAATTTTATAAATAATTAACCTTCTTGGGTACTTACATGTCGGAGGTAGGAAATAGGATGTGTACATTTTTACATGGATGACAATATATTTAAATCCTATAGTTTTATATTTGTGAAAAAAGAGATTTTATTTCCCTTTTTACAAAGAAACATAATATGTTAAACTAATAAAATCAATGGCATTAACAAAACGTGGGTGCATTTATATTTGTATACCAATGAATATCAAACCCTAATCATTTTAGACACTTGAAAATGTAATTGTGAAATATGGAAATAAATGAAAATAAATGTGTGTTTTTACTTTGTGAAAAGTAAAGTAGGTGTACATTATTATGAGATTAACCATTTTTTAAAAAAAAGACACAAATCTGTTATATGCGTAAAAAAGGTTTCGAGATTCTTCTATAGATAAAATAATTGTTTGTTTTACGATTTTTTTAATATATATATAATTTTTAAAAGAGGACAAAAGTGTATTCACATTTTTTATGAAGGTATCATTATATATCAAATTCCTGAAATATAAAAAAATATTTATATGATGTATAGAGTTTTTTTTTTTAATATCAGATAATGTTTTAAAACAATTTTTAGATTTAAAAAAGTGGTATTAAAGAGCACAAAAAGAGGTAAATCTAAAGTATTGTTCTAGCGTATAAATCGTCCCTCAATTAACTTATTTAGTGACAAAACTGATATAATTAGTGATAATTTACAGTGGGTAATTTAAGGCCATGTGGAGAGGGTAAAATAGTTAAGTAGCGTGAAAAGGAGTGGGGTAAGCATATACTATAAAGCAGATGAATACTTCACAAAACCAAATTATGGTCCGAAGTTTAAAAATTATTATAATTTTATAGTTATCATATGTGATGAGTTTTTGAAATAGTAGGTAGAAATTAATGAAGCATCGTCCCTTGACAACAGAGGCATGGAAAGAATTCCGATTGTAGCTTATGCAGTTAATTGAAACCATTTTTGTTTGTCACGACAAAGCTAATAGAGAAAAAAATATTTGCAAAATAAGAATGTGTGTGTAAATATGTGTGTGTGTGTGTGTGTGTGTATGTACGTGTGCGCGCGCGTGTGTGTGTGTGTGTGTGTGTGTGTGTGTGTGTTTGTGTGTGTCAAATAAGTAAAGAAACCATTAAGGCTTAATTTTTTCCCCAACACCTGAAGGGCTAATCTTAGCTTTCCTTGTCCTTTGACGTGTTGTTAAATTATCTCAAATTTTCAAATATATTTTGATATGCATTGCTTGTGTTTTTTGTGTTAGCAATAGTGGTGTGGTAGACTCAAGGACTGTCTCCAGAGACACAAACTTTGGCCAAGCTACTGGTCTCATCAAAATGCTTATAACTTTAAAAAAAATAATATCATAATACTTATGTCCATTTATTAGGGTAAACAACATTTTGAAAGAGGCTCAAGAGGATTTCAAGGGAGCAATTGAAAAGTAAGTTTTCAAATATTAAAATGTGTTTATCAAGGAGTTAATAGAAGATGATAATTGTAACTAATCAACCTGTATCCGTAATTACTGGATAAGATACATTTTTAACTAATATGAATATAAAAACAGCTATCATTTGACCGTATTTATATAAAAAATTAAATTAATTTGATTGCTACTTTTGGTCTGTCATTGTGTTTGAGTACCTTTCTATAAATATATTTATTAAATTTGATTGCTACTTTTGGTCTGTCATTGTGTTTGAGTACCTTTCTATAAATATATTTATTTTTCATACTCCTCTCTTTATGTCCCAGATATTCAGTTTAGTCTCAATCTATCTCATTATATCTGCCTGAGTAAGTCTGTCTATTTCCGAATCAATAATAATAAAGTTTATTTGAAAATCACGCTACACCCCCAAAGCGCAGTACATAGTCTAGTATATTAAAAGAGAAATATATTTCTAAAGTTGGGTATCATCCACGAACATCATATATAGCATATCAAACTGCTTGATCACTGCACCCAGGGGCTGATCTTAAATGATGAAAAGCACCAGGCCTCGGACCGAGCCCTAAGAGTACTCCAAATTCGATGATAGATTGCTTCGATGTCAAGCCGTTTGCGACAACTGATTCGACCCGATTTGTTAGATACGAGCCGAACCATTTCAGGACGGTATCGATGAAACATATCGTACTTTCCAGATGTTGGAGAAGTATGCCTTGGTCAAGCGTATCGAACGCAGAAGATAGATTAAATAACGACAAAATCGATATTTTGGCCTGCCACAAGATGACAGAAGGTCATTTACGACGCGCAACAGAGATTGTGGGGTCTGTCCATTTCCGTCTAAATAATTCTAGCTCATAATATTATTTGCCTGTGTTTGTGTGGGTCTCTCTATGTCCATCTCAATATTTCGAGCTTTTTATATCAACTTGTGTGGGTCTGACTTTTCTGTCTCAATTTTTCTATCCCATGAATTTATGTGCCTGTGTGAGTCTATTTCCGCCTGAATATTTCTATCTCTTAAGTTTATTTGCCCGAATGGGTTTTTTCTTTCTAAACCAATAATTTTATCTCCTAACTTTATGGGATTGTCTGGGTCTGTTTATTTCTGTCTAGAAATTTATATTCTTAGTATCGAGTTACACCGCCAAATATTCTCCCGATCACTCTAATTATCATCCTCGTTGGTTTTTTTGCACGTTAAGTCGTCTAATCACAATACAGACCCCCGAATTACAGACTCATACTACTCACGACCCCAAAAGACGGAGTCTCTCTAGACGCAGTAATTATTTTATCTTGAGCCGGCAGATTTCAGCATTTTTCTTTTACAACAAAACGTTTAAAAAATCACGCTAAATAATTTATGTGTTCCGTATAAGCAATGCTGAATCTTGTTTTCACTATGAATATACTCATTTCTAAATACAAGTGTGGTCGACTTTATGGAAAATACTCGCAGAAGTTCAACGGCAATATTTGCAGATTAAGGTTTTAAAAGACTGCTTCAATTTGTTATTTAAAGATTATTTGTGTAATTTAATACAAGCTCTTCAGTATTGATTCCATTACTTGACAAATTAAATGAACATTTTCTTATCTAAATGTAAAAACAACAGCTTTTTTTTAAATAAGCGTACTAATAATACCTTTTTGGAAATACTTCTAATATTTCTATTGGTGTTTTTCTGTACTTTTTCCTAGGTATCTTAATTTTTAATTAGTCCTCAACCCATATTTCTTTTCGCTGCCAATTAAATTAAATACATAAAATATATTGAAATTAATTATAAAAATAGCTCATATAATGTTTATTAAAGCGCATGCCGTACATCGATGCAGCATGGCTTAAGCGAGCCCCAATGATAACTTTGCATCGTCTCATGACAACAGAGGCATGAAAAGAATTCCGATTGTAGCTTATTCAGTCCATTGAAAATATTTTTGTTCGTCCCGACAACGCTAAAAGAAAAAAAATTGCCAATTAAGAATTTGTGTATGTGTATACATATATTTTCATATATGTATGTGTGTGTGTGTGTTTGTGTGTGTCAAATAAGTAAAGAAACCATTAAGGCTTAATTTTTCCCCAACACCTGAAGAGCTAATCTTAGCATTCCTTGTCCTTTGACGTGTTGTTAAATTATCTCAAATTTTCAAATATATTTTGATATGCATTGCTTGTGTTTTTTGTGTTAGCAATAGTGGTGTGGTAGACTCAAGGACTGTCTCCAGAGACACAAACTTTGGCCAAGCTACTGGTCTCATCAAAATGCTTATAACTTTTAAAAAAAAATAATATCATAATACTTATTTCCATTTATTAGGGTAAACATTTTGACAAAGGCTCAAGAGGATTTCAATGGAGCAAGTGAAAAGTAAGTTTTCAAATATTAAAATGTGTTAATCAAGGAGTTAATAGAAGATGATAATTGGAACTAATCAACCTGTATCCGTAATTACTGGATAAGATAAATTTTTAACTAATATGAATATAAAAACAGCTATCATTTGACCGTAATTATAAAAAAAAAAAAAAATTAATTTCATTGCTACTTTTGGTCTGTCATTGTGTTTGAGTATCTTTCTATAAATATATTTATTCTTCATACTCCTCTCTTTATGTCCCAGATATTCAGTTTAGTCTCAATCTATCTCATTATATCTGCCTGAGTAAGTCTGTCTATTTCCGAATCAATAATAATAATAATAAAGTTTATTTGAAAATCACGCTATACCCCCAAAGCGCAGTACATAGTCTAGTATATTAAAAGAGAAATGAAACAAATTATAATATACCACATTGAAATACAAAATGCAACATTACAAAAACTATATACTACAAAAACAATATACGAGAATACCCATTCTAAGTCTTTCATACCTTGCAACCATGAACAACACAGGCAAATACAAATCTACAAGATAGTAGCTAGACAGACAATATCACCCCAGCAGGTGTTTACCAAGTAGATATGTCTTCAAATTAGTTTTGAAAGACTCCAGTGTCTGGCTGTTTCTGAGAGCGACAGGAAGTGTGTTCCCAATTGTTGGTCCACCAAATGCGAAAGTGCGCCCCTCGTAAGTCTCAAGACGAGCACGTGGTATCGAGAGTTTGCCACTATCAGATGAGCGGAGTTGTCTAGTGGGTACATAAGGCGTCAGCAGCCCTTTGCGCTAGAACCTCGCCAGGTCATGCTAGCAGTGGAAGCATAGTGTTGCATTTGTGTACTCTATGCGAGCGCGGACCGGCATAAAATGCAACTCTCTCAGAAGTGTTTTAGCCTGGTCGAATTTGCATTTTCGAAGCACAATGCGAGCCGCATTATTCTGTAATGTTTTAATTTTATCCAAGAGCGTAGCTGGAAGACCCACCATAAGAGCATTGTAGTAGTCCATGCGTGATAGCACGAATGCAGGCGTCAGCCTCTTTGATGTATCTAACATTAAGAAAGGTATGATATGACTAAATCTGCGCAGCTGTAGAAAAATTGCCTTGCAAAGCATTTTAATGTGATTTTCAATAGTTAGGGTCCTATCTAAGTAGACACCGAGGTTTCGCACTGTTTGATCAAACTCAATATTTATACCTGAGAGAGTAAGGGTCTGTGTGTTATTTATATATTTTAGCTTTTAAGTGGTAGCAAAGGGGATCGGCTCGGTCTTTTCATCGTTCAGTTAACGCTTGTTAGCTGTTCTTAACTGACTCCACTATCTTCTGAGTCATACTAAGAAGCTGAAGGAACTTGTGGGGATCACATATTTCTAAAGTTGGGTATCATCCACGAACATCATATATAGCATATCAAACTGCTTGATCACTGCACCCAGGGGCTGATCTTAAATAGTGAAAAGCACAAGGCCTCGGACCGAGCCCTAAGATTACTCCAAATTCGATGATAGATTGCTTCGATGTCAAGCCGTTTGCAAGAACTGATTGGACCCGATTTGTTAGATACGAGCGGAACCATTTCAGGACGGTATCGATGAAACAGAACGTACTTTCCAGATGTTGGAGAAGTATGCCGTGGTCAAGCGTATCGAACGCAGAAGATAGATTAAATAACGACAAAATCGATATCTTGGCCTGCCACAAGATGACAGAAGGCCATTTACGACGCGCAACAGAGATTGTGGGGTCTGTCCATTTCCGTCTAAATAATTCTAGCTCATAACATTATTTGCCTGTGTTTTTGTGGGTCTCTCTATGTCCGTCTCAATATTTCGAGCTTTTTATATCAACTTGTGTGGGTCTGACTTTTCTGTCTCAATTTTTCTATCCCATGAATTTATGTGCCTGTGTGAGTCTATTTCCGCCTGAATATTTCTATCTCTTAAGTTAAAAAAAAAATAATATCATAATACTTATTTCCATTTATTAGGGTAAACATTTTGACAAAGGCTCAAGAGGATTTCAATGGAGCAAGTGAAAAGTAAGTTTTCAAATATTAAAATGTGTTAATCAAGGAGTTAATAGAAGATGATAATTGGAACTAATCAACCTGTATCCGTAATTACTGGATAAGATAAATTTTTAACTAATATGAATATAAAAACAGCTATCATTTGACCGTAATTATAAAAAAAAAAAAAAATTAATTTCATTGCTACTTTTGGTCTGTCATTGTGTTTGAGTATCTTTCTATAAATATATTTATTCTTCATACTCCTCTCTTTATGTCCCAGATATTCAGTTTAGTCTCAATCTATCTCATTATATCTGCCTGAGTAAGTCTGTCTATTTCCGAATCAATAATAATAATAATAAAGTTTATTTGAAAATCACGCTATACCCCCAAAGCGCAGTACATAGTCTAGTATATTAAAAGAGAAATGAAACAAATTATAATATACCACATTGAAATACAAAATGCAACATTACAAAAACTATATACTACAAAAACAATATACGAGAATACCCATTCTAAGTCTTTCATACCTTGCAACCATGAACAACACAGGCAAATACAAATCTACAAGATAGTAGCTAGACAGACAATATCACCCCAGCAGGTGTTTACCAAGTAGATATGTCTTCAAATTAGTTTTGAAAGACTCCAGTGTCTGGCTGTTTCTGAGAGCGACAGGAAGTGTGTTCCCAATTGTTGGTCCACCAAATGCGAAAGTGCGCCCCTCGTAAGTCTCAAGACGAGCACGTGGTATCGAGAGTTTGCCACTATCAGATGAGCGGAGTTGTCTAGTGGGTACATAAGGCGTCAGCAGCCCTTTGCGCTAGAACCTCGCCAGGTCATGCTAGCAGTGGAAGCATAGTGTTGCATTTGTGTACTCTATGCGAGCGCGGACCGGCATAAAATGCAACTCTCTCAGAAGTGTTTTAGCCTGGTCGAATTTGCATTTTCGAAGCACAATGCGAGCCGCATTATTCTGTAATGTTTTAATTTTATCCAAGAGCGTAGCTGGAAGACCCACCATAAGAGCATTGTAGTAGTCCATGCGTGATAGCACGAATGCAGGCGTCAGCCTCTTTGATGTATCTAACATTAAGAAAGGTATGATATGACTAAATCTGCGCAACTGTAGAAAAATTGCCTTGCAAAGCATTTTAATGTGATTTTCAATAGTTAGGGTCCTATCTAAGTAGACACCGAGGTTTCGCACTGTTTGATCAAACTCAATATTTATACCTGAGAGAGTAAGGGTCTGTGTGTTATTTATATATTTTAGCTTTTAAGTGGTAGCAAAGGGGATCGGCTCGGTCTTTTCATCGTTCAGTTAACGCTTGTTAGCTGTTCTTAACTGACTCCACTATCTTCTGAGTCATACTAAGAAGCTGAAGGAACTTGTGGGGATCACATATTTCTAAAGTTGGGTATCATCCACGAACATCATATATAGCATATCAAACTGCTTGATCACTGCACCCAGGGGCTGATCTTAAATAGTGAAAAGCACAAGGCCTCGGACCGAGCCCTAAGATTACTCCAAATTCGATGATAGATTGCTTCGATGTCAAGCCGTTTGCAAGAACTGATTGGACCCGATTTGTTAGATACGAGCGGAACCATTTCAGGACGGTATCGATGAAACAGAACGTACTTTCCAGATGTTGGAGAAGTATGCCGTGGTCAAGCGTATCGAACGCAGAAGATAGATTAAATAACGACAAAATCGATATCTTGGCCTGCCACAAGATGACAGAAGGCCATTTACGACGCGCAACAGAGATTGTGGGGTCTGTCCATTTCCGTCTAAATAATTCTAGCTCATAACATTATTTGCCTGTGTTTTTGTGGGTCTCTCTATGTCCGTCTCAATATTTCGAGCTTTTTATATCAACTTGTGTGGGTCTGACTTTTCTGTCTCAATTTTTCTATCCCATGAATTTATGTGCCTGTGTGAGTCTATTTCCGCCTGAATATTTCTATCTCTTAAGTTTATTTGCCCGAATGGGTTTTTTCTTTCTAAACCAATAATTTTATCTCCTAACTTTATGGGATTGTCTGGGTCTGTTTATTTCTGTCTAGAAATTTATATTCTTAGTATCGAGTTACACCGCCAAATATTCTCCCGATCACTCTAATTATCATCCTCGTTGGTTTTTTTGCACGTTAAGTCGTCTAATCACAATACAGACCCCCGAATTACAGACTCATACTACTCACGACCCCAAAAGACGGAGTCTCTCTAGACGCAGTAATTATTTTATCTTGAGCCGGCAGATTTCAGCATTTTTCTTTTACAACAAAACGTTTAAAAAATCACGCTAAATAATTTATGTGTTCCGTATAAGCAATGCTGAATCTTGTTTTCACTATGAATATACTCATTTCTAAATACAAGTGTGGTCGACCTTATGGAAAATACTCGCAGAAGTTCAACGGCAATATTTGCAGATTAAGGTTTTAAAAGACTGCTTCAATTTGTTATTTAAAGATTATTTGTGTAATTTAATACAAGCTCTTCAGTATTGATTCCATTACTTGACAAATTAAATGAACATTTTCTTATCTAAATGTAAAAACAACAGCTTTTTTTTAAATAAGCGTACTAATAATACCTTTTTGGAAATACTTCTAATATTTCTATTGGTGTTTTTCTGTACTTTTTCCTAGGTATCTTAATTTTTAATTAGTCCTCAACCCATATTTCTTTTCGCTGCCAATTAAATTAAATACATAAAATATATTGAAATTAATTATAAAAATAGCTCATATAATGTTTATTAAAGCGCATGCCGTACATCGATGCAGCATGGCTTAAGCGAGCCCCAATGATAACTTTGCATCGTCTCATGACAACAGAGGCATGAAAAGAATTCCGATTGTAGCTTATTCAGTCCATTGAAAATATTTTTGTTCGTCCCGACAACGCTAAAAGAAAAAAAATTGCCAATTAAGAATTTGTGTATGTGTATACATATATTTTCATATATGTATGTGTGTGTGTGTGTTTGTGTGTGTCAAATAAGTAAAGAAACCATTAAGGCTTAATTTTTCCCCAACACCTGAAGAGCTAATCTTAGCATTCCTTGTCCTTTGACGTGTTGTTAAATTATCTCAAATTTTCAAATATATTTTGATATGCATTGCTTGTGTTTTTTGTGTTAGCAATAGTGGTGTGGTAGACTCAAGGACTGTCTCCAGAGACACAAACTTTGGCCAAGCTACTGGTCTCATCAAAATGCTTATAACTTTAAAAAAAATAATATCATAATACTTATGTCCATTTATTAGGGTAAACAACATTTTGAAAGAGGCTCAAGAGGATTTCAAGGGAGCAATTGAAAAGTAAGTTTTCAAATATTAAAATGTGTTTATCAAGGAGTTAATAGAAGATGATAATTGTAACTAATCAACCTGTATCCGTAATTACTGGATAAGATACATTTTTAACTAATATGAATATAAAAACAGCTATCATTTGACCGTATTTATATAAAAAATTAAATTAATTTGATTGCTACTTTTGGTCTGTCATTGTGTTTGAGTACCTTTCTATAAATATATTTATTCTTCATACTCCTCTCTTTATGTCCCAGATATTCAGTTTAGTCTCAATCTATCTCATTATATCTGCCTGAGTAAGTCTGTCTATTTCCGAATCAATAATAATAATAATAAAGTTTATTTGAAAATCACGCTATACCCCCAAAGCGCAGTACATAGTCTAGTATATTAAAAGAGAAATGAAACAAATTATAATATACCACATTGAAATACAAAATGCAACATTACAAAAACTATATACTACAAAAACAATATACGAGAATACCCATTCTAAGTCTTTCATACCTTGCAACCATGAACAACACAGGCAAATACAAATCTACAAGATAGTAGCTAGACAGACAATTTTCACCCCAGCAGGTGTTTACCAAGTAGATATGTCTTCAAATTAGTTTTGAAAGACTCCAGTGTCTGGCTGTTTCTGAGAGTGACAGGAAGTATGTTCCCAATTGTTGGTCCCCCAAATGCGAAAGTGCGCCCCTCGTAAGTCTCAAGACGAGCACGTGGTATCGAGAGTTTGCCACTATCAGATGAGCGGAGATGTCTAGTGGGTACATAAGGCGTCAGCAGCCCTTTGCGCTAGAACCTAGCCAGGTCATGCTAGCAGTGGAAGCATAGTGTTGCATTTTTGTACTCTATGCGAGCGCGGACCGGCATAAAATGCAACTCACTCAGAAGTGTTTTAGCCTGGTCGAATTTGCATTTTCGAAGCACAATGCGAGCCGCATTATTCTGTAATGTTTTAATTTTATCCAAGAGCGTAGCTGGAAGACCCACCATAAGAGCATTGTAGTAGTCCATGCGTGATAGCACGAATGCAGGCGTCAGCCTCTTTGATGTATCTAACATTAAGAAAGGTATGATATGACTAAATCTGCGCAGCTGTAGAAAAATTGCCTTGCAAAGCATTTTAATGTGATTTTCAATAGTTAGGGTCCTATCTAAGTAGACACCGAGGTTTCGCACTGTTTGATCAAACTCAATATTTATACCTGAGAGAGTAAGGGTCTGTGTGTTATTTATATATTTTAGCTTTTAAGTGGTAGCAAAGGGGATCGGCTCGGTCTTTTCATCGTTCAGTTAACGCTTGTTAGCTGTTCTTAACTGACTCCACTATCTTCTGAGTCATACTAAGAAGCTGAAGGAACTTGTGGGGATCACATATTTCTAAAGTTGGGTATCATCCACGAACATCATATATAGCATATCAAACTGCTTGATCACTGCACCCAGGGGCTGATCTTAAATAGTGAAAAGCACAAGGCCTCGGACCGAGCCCTAAGATTACTCCAAATTCGATGATAGATTGCTTCGATGTCAAGCCGTTTGCAAGAACTGATTGGACCCGATTTGTTAGATACGAGCGGAACCATTTCAGGACGGTATCGATGAAACAGAACGTACTTTCCAGATGTTGGAGAAGTATGCCGTGGTCAAGCGTATCGAACGCAGAAGATAGATTAAATAACGACAAAATCGATATCTTGGCCTGCCACAAGATGACAGAAGGCCATTTACGACGCGCAACAGAGATTGTGGGGTCTGTCCATTTCCGTCTAAATAATTCTAGCTCATAACATTATTTGCCTGTGTTTTTGTGGGTCTCTCTATGTCCGTCTCAATATTTCGAGCTTTTTATATCAACTTGTGTGGGTCTGACTTTTCTGTCTCAATTTTTCTATCCCATGAATTTATGTGCCTGTGTGAGTCTATTTCCGCCTGAATATTTCTATCTCTTAAGTTTATTTGCCCGAATGGGTTTTTTCTTTCTAAACCAATAATTTTATCTCCTAACTTTATGGGATTGTCTGGGTCTGTTTATTTCTGTCTAGAAATTTATATTCTTAGTATCGAGTTACACCGCCAAATATTCTCCCGATCACTCTAATTATCATCCTCGTTGGTTTTTTTGCACGTTAAGTCGTCTAATCACAATACAGACCCCCGAATTACAGACTCATACTACTCACGACCCCAAAAGACGGAGTCTCTCTAGACGCAGTAATTATTTTATCTTGAGCCGGCAGATTTCAGCATTTTTCTTTTACAACAAAACGTTTAAAAAATCACGCTAAATAATTTATGTGTTATGTATAAGCAATGCTGAATCTTGTTTTCACTATGAATATACTCATTTCTAAATACAAGTGTGGTCGACTTTATGGAAAATACTCGCACAAGTTCAACGGCAATATTTGCAGATTAAGGTTTTAAAAGACTGCTTCAATTTGTTATTTAAAGATTATTTGTGTAATTTAATACAAGCTCTTCAGTATTGATTCCATTACTTGACAAATTAAATGAACATTTTCTTATCTAAATGTAAAAACAACAGCTTTTTTTTAAATAAGCGTACTAATAATACCTTTTTGGAAATACTTCTAATATTTCTATTGGTGTTTTTCTGTACTTTTTCCTAGGTATCTTAATTTTTAATTAGTCCTCAACCCATATTTCTTTTCGCTGCCAATTAAATTAAATACATAAAATATATTGAAATTAATTATAAAAATAGCTCATATAATGTTTATTAAAGCGCATGCCGTACATCGATGCAGCATGGCTTAAGCGAGCCCCAATGATAACTTTGCATCGTCTCATGACAACAGAGGCATGAAAAGAATTCCGATTGTAGCTTATTCAGTCCATTGAAAATATTTTTGTTCGTCCCGACAACGCTAAAAGAAAAAAAATTGCCAATTAAGAATTTGTGTATGTGTATACATATATTTTCATATATGTATGTGTGTGTGTGTGTTTGTGTGTGTCAAATAAGTAAAGAAACCATTAAGGCTTAATTTTTCCCCAACACCTGAAGAGCTAATCTTAGCATTCCTTGTCCTTTGACGTGTTGTTAAATTATCTCAAATTTTCAAATATATTTTGATATGCATTGCTTGTGTTTTTTGTGTTAGCAATAGTGGTGTGGTAGACTCAAGGACTGTCTCCAGAGACACAAACTTTGGCCAAGCTACTGGTCTCATCAAAATGCTTATAACTTTTAAAAAAAAATAATATCATAATACTTATTTCCATTTATTAGGGTAAACATTTTGACAAAGGCTCAAGAGGATTTCAATGGAGCAAGTGAAAAGTAAGTTTTCAAATATTAAAATGTGTTAATCAAGGAGTTAATAGAAGATGATAATTGGAACTAATCAACCTGTATCCGTAATTACTGGATAAGATAAATTTTTAACTAATATGAATATAAAAACAGCTATCATTTGACCGTAATTATAAAAAAAAAAAAAAATTAATTTCATTGCTACTTTTGGTCTGTCATTGTGTTTGAGTATCTTTCTATAAATATATTTATTCTTCATACTCCTCTCTTTATGTCCCAGATATTCAGTTTAGTCTCAATCTATCTCATTATATCTGCCTGAGTAAGTCTGTCTATTTCCGAATCAATAATAATAATAATAAAGTTTATTTGAAAATCACGCTATACCCCCAAAGCGCAGTACATAGTCTAGTATATTAAAAGAGAAATGAAACAAATTATAATATACCACATTGAAATACAAAATGCAACATTACAAAAACTATATACTACAAAAACAATATACGAGAATACCCATTCTAAGTCTTTCATACCTTGCAACCATGAACAACACAGGCAAATACAAATCTACAAGATAGTAGCTAGACAGACAATATCACCCCAGCAGGTGTTTACCAAGTAGATATGTCTTCAAATTAGTTTTGAAAGACTCCAGTGTCTGGCTGTTTCTGAGAGCGACAGGAAGTGTGTTCCCAATTGTTGGTCCACCAAATGCGAAAGTGCGCCCCTCGTAAGTCTCAAGACGAGCACGTGGTATCGAGAGTTTGCCACTATCAGATGAGCGGAGTTGTCTAGTGGGTACATAAGGCGTCAGCAGCCCTTTGCGCTAGAACCTCGCCAGGTCATGCTAGCAGTGGAAGCATAGTGTTGCATTTGTGTACTCTATGCGAGCGCGGACCGGCATAAAATGCAACTCTCTCAGAAGTGTTTTAGCCTGGTCGAATTTGCATTTTCGAAGCACAATGCGAGCCGCATTATTCTGTAATGTTTTAATTTTATCCAAGAGCGTAGCTGGAAGACCCACCATAAGAGCATTGTAGTAGTCCATGCGTGATAGCACGAATTCAGGCGTCAGCCTCTTTGATGTATCTAACATTAAGAAAGGTATGATATGACTAAATCTGCGCAGCTGTAGAAAAATTGCCTTGCAAAGCATTTTAATGTGATTTTCAATAGTTAGGGTCCTATCTAAGTAGACACCGAGGTTTCGCACTGTTTGATCAAACTCAATATTTATACCTGAGAGAGTAAGGGTCTGTGTGTTATTTATATATTTTAGCTTTTAAGTGGTAGCAAAGGGGATCGGCTCGGTCTTTTCATCGTTCAGTTAACGCTTGTTAGCTGTTCTTAACTGACTCCACTATCTTCTGAGTCATACTAAGAAGCTGAAGGAACTTGTGGGGATCACATATTTCTAAAGTTGGGTATCATCCACGAACATCATATATAGCATATCAAACTGCTTGATCACTGCACCCAGGGGCTGATCTTAAATAGTGAAAAGCACAAGGCCTCGGACCGAGCCCTAAGATTACTCCAAATTCGATGATAGATTGCTTCGATGTCAAGCCGTTTGCAAGAACTGATTGGACCCGATTTGTTAGATACGAGCGGAACCATTTCAGGACGGTATCGATGAAACAGAACGTACTTTCCAGATGTTGGAGAAGTATGCCGTGGTCAAGCGTATCGAACGCAGAAGATAGATTAAATAACGACAAAATCGATATCTTGGCCTGCCACAAGATGACAGAAGGCCATTTACGACGCGCAACAGAGATTGTGGGGTCTGTCCATTTCCGTCTAAATAATTCTAGCTCATAACATTATTTGCCTGTGTTTTTGTGGGTCTCTCTATGTCCGTCTCAATATTTCGAGCTTTTTATATCAACTTGTGTGGGTCTGACTTTTCTGTCTCAATTTTTCTATCCCATGAATTTATGTGCCTGTGTGAGTCTATTTCCGCCTGAATATTTCTATCTCTTAAGTTTATTTGCCCGAATGGGTTTTTTCTTTCTAAACCAATAATTTTATCTCCTAACTTTATGGGATTGTCTGGGTCTGTTTATTTCTGTCTAGAAATTTATATTCTTAGTATCGAGTTACACCGCCAAATATTCTCCCGATCACTCTAATTATCATCCTCGTTGGTTTTTTTGCACGTTAAGTCGTCTAATCACAATACAGACCCCCGAATTACAGACTCATACTACTCACGACCCCAAAAGACGGAGTCTCTCTAGACGCAGTAATTATTTTATCTTGAGCCGGCAGATTTCAGCATTTTTCTTTTACAACAAAACGTTTAAAAAATCACGCTAAATAATTTATGTGTTATGTATAAGCAATGCTGAATCTTGTTTTCACTATGAATATACTCATTTCTAAATACAAGTGTGGTCGACTTTATGGAAAATACTCGCACAAGTTCAACGGCAATATTTGCAGATTAAGGTTTTAAAAGACTGCTTCAATTTGTTATTTAAAGATTATTTGTGTAATTTAATACAAGCTCTTCAGTATTGATTCCATTACTTGACAAATTAAATGAACATTTTCTTATCTAAATGTAAAAACAACAGCTTTTTTTTAAATAAGCGTACTAATAATACCTTTTTGGAAATACTTCTAATATTTCTATTGGTGTTTTTCTGTACTTTTTCCTAGGTATCTTAATTTTTAATTAGTCCTCAACCCATATTTCTTTTCGCTGCCAATTAAATTAAATACATAAAATATATTGAAATTAATTATAAAAATAGCTCATATAATGTTTATTAAAGCGCATGCCGTACATCGATGCAGCATGGCTTAAGCGAGCCCCAATGATAACTTTGCATCGTCTCATGACAACAGAGGCATGAAAAGAATTCCGATTGTAGCTTATTCAGTCCATTGAAAATATTTTTGTTCGTCCCGACAACGCTAAAAGAAAAAAAATTGCCAATTAAGAATTTGTGTATGTGTATACATATATTTTCATATATGTATGTGTGTGTGTGTGTTTGTGTGTGTCAAATAAGTAAAGAAACCATTAAGGCTTAATTTTTCCCCAACACCTGAAGAGCTAATCTTAGCATTCCTTGTCCTTTGACGTGTTGTTAAATTATCTCAAATTTTCAAATATATTTTGATATGCATTGCTTGTGTTTTTTGTGTTAGCAATAGTGGTGTGGTAGACTCAAGGACTGTCTCCAGAGACACAAACTTTGGCCAAGCTACTGGTCTCATCAAAATGCTTATAACTTTAAAAAAAAAAAAATATCATAATACTTATTTCCATTTATTAGGGTAAACAACATTTTGACAGAGGCTCAAGAGGATTTCAAGGGAGCAAGTGAAAAGTAAGTTTTCAAAGACGTAAGTTGGTTAATGAAGCAGTTAATAGAGATGATTTTTGTAACCAATAAACTTATATCCGTTATTACTGGATAAGATACATTTTTAATTAATTTGAATGTAAAAAACAACTATCTTTTGTCCCTATTTATTAAAGATAATTAAATTAGTTTGATTTTTACTTTTTGTCTGTCAGTGTGCTTGAGTAACTTTATATAAATATATTTATTCTCCATTCAGTTCTCTTTATGTACCTGATCTTGATCGAAATACAAGCGGGGCTGAGCGATTAGCCCCTTTGTACCGATGTTCAAACCCGTTCGCGGGATTCATGCTCTGGGATGCTTTCCTCAAAATAGTAGCCAAACACCACTACTCCTCAGTCCACGCCCCATTCTTTTTAAGCAGTTAGAGTTATGTTTATTAGACCGTATGACGTAAACAGATACAGCCTGGCTTTTAGCTGATTCCCATGATAATTTTTAATAGTCCCGGGACAACAGAGGCATGGAAAGAATTCCCCACTTTAGATCATGCAGTTAATTCAAAACCTTGTAAATAGAATATGTCATAATTGATGACGTTGTTCGCTACGACTACGCTTATAGAAAAGAAACCTCCCCCCCCCCAACCTAAAAAAACACTTTGACTATAAAAAAAAATTGTATACATTTTTCACATCAGTAAACAAACCATTAGGTCTTTTTTTATCTCCAAATATCCTCAGAGCTGATATTAGCTTTCCTTGTGTTTTGACCTTTTGATAAAGTAACTGAAATTGACTAATTTAGTTTAGTATGCATTACTTGTGTTTTAAGCAATGGATGTATGGTAAACTCAAGTACCCCCCCCCCCCGAGAGACACAAACTTTAACGACACCAGTGGCCACAACGATTCCTCAAAATGCTTATGAATATTAATTGTGTTTTAAGAAATGGATGTATGGTAAACTCAAGTACCCCCCCCCCCCGAGAGACACAAACTTTAACGACACCAGTGGCCACAACGATTCCTCAAAATGCTTATGAATTAACAAATTAATAATATCAATTTACTTACTTCCATTCATTAGGAGGGTCAACCTTTTGACAAAGGCTAAAGAGGATTTTAAGCTTGCAAGTGATACATAAGTATTTAAAGGCGTATGTGTGTTAATAAAGATGTTAATGAAGAGGATATTTGTAACTAATCAACTCATATCCGTAATTACAGAATAAGATAAATTGTAGTTTGTTTGAATGTAAGAAAACAGCTTTTTGTTTGGTGCGCATTTAATTAAATGTTTTAAATCAGTTTGATCGTTACTTTTAGTCTGTCGTTGAGTTTATGTATCTTTCTTTCTATATCTTATTCTCCGTATTTCCCTCTTTATGGCCCCAATATGAAGTTGCACCGTTAAATTGATGAGCTAACCCTAATTAAACACTTGGAGAAAAAAAATGTCACCAGTGGGTCTCAAGGAGACGATCATGTGGTTTTCGCTCCACGTTCCGAAACTCACAAAGCACGGCTGAGTAGTATTTATTGAGAATAAGCTATTTCCCATTCAGCAGATTCCTTCTTTTATCGTCCCGGCAAAATTCAAGTGGACAATACAGGTTAGCATCAGACGCGTCGCTGACCGCTGGAGTTGCCGGAACTTTCATTGAGTCAATATCATCTTGTAGCCGCAAGGCAGAAGCTGTTTGTAATTTATTTTTATTTACTTTAAAGTTAGATGAGCCAAAATCCATGGGTAATGAGTCCCATTCACTCGGAGTTCCTGTGTTCTTTCGTTTGTCTCGGTTTGAACTCCAGCCCACATGTTTGTGTGTTGATAATCTTGACTGCAGTCATATTGCAAGGAGCATATTACAGTTTGAAATAAAATAACGTATATGTTAATTAGACCGTAGACAGATGCAACTTGGTATCCAGCTGATTCCAATAATGACTTGAATATGCCATGACAACAAAGCACAACATTGGCATGTAAAGAATTTCCAATTTAGCTCATTTAATTAAAATCAATGTAAAACAAAATTTAACTTAATTAATGACATTCTTCACTATGACCACATAACAGAAAAGCAAGATAGAAAACCTTTGCTAATTTAGAAATTATGTATACATTTGTCAAATCAGTAAACAACTCATTCCGCGTTTTCCTCAATACCTACTGGGCCGACTTCAGTTTTTCTGGCCATTCGCCCCTTTGATAAAGTAAATAAAATGGACTAAGTGTTTTTGATGTTTAGTATGTGTGTTTTTTGCAACGGAGTTGCAGTTCAAACAAAAAAAAGATCGTCTTGAAAAAACACCAACCTTCCATACGCCAATTGTCACCTTAACATGTTTACGCTTTTTCTTATAATATCAATATACTTATTTTTTATATATTTCAGGTTGGTCAACATTTTGAAACAAGCTCATGACGAAGGTTTAAATCTTGGTTCGAACGGGTAAGTTAATAATAAAAAATGAAGCTTACGTGATTCTATTTTTGAAACGGTCTACTAATCTACTAGGGGGCATGAATAGTGAGTGTGCAGATTTCAACTACCGTTTATTTTGAGTCTTGCGTGGGATTGTTCATTAATTTCAAGCTTACAAACGTACATCCTTAAAAGAAAAACTTCCACCCACTTTCCATGGATCCCCTCCACACCGACCTTCCAACACTTGCCGCCTAAGCAAACATAAAAAAAAGTTTCCCCTATCATCCCTTCCCTAAAGAGTAATTCCCTCTCCTATACTTGTAATCCCCAACGACTTCCTCACACTTGCTTACTATTTAGACCACGAGGACCACTCATGTATCCTTAAAACACACACACACTTGAAATAGAAGCCATATTCCCTTACAATTCCATCTATTCTGCTTTTTCCCAGCGTCTTCAAAACCCATAGCCACCCCAGCCACCCATTGCCACCCTAGCCACCCATTGCCACCTTAGCCACACTTAGCAACAAATAGTCACCCATAGCAATCCCAGCCACCAATTGCCACCTTAGCCACACTTAGCCCCCAATAGTCACCCATAGCAATCCCAGCCACCCATTGCCACCTTAGCCGCACTTAGCCACCAATAGCCACCCATTGCCACCTTAGCCGCACTTAGCCACCAATAGCCACCCATTGCCACCCTAGCCACCCAACCCAATCGTCCAACCATACGTTTTCCTCGGTGGGGCTAATTGAAGGCGTTTTGTTTATTTTCTACCTCGTCTTTTTTTGTCCCGCTAAAGTTTAAAACTTACATGTGAACTGTTAATTTGATGACCTAAATAAAGAAATAAATAATAAAATACAGCTATTTATATATATATATATATATATATATATATATATATATATATATATCCATATATATATATATAATATATATATTTATATATATTTATATATATTTATTTATATATATATTTATTAATATTTATATATACATATATGTTTTTGTTTTTTTAATTTTAATTTTTTCTTTTTTGCTGGCATCCGTCCGTCCCAATGTGACGACGGAGTGGGTTTCGGAGGACGAAATCCACATGGCCTGGGATTATTCTTCAAGGATTATAAGCTTGTTCCCAACAGCAAATCGCCTCTCTCCACGCCGCTGTATAACCCAAGGGAACATCATTGGATGATACAGCTTGACACCAGTGACGTCGCTGAAGTTTTCGGAATGTTTCATTGTATCAATGATTGATACAATGAAATATATATAAATATATATATATATA
>CAXITT010000073.1:1526875-1546010 GCA_964033795.1 Lymnaea stagnalis
CCCGCATACATTCTGCATACATCGAAAATGATGTGGGAAAGTATAAATATTTACATTCTTTTTATAAAAAATGAGATAATCGTGAATATTAATAAATAAACATCTAATATAGGGGTCTCAAACTCGCGGCCCGCGAGCCATTTGTGACCCGCAAGGCGATATTTTGCAGCCCGCTACATGACAGAAAAGTTTAGTGTTGATTCGCCGGCCCGTTTCCCCCATTCTCATATCTATAACGTGACTCTCAGCGACGGTTTCAGTCGAATCTCACCGACTAGTCTAATTCTGATTTTTTTTTAAAATGTTTCTATATATTTTTGTATGCCAGGTCTCTGGCAACAGTGAGTAGGTGGATGAAAGTGACTCCTAGTTCTTGAGAACCCTTAATGATTTTATTTTTATTTTTAAAAGTTGAGCAGATTGTAACAGTTGTAATCACTTTTTTGTGGATTACTTAATGCGGCCCACTCTTATTGTAAATCCAATCGTTTCCTCTGTTACACTTTTTACTATTTGCTTCATCTTTTCCCATTGCTGGTTTATATGAACGTTGCTCCCTGATTCCCTTTTGGATAATTCTAGTTGAGTTTCAATCTTCTGTTGATGTTCCTCGGTAATTTTTGGGTCCCTACTTAATTTATGGCTTTTCTTTTTTATTTTGTTTATTTTGGATGTTACAAGATCTTTGTTTATATTTTATTCTTACAAGTATGTGGTCTGAGAATCTGTCCGCCCCTCTACAACTTTGTACATCTAATATGTCCGAGCCATGTCTCCGGTCAATGAGTACGTGGTCAATTTGATTACGGGTAAGTCCATCTGGATCGTCAAGGACTATTTTGGTATCATGGCACGGTGCCCCATGAAATACTCTTTCGAGTGTTTCGTAGAAAGTTTCCTTCATGCTTTCATCTATAGCTTCCGTTGGAGCATGTGCGCAGATTAACGTGTCCTCTTATCCCTATGGAGCATAGTCACTTGTTTAAACCCAATGACTGCATTTACTGTCTCTCTTTTGAATGCAAACCCTGTTCCTAAGGTGTTTGTGTTGTTTCCACTGTAGAATATTGTATACTTCTTACCACTTAGGATATCTGAGTCTTTCCATCTGATCTCCTGCAGTGCCGCAACCAATGCTCCCGTTCTGTATAAAACTAAGTACATTCCAGGTCGCTATCCGTATAGCATATTTTTGTTCAGGAATGGATCAAAATCCAAAATTTTCAGTCCGTTTTTGTTGTTGTATGATTTAGCTTTCGTAAAACACGCTATTTTTAACGTGCAGGGTCGTCAGCTCTGCGCACAACCATCTGGGGGAGGGGACGCACCTTGCAGCTCTCAGGGTAGCTGCCTTTGTATTTGGTCGGGTCCCTAGCCTATGTTGATCCCTTCACTTCCTACAAGGCAATAGGTTCTGATTTTGGTCTGCCCCGGGTATTTTATTTCCCCAGTACCCGCCATATCTGGTGGGCTTTCCCCTTTCCGCCACCTGGGATCGCGCTCGATAAGTATCTCCTCACGATATATATATTTATCTATATATAAATATATCGTCGAAACAGACCAACAGAATTTAGATACAGACCAATTGACTGCTTAGAAACAGACAAATTATGAAAAACGGGCTTGAAAAGGAATCCATTTAGTTCAGTCCGCAATAATACCAATTTCAACACAAATGTCCAGCAATAGCACCAAGGCCGAGCGATAACAACAATTCCCAGCAATAACACCAACTTCGAGCAATAACAACAACTCCCAGCAATAACAACAACTCCCAGCAATAACACCAACTCCCAACAATAACACCAACTCCCAGCAATAACACTAATGCCCAGAAATAACACCAATTCCTAGCAATAACACCAACTCCCAACAATAACACCAACTCCCAGCAATAACAACAATGTCCAGCAAAATCACCAATTCCCAGCAATAACAACGACTCCCAGCAATAACACCAATGCCCAGAAATAATAGCAATGCCCAGAAATAACACCAATTACCAGCAATAACAACAACTCCCAGCAATAACACCAATGCCCAGAAATAACAGCAATGCCCAGAAATAACACCAATTACCAGCAATAACAACAACTCCCAACAATAACACCAATGCCCAGGAAAATCATCAACTGCCAGCAACAATAACACTACATTTTGTATTAAGTGCATATTCAAAAAGGAGCAAAAGGAAACCCCTCAATTATTGTTCCAAACTTTTATGTCTTCAGTAGTATATGACATAGTTATTACAGTACTTTGAATAACAATACACAACTTTTTTTTTAAAATTCCGATTGCTTAGTACAGTTATCACCAAACTACGGCCCGCGTAATGACGGGAGTTGGTCGAGTCACAGGGTGGGGCAGGGTATGTGCGGTGTGGGGCGTCAAATTTATAATATTACTTTTCTGTCAATAATTATTTATTAGAATGTTCAACTTGTAATTACAAGTTACATGGTGTAATCGGGTGGTCTTGTTAATTATTCTTAGATTAAGATGCTTACACCGTGAGACTTATCCAGTTTATTTCTATTCTCCAGCGACATAAATTTACTTGAAAATGAGAAGGGGGGGGGGGGGGGGGGGGGGGATTTGAAGCGGGATTTTTTTAATGTTCATAATGAAAGAACAATTTCGTGTATATCAGTTTTACCATTCACTAATCCTCTAATACCAGGAAAAAATTAATGTCAAGAGCATTAAAGAGACAATTGTAAGCAAGTGTCCTTCATTGCAAGATGATGATTCAGTCTTTTATGTGCAGGTAATTTTAGACTAATGACTAAGTCCGCCATAAAATTAGAAAAGATCAACGCATAGCTGTTGTGCTTAGAAAGAAAGAACAGAATTGTGAAGAAAAAAAAATCGCCCATTTTTTGTGTTTAAGATCTTCTTATTATTTTGTTTTATGGGCATCCATTTATTTTGCAATAAGATCTTATAATAATTATGCTTTAAGATCTTCTTGTTCGTTCATTTTAAGATCTTATAGTTATCATGTTGAAGATCTTCTTATTATTTTGTTTTAAAATCGTCTAATTATGTTGTTTTATGATGATTTTAATTATTATATTTTAAAATCGTTACATTATTTATTTTTTTTTAAAGATCGTTCATTTAGACTTTGGTATGAAGGAGGAAAACCCGGTCAGGAGGTTAAAGGTTTTTGGAAAGGATAATCTTTACGAGGCCCGGCACCTTCCAAAAAAAGAGGTAGTCATCGAAATAAACATGTGATGTCATCGAGTTGACAAAAGAAAACAACAAAAAACAAAAACCAATCAAACAAAAAATTCTCACTATGGTGAATAAATTCAATGTTAGACTACACTTTAAAAAAAAAGAAGAAATTCGGTTGATATGCAGACATATTACCCCTACGCTTTCGCCGAAATAACTACATTTTTAAGCCTTTTAGACTACGGCACTACAATACACCTAAAATATACGGTTTGGGAGAGTTTTTTTTTTAAAGTATGTTTGGTTTAATATTATTTAAAAAAATAATAATTAGGGTATTTTCAGTAAAACTTAACCGCAATTTTTTTATTAACTTCGTAATTAAACGAATAACAATAACGGTGATTGGCCTTTGCGGTCTCAATCTCAGTTAACCAACCAGAAAATATCTTTTAGAGTAGGGGTCAACAAACTACGTCCCGCGGGTTGGATCCGGCCTGCAAGGCCAATTCATCCGGCCCACCGAAGGTACTTGAACTTGCTTGATAAAATGTATGGAACATGAGACGTTTTAATACAATTTATATTTCAATATTATGTTTAGAATACTAGGAGATCTTCACATTTGCGGAGACCTCCTGGCTGCTTAGCGCCTTAATTTACCATTTTCAGTTTTAAATTATTGTATCTAGATTTTCTCGTTTGTTAGGGGCCTGTTTACACTTAAACTCCTAAAATAATACAATATCCTCTCAAAATCATAATATATGACACTTAATAGTAAATAAATAAAAAAAAACAGAATGTAAAATGAATACAATAACTACTCGCATATCACATTGCCTATTTGGATCGTTAAGCTGGCGCCAAAAAAAAGTTAACTGCTAAAAGTAGATGACCGACGTTTATAATACAATCTGAGGTCACTTTATTTTGCAGACATGTATTTGCTATAGATATTAATTTATATTGAGTTGACTTACAAATCACATTATCACAGTCTATCCCTGGTAAAAATAAAGTTACTGTTGAAATTTAACGTGCTTTAAACTGGAATCAGATCAGCCTAAAACGAGATGAATTTAAATAAGAATTAATTAACAAATGATGAAATCATTTTAAAAAAAACCCAAGTAATCTAAGGTTGTTGTTTTTAGGAAAACTGCTTTAAAAAAAAAAGTATAAAGAAAAATTGTATAATTATATTTTTAAAAAGAAATTATTTAGAATCAATTTAAAAAGATTTTTTAAAGAAATTATTAAGAATCAATTTCCATTAAGTATATTCCCGCTAATATTTTATAGTCTGATAACTACCATAAACTAGGTTTGTGGAGGAGAGTTTGAAACATACGGGGACATTATAAATCATAGTCGCCGTGGTTGGAACTAACGGCCCCTGGGCAAGTTCAGTTGTGCGAAGAACAGTAGAAATTGGGTAGAACATATATCTACAGATAGTGAGAAAGCTAGGAACTTGTTGTGGTATTCTCTGGCACTGGATGAATCTAATGATCTTTCACAACTTCTCGTGTGTTATTTGTGGTGTCAATTTGGACTTTCAGATAACGGTAGAGTTGGCATCCGTTTGCAGCATTCATGAAAAAACTTATGTCTGGGAGCAAACAATTTTGAAAATAAAAGATGTGCAGTCAACACATCGAACGAGAGGAATTGATAAACATTTAAAAATAATTCTTTGGATTGGATGCAGCAATGCCAAACCAAACATTGATGATATCTTGAAAGCCAAACGTCAGCTTTACAAATCTCAATAAACAATTTTTGCTGTTTAGTTTGTGCGATTCGAATATGTACACACTAGTTCTGATGTAACTATCTTTTATAATTTTTTTAAAGTAAATAAATATGTTGGTTGTCTTTGCTTTTTTGCATTGCACGCCACTCACCCATGATCAACATGGTACACTAAACTTAGTTTTTCGTTTGCAAGTATTGTACAGACTGATTATCCGACCGCGCTCGTAATTTTTTTGCCGTTATCCGGCCACCATGAAAAAAGTTTGCTGACTTCTGTTTTAGAGAATTTTGTTTTTAATACTTAACTGCCAATGTGCTTGCCTAATACATTTTCTCATCCTTAAGAAACAAATCGCAGGACTAGTTCCTATATATTTATTTGTGTTAACTTACTTAAGCAGTTGAGCTGATTTCCTTACAAAATTTGTATTTTAATTGCAAACCAGCCCACAACCCGCTAATTGATCAAACTACTCTTTGGAACTTGAAACTACGTTTTTGAGAGCTGAAAACTAAGTGGAAACTAACCCCAGGAGCTAAACAGTTCGGGATTTGTAATGTTTTTAAACATATCAAAGGGGCCTAACAAATTGTATGCCACATCCATGACTGAGTATCCCGCCACCCCCTCCCCTCCCCTCCTTTGCCCTGTGTATCCCACATCACTTTTATGTCACCGCTCAATCATTAAAAAAAAGGTTATTGTAAAAACTAATTTAAATTTTTGAACACACTTTCAATGTTTCAAGGTCAGTCGGATCTTGTGCCCACCCAACCATAACGAACAGGAGATACGATTCTACAGCAAAAGTACTAAGGACGACGACAGGGTAAAATTGAAAAAAGCAGCGGAGGAATCCATTAAAGTACGGTTAATCAATTATATTTTTC
Source organism: Lymnaea stagnalis (assembly GCA_964033795.1). Taxonomy (NCBI): domain Eukaryota; kingdom Metazoa; phylum Mollusca; class Gastropoda; family Lymnaeidae; genus Lymnaea; species Lymnaea stagnalis. Next base: position 1,532,717 of record CAXITT010000073.1, read on the forward strand.
CAAATCAAATAAAGTAAAACATATATACATATGTGTATATAAATATATATAAAGTAAGATGTTAACATCAAATAAAGATGTATGCTTCTTTTATCTACATCAATTCATACATCGAGCGCTTATGTTATTAAACATAAAGATGCCAATCCGAATCATTTAACTATCCATCGGTGTATATTTTGTATATCAAGTTAACACCCCTTCCCCATTTTTGCTTTTATATTTCAGTATTTAAAGGATAAAATAAAGGAAGTAAAAAAACAAGAAAAAAAATAAAACTCGAGAACCGGTTACAACAAGAACTGGTACATAAACAACCACAACAACTTCAACAACATGAACAATGTCACCAGCAAGAATTAAAAGCAAAACTGAGCAAGAAAAAGATGAAGAAATAAACGAAAGTTCTAAGTTTACAATGCACGAAATTCAAAATTGTGCAAAGAGCGTCCAACACAAAATATAAAGGAAATTCAATTATTGCTTGATCAGAAAGTGTTGAAAAAACAACAGGAAACTATACTACAGCCATGTAAAATTAAGAATTAGGTTTATTCGGTGTGGATGTTGTCACGGTCAGATCGCGTGAGTTTTCCTGAGTCTGCTTGTATGATGTTAATTGAGCAATCGTAGGCGTGTTGTTTCCCCCCCCCCCCTTTTGAGCCCCAAGAGTTTTTCTCGGTCATGTATGGTGGTGTGTCGGGAGGAACCACGACGCGTGGGTTTTCCTGAGTCTGCTTTTATGATGTTTATTGAGCAATATTAGGCGGGTTGTTTCCCCCCCCCCCCCTTTTGAGCCCCAAGAGTTTTTCTCGGTCATGTATGGTGGTGTGTCGGGAGGAACCACGTGATGATAGGAGTGTGTGAAAAGCGAGATGAGTTTTGATGAGTGAGTTTTCTATGGATGGAAGAAGACTTGTGTAACTATATTTTGTAGAGTATGTGGAGTTTTTTTCTGGCCACGTTTTATTCTGAACACCAGATCGTATGTCTTATGAAGTTTTCCACTGTTATGCCTATTTAGTCAATGAATAAGAAAAACCTGAATCTCTGCATCGTTTGTTTGATACTTGGAACAAGAGTCACATCAGCTCTGTAGGAGCTAGACTTAAAGGGGTTCTAGACCCTTGAACGTTGTTATGTGGCTAGTACCCAGGGGACCGACGTCTAGACAACGTACGTCACGTCACAGATGTGACGTCCCAAAGTCCGTTAAAAGCTTATTGTGTGGATGTGACGTCCCAAGTCCGTTAAAAAGTTAATTGTGTGGATGTGACGTCCCTAGTCCGTTATTGCTTCTATTGTATCTTTCTATATCTCCGGACAGCTTTTATAAATAAAGGTAACGTCTGTAGCCTTTTATGAATTTTGCATGTTAAAATATATATTTATTTAATAAGTTATTTATTTCTTTTCTATATCGCTGGACAGATTTGTACAAATAATTTAAATTCTGTAGCTTTTATGACTTGGGAAAATTTTTAAAAAAAAATATAAAAAAATAAAAATTCTCCTTAATTTTTGTAGAACAATTATTTATGTTGCTTAAATCTAATATAATTTAATGTGTGAAAAATTATACTATATGGCTTTGTGTTATTTGATTTATTTGATTGTAACATCATTTACCTACTCCTTAAGGGCTGGATTTAATTGTAGAGCTACAAATTTAATGTAAAGAAAAAATCAAAACAGGTCAAGGCGCCTCTCATAGTGGAGAAGCTTAGAAAGAATTTTTTTTTTTTTATCTTTACATCGTTAGTTTTCATGTTATTAAAATTAATTTTATTCCATTTCTTTAAAATGCTGTAGAAGGGCGAGGGTGAACGTTTCAGTTTGGGTAGTTGTTCGATATTTGTGTCCTCTTATTTCGGCTCCCAATTTAGTTTTTGGCTCACTAACAGCGCTAAGCTCCTGTTTCGTGTTTGGGCTGGGGAAACTTGATTTCTATTTGAGCATCCTCAAAACTAGGTAAGGCCGGAGAGCAGCTTTGCTGAGACATTTGACACGAACGTGACGTCCCATCATCCCTAGACAAACAATCGGATCAAACTCTTTGATTTTTTTCAGAACAAATGGAAAAATGTTTCCATATCATTGTTCATTATTTTATTGTAAGAATTTTTATATAAGAACATTAAAAAAAAACAGCGATCCTGCCTCGCACACCGCTCTTTGCAGGGACAGAACCATCGTGTGGGCCCTGAAAAAGAGGTGGGGTGTAGATCGGATATTTAAGGGGTCCAAAGTTGTGATGCAGAAAAAATTAAATAAACCATCAACTTTCAATGCAGTAGGCAAAAAGCCGAAAAGTGCCCGGGGGCTTCCAATCAATCACGTGACGGCACCGGGTAGTGCGCTGTTATGTAATTTTAATTTTTTTTTAAACTTTGATTTTCTAAATAGAAATCAACAAATATATAAACAACAGAACAACTGTGCTCAGCATGAGGGATCAAATACGTTTCTCCAGTGAGACGCACATCGGAGTTTTATAATGGAGGCAGTGAATCCTTGAGACAGCCGAATATACGGTGTTAGAGGAAGTCATTCTTAAGACATACGTTCGATTCAAGTCTACACAAACAACACACGACAACACACAACTGCATGCAACATCTTTCAACAAGTGGATGACACAGATGATCTCTTTTAGATGCCCGTGCTCGTACACATAGACCTACACAGCAGACGTAGGCTCATACATGCTCACAAGCATTCGGTGTTCACACGTAACTTGAGGTGCCTATCATATCCGGTCACAGGAGTCGATTGATCAGTTTTGTTAGTTTCCCCTAAATCCAGATATGAACAAGGTTTAAGGGGAGGCTGGGGGGGAGTACTGGATAAGGTTAAAGGCAAGAAATAATTTTGGAGAAGATTAATCTCGCCTAAATTTTTTTCCCCATCAAAGAAACTTACACAACCACCAAATGTACACAACCACCAAATGTACACAACCACCAAATGTACACAACCACCAAATGTACACAACCACCAAATGTACACAACCACCCACCTTATACAGCAAACAAGTTTAAAAAACCACCCACATTATACAATCACCCTTCTTATTTACAGCCCACCATCCAACCACCAACCGTATACAACCGTCCACCGTATGCCACCGCATCCATCTAACAAACCTATACATTCACAACACCGCATACCCACCCTGTACAACCACCCACCATACAAAATCTACCCTCCACCCATCCCCTTTATAAAACCACCAACCCTATAAACACCCACTTTATACAACCACCCTCTGTATTCATCCCCCCCTGTATCCAACCACCAACCATATACAATCGCAACCATATCCAACAACTTAACCCTAACCAACCACACAATCCTATGCAACCACACAGCCCTATCCAACCACACAACCCTATCCAACCACACATCCCTATACAACCACACAGCCCTATCCAACCACACAACCCTATCCAACCACACAGCCCTATCCAACCACACAACCCTATCCAACCACACATCCCTATACAACCACACAGCCCTATCCAACCACACAACCCTATCCAACCACACATCCCTATACAACCACACAGCACTATCCAACAACACAACCCTATCCAACCACACAAACCTTTGCAACCACACAACCCTATCCAACCACACAACCCTATCAAACCACACAACCCTATCCAAACATACAACACTATCCAATCATACAACCCTATCCAACCACACATCCCTATACAACCACACAGCCCTATCCAACCACACAACCCTATCCAACCATACAACCCTATCCAGCCACACAACCCTATGCAACCACGCAACCCTATCCAATCACACAGCCCTATGCTCTTTACGCTTTCATACGGTTGTTCATAATGGAACTAATGTTGATTTTTCTAAGTCAGTTTTGGAAGTCTTCCTCACTGGCTGACTAACCACTGAACTGTGTGCCGTTCCTCCCCACGTGATCTCTAAAACTCTAATGTTAACATCAGTTGAAGCATGTTGTGTAAAGATTTTTTTTTCTCAACAGTTGGTCAGTAATATCATAATGGATTGCTTTGAAATGCTGACAAAATCTTAAGCCGATTGAATCACTTTCTTACGTTATCTTATACATTAAAATTAAAAGCTCTGGGTTTAGTTCTCTTTGTCGTTTATTGCATTTTAACAACGCATTATTTGCACAAACACTCTTGTCCCTTCGGTATTAATGGTAGATCATTTTCTTGTAGCGATTCATCTACTTCATTCAATTTATTCATAGGTTTTTTGAAAAAAGGCGTAGCTCTTGAGTGCACGTGTTTTTAGAGTTGCCATACTTAGTTTGTACCCTGTAAGAGAGTTACCTGTTTAGAGAGTCCCCTGTATAGGGTTGTTCTGTTCATAGTTGTCCTGTTTTCATTTGCTCTGTTTAGAGATGCCCTATTTAAACGTGCCCTGTTTGGACTTACCATGTTAAGATTTGCTGTTTAGTGGTGATCTATTTAGAGTTGACATGATAAAATTTGCCCAATTTATAGTTGCCCCGTTTGGTGTTGCCCAAACCCATTGCAACTTGCATCGACATAGGGTGTCAGACAACGTGTGGCAAGCGGGAATCAATAAAAAAAATATGGTCATTTTGTGACCAGCCCCGTGCTCTTGTGAACAAGTCGTAAACATCAATTCAAGTATTTTGATTGGTGACCTGTTTCGGAACCTTTCGTTGTAACTCGGTTACCGAACTTCTGTTGCAAACATAACTGACTCGGTTACCGTACTTCTGTTGCAAACATAAATAACACAGTTTGAGCGCAATACTAAATATTGAGCCATGGCAGTATTGCTCATAAGTATAAGATAAGATATTTTTATTGTCAAAATAATGGAAATGTGTTGTTTTCATTCATTGTACATATTTTTGTCAGTCTTGAATATCCTTTTTGAGTTTTTCTTTGTTCCTTAAAGCTATTCTGTAGCAAGCCTTTATTCATACAGTTGAGTGGTCCACTGTGGTATGAAGAGCTGTTGTGTTCCTGAGTGAGAGTTGTAATTTTGAACAGAGTCTTTGCTTTTTGTTGGAACGGAGTTCTCTCTTTTTTTTTTTATTTCTTTCAAGATCTGGGGCATGCCTTAAGTCTCTCAGCGATTAGCCATTGGATATTTGTAATATTTTTTGTACACCAGCTACGCCCTCCTACAGGTCTTTGTCGGAGAGCCAAAAGTTTAGCTGTGAAGTTTAGAACTTCAGGAAACACTGCTCTGTCTTCGTCTTACCTGGTGAAATTTGGATTTTCATTATTAAAATTAAACAGCACACCCCCCAACTAAAAACTAAAAACTGTTGTTCGTATACATCCTTTATAAAATGTAATAGCGATCAATGGGGGTGGGGCTGAAAATTTGAGAAAACATACATACAAGTAACATACATTATAAGAATCCTAGTTAGTGCTCCAACTCCCGAGGCTCACAGCCACATTTTGTTTCCATGCCCCTGAACGCACTTCCGATATTTGTTTCATCAGAAGCATCATTTGTTCTTCATATTTCGCTGGAAAAACAGTAAAAATATATTTTTGGTTTTGGGGGTGGGGGGAGGGGCGGGGGGTGTTGGCGGGTAGGGCTGAAAATTTGAGAGAATGTGTTGTCATCGCCAACGAGTCTATTTGACAAGTTTCAGGATAGGTTGACTGAAAGTTGTTCACTTAGCCGTCCAAATATTTTGCAAGCCAGACACACAGCCATCCACGAACAAAAAACGAAGTTAATGTAAAGGAGTTTAAAAAACAAACACTCGGGGGGGGGGGTGCACCTATTGAAAAGATTGTGCGCCACTGTAGTAGACGCGGTCACTGAGGATCAAAGATGCACACATGAATTCCCAGTCAAAGTGTAAGGACCGGGTCCTCGTTTTTCTAGAAAATATACATGACGTTGTTCAAACAAAAGCGAACTTAAAACCTGACGAATGAGGAAGTGTTGTTGCTTGGTTTCATATTAGAATGAATGCGATGGTCTCATCTTCAGTGTCACGGAGGACCAGTCGTGATGAAGGTATGCTTTAAGTTTTTCCCTTAAATCCCATCATTTCAGCATTGATGATAAATAGGTGATCCCATTTTTTAAAATTAATGCAAAACAAGGGCGTAGTTACTGCCCTTTAAACTAGAATGTTACAATGACCGCTAACAAGGGCGTTGTTACTGCCCTTTAAACTAGAATGTTACAATGACCGCTAACAAGGGCGTAGCTACTGCCCTTTAAACTAGAATGTTACAATGACCGCTAACAAGGGCGTTGTTACTGCCCTTTAAACTAGAATGTTACAATGACCGCTAACAAGGGCGTTGTTACTGCCCTTTAAACTAGAATGTTACAATGACCGCTAACAATGGCGTTGTTACTGCCCTTTAAACTAAAATGTTACAATGACCGCTAACAAGGGCGTTGTTACTGCCCTTTAAACTAGAATGTTACAATGACCGCTAACAATGGCGTTGTTACTGCCCTTTAAACTAAAATGTTACAATGATCGCTAACAAGGGCGATGTTACTGCCCTTTAAACTAGAATGTTACAATGACCGCTAACAAGGGCGTTGTTACTGCCCTTTAAACTAGAATGTTACAATGACCGCTAACAATGGCGTTGTTACTGCCCTTTAAACTAAAATGTTACAATGACCGCTAACAAGGGCGATGTTACTGCCCTTTAAACTAGAATATTACAATGACTGCCAACACCTCATACGATCATTTTGTCAGCGGTGTCCGGTACAATCCAGCACCAATCGGTTTGGTTTATTCCGATTGTTCTCTTTCAAACATAAACTTTGTTTATTTATGTTTTTTTTATAAATTTGCAAAAACACTTTATTGTCTTTTTTTTTAGCAACTAGTTCGTAAATCTAGCCCAATGTGTTATGTGGAAATTTCAAACCAGAAAACTTCCATATGTAATGATATGATTAGCAAAATATCATACACGCTAATAAATCCCCATGTACGCTAATCAAACCTCATATGCACTTATGAACCTTATATACGCTAAAGAAACCTTACATATGCTAATGAAACCACACAGTAGTCACGTGCGCTAATAAAACTTTAATAAGTAGACTAATAAAACCTTATATATGTTAGCGATTTGAAGAAATAACAGTTTTCCTTTTAAAATCTCAAATAACAGAACAATGAGGTACGTTAAATTTTTGTAAAACAGTAGCTTACTCTTCACCCTTTTGGGCTGGTTCCAAAATCATGTGTGTTGTTTCTAAACTCGATTCCAGTAGGTTAAGTAGGGTTAGATCTAATTAAACAGATCCCAATGATATAGTTTTTTTTTTAAAATAAAATATATACCTTTACTCTAAATTATGTCGTTCCTCTCATTTCACGGTGACGTCATCCGATCCATGTTTACTTAGCCGCACCATGACGACCACAAATGATATGAAAGCGGAAATGATATGCACCAACCCATTATGCTCTTTATGAGGTTGTACCCAATTTTTGTTGAAGCTTGAGGAAATGATCATTTGAGTTTTAGCGGTGTGCCAGTTTTTTTTTTTTTGTTTTTTTTTTAAGCAATCTGAAAATTTCCAAAATAATTTTTCAGGGACAACGTACAAAGCTGATTTTCTCTTTTAAATGTATAACTTGACTGCACAATTATTTTTTTTCACCCTTCTGGCCTTTTCATATGTGCTTAAGGCGTCAGGTAAACTTATACCACAAGGATGAAAAGTAAAAATATAATTAAGTCAAATCACCACTTATACAAAATGTGTTTACTGTGTAAAGACGAATAATAAAATATAATGATGAGCTATTTGAAGTTTTCATTGTGTATCATGTAAATTTTATTATTATTATTTTTTTTTTGGGCCTCCGCGCGTCAGTGTGACGATGGTGCAGACTTGGCGGGACGAAGTCACAAGGCCTGGTATTTTTCAATAGGAGTATAAGCTGTTTCCCAGTACAGCGAATGGCCTCTCTCATCGCACTGGGTAACTTAACAGAAAATCACGTGCGGAGGCTACTGCTTGGCACCAGTGGAGTCACAATGATTGGAATTTTCATTGTGTCGATGTCATACCGCCTACAGGACTCCCACTCCGGTTTCTCCTCTTAGATGAGTTGCCCTCCAACGTCAACGCGTCCCGTCTACCCGTGGTACTGGTGATGTTTTTTGGTTGACCAGGCTTTTTCTAGGGATTGAACTCCACTCTTGTCCACAAGCTGGGGGTTGGCTCAGTTTAGACCACACACCCCCTACCCAGCCACCCAGAATTTAAACCCTATTCCGGCTGTATGTACGTGTTTCGGGGGATCACATCAACTTGACCTAATTAAACATCAGTATCATGATTACAACGGTTATTTAAACAACGCCAATCTAGACAACTTCAAGACTACTGTGTTCAATAAGTACTGTGTTCAATATGTACTGTGTTCAATAAGTACTGTGTTCTATAAGTATCCATATAAAGAATATCCATCATTCTTACCTTTTTTATTTTAAAACTACAGAAATACATTGGTAAAACTTGTGTACAAACAAAGGTTTCTAAAGAAAGCTATTTACCAACAAAAAAAAAACATAAATGTAACCATGTACATGAAAAGACGTTAAATCAAGCTATATACTAAAACCATTTCTTGAAGGCAAAAAATCAAAGGAGCCACATCAGAAGCTTCTAGATAAAACTCTTGGGCAACCAAAGAGACTAAAGTCATCTTTATACAACATCAGAAGGTACGTCAGCTATTTAAAACAGAAGATGTAAAATCAGCTATGAGTGTAATATACTAAAATTCATCTCTGTACAACAGAAGATATTAAAATCAACTATGTACAACAGAAGATGTAAAATCGGCTATATACAAAGGAAAATATAGAATCAGCTATGTACAATGGAAATATAAAATCAGCTGTGTACAACAGATGATATAAAATCAGTACCGTACAATGAAAGACACTAAATCCAGTGACGCTAAGCGAGACACTTTCACGACATGTCAACAATGCGGCAGATTCATTCTTGTCGGACTTCACAGAAAGGACAAGCGTGGAAATGGTGCCCTAACGTACATCATCCGGTCTGGACATTCGCAATGTCTGAGCGCTGCCCTGTCCAGCAGCCACGCCAATGTCGCAGTACAATACGGCCACCTCGAGTGCGCCAGAGTTCTTCTGGCATCCGGGGCACACGTTGACAGGAAGGACCGCAATGGATCTACCGCTCTCCTGTACGCTGTCCTCCACGAACACACAGAGTGCGTCCAGTACTTGCTCGAGAGTAAGGCGGCGCCAAACATCGAAAACAAGTACGGGCTCACGCCCCTGATCGTGGCCTGTGCCCGTGGTAATCTCGGCTGTGTGGGTCGTCTCATTGCACACGGGGCTGACGTCAGCTTGTCCAACAGCAGACATCTTACACATCTGATGCAGGCTTCCGAAAACGGGCACGACGCTATTGTAAACGTTTTACTCGATGCCGGTGCTGAAATCGATGCCGGGGATGAACCTGAAGTCGATGTCGGTGCTGAAGTCGATGCCGGTGCTGAAGCCAATGCCTGTGCTGAGGTTGATACATGGAACGAGGATGGTAACAGGACGCCGTGTCTGGCAGTTTCCAGGGCTAAAAGAATGTGCGTGGAGTCACTGGTAAGACATAAGGCCGATATCAATGATTTATTATGTAGTAAAGGATTCACAGCCCTCATGACAGCCGCGCGAAACGAACGTGTTAACTGTGTGCTTGAGTTAGTCAATCGTGGAGCATGTGTAAACGCAAAAAAAAAAAAAAACAACACAGCTGGTCAAACAGCTCTACATCTAACATCGGTGACGGGAAACGTCGCCTGTTTAGAGATTATTTTGCGAGTCACGCCATTACTTGATGCTAAAGATGTTCACGGAAACACCCCTCTGATTGAGGCTGCCTCCAGGGGACACCTTCCCTGCGTGAGCTCTTTAATATCGGCCGGGGCGGATGTCAACCTACCAAACAATCATGGCAGTACGGCTTTGAACTATGCTGCAAAGGGAGGACATGTCGACTGTCTCAGTGCCCTTATCCAAGCAGGTGCCGACATAAACAAACTGAACCGAGGCGGTCGCACACCACGACGTGGTGCTATGCAATGGGAACAGATAGATCGTGTTGAAACTTTACTGATGGCTGGTGTCCACTATTCGGTATTGATCAGGTCGATGATAGAGGCAGGACGTCACTCATGACGGCTGCTGGCCATAACCTATTTATAGGGGTCAAGGCCTTACTCGAAGCAGGGGCAGGTGTGGATAAAAAATGCAACGAGGGATGCACAGCCCTCTTTGTGGCAGTCTCTGAGGGTCACACTAGCATGGCTGAATATTTGATTGAACACAAAGCCTGTACTGAGATTACAAACAACAAGGACTACTCCCCTTTGTTCGCTGCTGTTCTCCGAAATAAATTGGAGTGTGCCAAAATTCTTATAAACTCCGGAGCCAAATGGGACATTGATAAGTATAAAAGGAGCCGGGACTTGAAAGATGCTTCCTTCACGGGGTGTTCATTTTGCAAAGATTCCATCGAAGTGAATGCACCCAGAGTACGAGATGGTCATTAAGGTACCAAATGTCCCCTCCACACAGCGGTTAAGAACGGACACATCACGTGTTTATACGCACTTCTTCTGCAGGGCGAAGACATCAACTCAACCACCTACCACGGTTTGACGCCACTCATGGTCAGTGTTAAAGAGAATAAGCCATTTTTCCTAACAAAACTACTTGAGAACAGGGCAAATTATAACATTCAGAGCAATGATTGCAAGACAGCGTTAATGTATGCAGCGCAGAATGTGCAGCATCAGTGCTTAAGTGCGATACCCAGAACCAATGTCAATATTAACGCACAGGACAAACGGGGAAGAACAGCCCTGTACATAGCAGCATTTTTTTTTAGTCGAGTGAGTAACGTGAAGCTGCTTATAGATCTTGGAGCAGACGTCAACTTGGCTGATAACGAGGGCAAGACGCCAATAATTGAAGGCTGTGGAAAAATAGGTTCCCTCAGACATTTATTAGCAGCAGGTGCCGATGTGAACAGAACCACGAAAAAAAAAACGAAACTGTTCTAATGATGGCTGTCTCCCACAAAACATCGAACGTGAAGTTGTTGCTTCGGGAAAAAACGGATGTCAATGGTAAAGACGACAAAGGGAGAACAGCGCTGTTCCGTGCATTGAGGGACAGTTACCCACGAACTTTAGGAACCCTTTTGCGTCACGGGGCAAACATTACTCTACCAGATAATTTTGGTATGACTCCGGTAATTTATGCAGTCATTGATTGTTACTTTTGTTTTTCATACACCGTGGAGGAGATAATAAAGGCTGGGGGTGACCCAGATCTTTCGTCTTTGTCCACAAATGATTTCCGTACCATTGCTTTTGGAAAAAATGTAAACAATCTTCAACTGATTCTTTCTAATGGAGCTATGCCCTTCTTTTGTGACGATCAAAACGCCATAGAGACTCCCTTAATGATGGCAATTCAAAGTAGCCACACTAGAACAGCAAAATATTTTATAATCAACAATTAACTAACAACCAGCGACATAAAACCGTGGCCTGACTCTGTCAGGTCCAAACTCTCTGACAAGGCAAACGCTTTCCTCAATGAATTATACTCACAATCATGGCCTCTGTCCAAACTGGCACTTATAGTCATCTCGACAGCGATCGGACCTAGTCCAGGCAGAAAAGCTAAAATTCGGCAACTTCCGCTTCCACCACGAATACACCGGATGTTGATGCTCGGGGAAATGACGTCAACGCTGTGTACGAGCCAATGGGAGAACGTGGATCTGTGTTTTGATGTAAATAAATATGCGAGCCCTTTCTCGCCAAGACCCAAGTTGTATTTCTGGCCGTTTCTAAAAAAAACTTGAGAAATGTAATTGTTGTACTTGTCAATCTACATGTTATAAATTAATGTGCCGATAGAAATGCGTGGCGAACACACTAAGACACATGTGTCAATCTCAAGGCCCGCGGGCCACATCCGGCCCGCCGTACAATTATATCAGACACGAGAGGTCTTGACCGCCGTACAATTATATCTGGCCCGAGAGAGAATTTTAGGCAAAAATATTTTTCAACGGCCCAGTGATATAAAGCGAAAATCAAATTTCCTAATTAATAGCCTTGCCTAAGTGCGTTCTCGCTTCGATCAGAATAAGCGGAAATACAAGTTGCGTAGTGAATGGATGTTCATCGTTACAGTAATATAGCAAAATTCTTTTGCTCGTTTTGGATGGGCGCATAAGAAATAAAAGAAGTGTAGTGTCCTGATATTGCAGATAGAGCTAATAGAGCTGCTGTGTAATGGGACCCTATATGCAAAGTACGACAATGTGGAACTTGCACAGTTCACTCGTTTCATTACTGAAGAGATGCCCCCGCTTCGAACCTTGAGCATGTTTAGTATCACATATCTGTGTGAGCAGCTGTTTTCTGTGATGAAGAATAACAAAAACTCACACAAGGGTCATCTCACTGATGAACACTTGTACTCCATCATGAGAATCTCAATGACACGATTGAGCGATTGAGTTTGACACCCCTGTTCTAAACGCTTGAGCGATTGAGTTTGACACCCCTGCTCTAAGACAAACCTTTAAATACGACTGATGTCCCCTTGGCCCTAGACATGGAAGATCGTGCCCCCTAAGCAATCAATTGAATTTTGTGTAGTCCCTGATGTAGAGCTGACCCACGACTGACTTCGATAATTTAACAAAAAATGAGGAATCCTCTACATGTTTTTTTTTTTTTTTTTTTTTTTTTTATTTAACAACAACAACATACATTTGATTCTTGCAGGTTGCGATGTAGTGAACATTCCAGAAGGTAACGAACATTTTAGGAACATGATTTTATAAATTGTTAAAACACGATCAATGAAGAGGAGATTTATTGAAACTCTAGTGTCCAAAACTGGCCTTAGATTTTTGTTTCCAAAACTTAGCCTTAGTTTTTTTTAAAAATATTCTAATTCATTAGGTAATCATGTTCAGAATTAAAAAGAGTTTTTAAAAAGGTGCTGAGTAAAAAAGTTTAAAATTTGAAAAATGTTGTTTAAAAAATATATTTATTTTGACACCGATAACCATATGTTATAAAAGCTATTTTCCAAAATAATTTATTTTTAAGTGAAATATTTGTGTTGATTTTATGTGAAATAATTTTCATTTTATTCTTAATATATGTGTGTGTGTGTGTATATATATATATATATATATATATATATATATATATATATATATATATATA
>CAXITT010000073.1:1553086-1585379 GCA_964033795.1 Lymnaea stagnalis
GATGGGGGGGGGGCAAAAAATCGATTAACTTTCCAGGGGGTGGGGGGCAAAAAATGTTTAGTAATGTTTTAATATAATTTTAATTTACTGTAGCGTATTTGTATGGTGAACGAACGGACAGGACATCAGCTTAGTCATTTTCTCTTTATTTTCTCTTTAAAACATTTTTTGTCAATTTTTTTCTAAATTTTTGTATCCAATCAATCCAGGGGGGGGCAAGAGCCCCCCTTGCCCCCCCTGCGGGCGCCCATGCCTCCAACTAAAGAGGGGTCCGGGGGCGGGGGGGACTCCGCCGGAAACTGTTTATTGAAATATGCTCATTGTAACTATTTTGTGGCCTTGAAATATTTTTTTAACTGACCTTCACTTTTGTCATTTAATTTAAACTCTGAGGCACGTCATTGATGAAAACAATAGTTGTGCAGCGAATACTTATTTATTTATACATATTTTACAACATAATACAACACAACACAACACAACACAACAACGTAAATTTCTCTAGTCTAGGGTTGCGAGGGTGGATTACTGATTTAATCAACTTTTTCGGATCACTAGCGTAGAAAAGGGGGGGGGCGCGGGGGGGCGCGAGGGGGCGCAAATGCGATGGAATTAACACAATAAGGTGACAAACACGAAAGCAAAGTCTGAGATTTATTTTACTTTTTTACGTATTATCATAAGATGAGCCACGATGGCGAACTTTTGACAATGCGTCCAACTACGATACTCTAATGCAGATAGTTCCTTTATTTTAAAAAGCAAATTTTTTAACAATTTGAAAACTACATTGAATTCTATTAACGATACCATGAATAAGTTAAGTATTAACCATAATTAGTACCTATTTAGTATATGCATACCTAATTAAACTAAATACAGTTAATGGTATTTATATAAAAATAAATTGGCATATCAATTAAATTGATATGCCATTTCTAATTTTTTTTTTTTGGGGGGGGGGAGGGGGGGGTTAAATTAGATGTTTAAGTTTAGGCTTAGGTTATGACAATACAATGACATGACTTGGCATATAATCTAAGGCTAAGGGCACTAAAAACTAAGTGATTATGGCTTTGATTAAAAACAACCACTCCATTTTTATAACTTGGTGTTATAATTATTACACCCCAACCATTCCCCCCCCTCTCTCTCTCTCTCTCTCTCCTCCTCCTCCTCCTCCTCCTCCCTCACTCTCTCTTTTCCCCTTTTTCCTCTCAACGCGCAAGGGGACATTACTACTGTTTCTTTTTACGAACTTTGTACTTGGAGCTAAGGGCACTAAAAAATAAGTGATTATGGCTTTTATTAAAAACAACCACTCCATTTTTATAACTTGGTGTTATAATTATTACACCCCAACCATTCCCCCCCCTCTCTCTCTCTCTCTCTCCTCCTCCTCCTCCTCCTCCTCCCTCACTCTCTCTTTTCCCCTTTTTCCTCTCAACGCGCAAGGGGACATTACTACTGTTTCTATTTACGAACTTTGGACTTGGACTTTGTTGTCTTAAGACTAAGACTTAAGTTCAGGCCCAACATTATATTAGTATTAGTGATAGTGCTATAATAATTAATATAATATAGGTTAGTAAATCTTAGTATATTCATTTTATTTAAACACTCAGTAAGTTGAATAAGTAAAGCGTTTCTTTTTGTCGAAACGATCACTAATACTAATAGTATTCGTTTAATTATGATTGCTAAATAAATAAAAATGAAAATGTGTTGAAGCTTGACTCACGACTGATTGAAATAATGTTAAAGACTTGAACTTTAAATACTCAAATAGCCAGTGGTGTTTTTAAAAAAGCAAAGCTTAGTCTGCTTAGGCTTAGCATTATCATTATACTCATTATTATCTTATCATTGACAACACACTCACTCACTTACTTTAATAATAATAATAAAATTAACAGACTGTTATCATATTGACAATATTAGTTATTATTAATATTATTTGCAAATGTAATGAAATTATTGAAATTATCCTTCTTAAAATATTAAGTTATTAGCGGTCTTAATCTAAGGCCTATTACATTTAATGTTAAAACTCTATTTAACTGCATAGTGGCATAGCCTACAATTATCATATTATTTAAAGGTTTCCTAAAGTTTTTTATGAATTTTACAGCAAAGTGATTTATTAAGGTCAAATTTTCAAGTCTGTGTGGGTGCGCCTAGCCTATATGCAGCTCTGATTTTGGTGAGACATTTTGCTTAAACTTAAGATCTGTTTTGATGTTTGCAGACAAATTTAGGATCATAGTGATAATCATATTCCATTAAAATTGTGGAAGCTTAACTCTCACATCAACTTCTCTA
Source organism: Lymnaea stagnalis (assembly GCA_964033795.1). Lineage (NCBI taxonomy): Eukaryota > Metazoa > Mollusca > Gastropoda > Lymnaeidae > Lymnaea > Lymnaea stagnalis. The sequence goes on from CAXITT010000073.1 coordinate 1,555,409, forward strand.
AAAAAGTGTAACACACAAAATAATTACATAAACATTCAATGATTTTGTCAATATTTATCTTAAAAATGAATGCATAGAAATAAAGGTATGCCTATTAATAGTTTTAATCAGTATAGATGTAAATATAATTTTATTTGCTTCATTTAAGTTAATATTTTTAATAGGAAAGATTATTTTTTAAATTATTGTATTGAGTTATTTAGGGTTAAGACTTTGAATAATTTGCTCAGGTAGACATGCTATTGCCTTTTATTCTGATTTTTGTCATTGGAGTAAGTCCCATCATTTTGGCTTATGCTATAAGTTATTGCTTATTTATAATTGCTGATGCAATAATTCTAAAATGCAAAAAATTACAATGAGGAATTTAAGAATCAAAAATAATCTATATAGTAATATAGGATTTTAAACACCAACATTATTATTTTTATTAAATATTCTCACTGTATTTCTATCCATAAAATTTCTAACTCACCCACCACTTGTCACTACTTGCAGATTTTTTTAGTCCCTACTCTTAAAGGAGACATGGCAGCTAGTGCAGTAAAAAAATTAGCAGGCAAAGTTGCAATAGTAACAGCATCAACAGAAGGGTAAGCACTACTGGTAACTATTAACAATCTATTTTTTGTTTTATTAGGAATTAAAATTATACATACCAGGCATACATGTATTCCTTCCTAATCTCATCTATGTATAGCGTATTTTATCATTCTATTTTTTATCAAATAGTATCACATTGTATCTCAACATCAAATAAGAATACCCCGGTAGTTATCAAATTTAGAGCAATTTTAGTAGAAGCTAAATAAACAATAAATATTTTTCAAAATTTTATTAAAGGATTGGTTTTTTCATTGCTCGGAGACTTGGTCAAGATGGAGCCAAGGTTATGATAAGTAGTCGCAAACAACAGAATGTAGACAATGCTTTAAGTCAGCTGAGAGCGGAAAATTTAAATGTTGAGGGTATTGTTTGCCATGTTGCCAAGAAAGAAGACCGTCTGAGGTTAATAAAAGAGGTAAGAGAAAACACATAAGACATTACTTTTCAATTTGATCTTTATGTAATTATAAATGCTGTTTTGAAGGGTATACTTAAGACCTAATTTTATATTAATATGTTTTTCCAATGGTTTTTGTATTTTTAAATGTTAAAAGTACTTTTAAAATCTTTGTCTTTAAGTTATTCATTAAATATTGTGCCCTTGTAGGAAGTAAAAATCAAATATCATTTTGTTACTTATTTCAAAGAAGAGACAGTACGTTTTAAAAAGTGACCTCTCAAATAAGATGTGTTCTGTGGTTGTCAACGCTGCAATCTGACCAAGTAGCTGTCAGCTATATGTAGTCAAATTATGAGAATGAATGCACATGCTGAGTTATTTTCTAAGAATTCTTATGGTGTCCTTTAATGACCAATGGCACAGATTATAGATTAAGCCAGTAACATCTGACGTGTACAGCCAAAAGAAATTTTGCTGAGATTGACCCCATATACACCTTGAGTTCAGATGATGAATAAAATTATTGATTTGCCCATAATTTGAATTCCTCAAATTCTGGATTTTTTAAAATTGACTATCCAATTCTTCCCTCAACTCATGTTACAGAACAGTTTATAAAATATTTATGAACTTTATTTCAGTAGTTTACTTGAGATTTTCCATGAGCTTCAACTGTAAATAAAAAATTAATCAACTTCAACCATTTATTTTTAATTTGTTCAAGACTTCAGCTAAATTTGGTGGTGTTGACATTTTAGTGTCTAACGCAGCAGTGAGCACTTATTTTGGACCAACATTGAAGGTAAGTAGCCAGCTTACATTAATTAAGTTACAGTTTTAATTAGATATTGGTACCAATTAAGAAAAATATCAATATTTAGACAATATTAATGTAGTATTACTATTAATTCTATATTTATCGTGCAACAGTTGTGCGTGTGGTTTTATTTTTTCTATAAAAAATATTTCATTTTTAGAGATTCCCTTTTAATTTGTAAGCATTTCACATGGAAAAGAAAGTGTGTTTTTTTTAATCGAAAATTTTTAATTTGTATTTTAGATTTATTTATCACCAACAAATTTGTTGAGGGTGAATTATTAATATTAATCAATGTTACTCTCTCCAGACATCAGAGGAATCATGGGATAAGGTAACAGATTAAACTGATACTTTGGAAACTGAATTTCTTTAGTAACCATTATATTTTAAGTTATGACTACGGTACATGAAACTTTGGCACAAAATAACAAAAAACATATTTTATTTCACGAATTTAAGTAACCCACATCTTGCTGTCCATATATTTTAAAGAATAATAATGTAATTTTAGGGATTGCTAATGTTTTTAAATAAAACCAAAATTCTAATAAAATGTAGCCTTTTTTTTACGCACAGATGTTTGAAGTCAACGTTAAGTCATCATTTATGCTCTGTCAAGAAACTGTTCCAGAAATGGAAAAGCGAGGGTAATCTGCTTTGAAACAAGCAAATTAAGGTTGAAGTCTCCTTTGTTTAATTTATATGGACTAGATTTACTTTGTTAGGGTTTTGGCTAAATTTGATCTCCCAAGTTTTTTTACTACAATTTGTAGTACAAATTATTTTATAATGCTGATATAGCATTGTTTGGTAAAAAAAATGTTTTGTTAAATATAAGATTCATTGAATGTTTTCTATTGATAGTATAGGCTTCCAACTAGCATAAAATTCAAACTCTACCAAAGATCAAAAGTACCGATATCTTTAAAGAAAAATTATGCATATCTATTACAATTTTTTAACATATTTGTAACAATTGAGTGTTTTAAATTAAAAATAAAAATCATAATGTTGAAATTTTTACAAATTTCAGATCAGGTGCAATAATCATAGTTTCGTCCATTGCTGGGCTTGTTCCCTTTGAAGTGAGTATTTAACTTATCTTGTGCACTTAATTACATCTTTAAAAAGTACATCTCCACTTTTCAAATGATTTTTTTCAAAGTATTGAATAGACCTACCACATAAGTAGCTATAGGTTTTTGAAACAAGAAATGACAACAGTCTACATTAAGTAAGGGGATGTTATTTTAATAATGAATTAAATGTGCAAAACTGTTAATGCTTATACTTTTAACATTTAAGAATTTAAAGAAAATCATACCATTTTATGTACCGTATCAGTACCGGTACTCAAATTGAATTTGAAAACATATTTAAGCCTTTTTATCTATTTCTGTTATTGAAAATAGTTTGTCGTCCTCAGTTCATTGGTGCATACAGTATCACAAAATCAGCCCTGCTAGGAATGGTCAAAGCACTGGCTCCTGAGCTAGCAAAACTCAATATTAGAATAAACGGCCTGGCACCAGGAATTATCAAAACTAAGTTCAGCAAAGCAGTAAGTAATTTTTTAAATAGATCCAATTAGGAATAGATCCAAATAGGAATTGTCATGAAGTTGGTAACAATTTATATTCAAAAAAAGTAAAACGGACATTTTTTTCTCTTCAATGTTACCTGCATTTATATTTATATAGTCTTCATAAAAGTTATGTCTAGCTAAATAATTACTGCCACATTCGTGTAAAAAGTCTTTGAACTGTTTATCATGGAGTGAAATAAATAATGTTTTACTGTCGTTTGCAATTAATTTCAGGTACATTGACAAATGACAATTTAAAAACAATTATTATTACCAGTAATATTTTTTTAAACAATGAAATTATGGCTATCAGTAGTATAATTCAACATTACATGCTGTTAATCAGTCGAGTAGCTTGAGTTTGTGACGGCTGGGCAGTCCTTAATTTTGCCGCCCTTAATTAATAAAAACCACATATTATTTCCAGATAGACATAATAAAATAATCTTTATAAAGTATTTGAAGTAAAACAAAAATCTAGCCTCAAATAAGTGCCGCCAGAAGTCGACCAACCCCTCTTCTAACAGACCTGTTCTCAATACAGTAATTTTATTCATGTTTCAGCTTATGGGTGATCCAAGTGCTGCTGAATATGCTTTAGCTAAAATACCATTAGGGAGGTAAGAACAATACATTTGGTTTTAAAAGATTATAATTAACCCTAACAAGGCTAACTCAGAAATGATTTATGAATGAAATATAATAATGGGAAATTTAATAATCTTTAACTTTGTCAATTTAAAAATGCATTTTTTTAAATGTAAAAAAAAAACAAACCCACCTGGCAACCCTACATGCCTGTTGGTTACAATTTAATACTTACATTAATTTTGTATAAAGAGAAACTTGGAAGAAAAGGAAAAAATTGTGCTCAATATGTGTGCATCCAGCAGAAACTTCATAATTGTTCTTATTTTACTAATTTGACTAGCCAGAGCCAGAAAAGGTACCTGTCCAATCATTTAAATTTAACAAATCACTTGCTGTTGGCCTCTTCATGCCTAGCCCTAGGAAGATGCTGTGTTTTAGCGTTTGATATTCCTCACTATTCTGTGAACTGACTGTCAACTCCTATGTTCTACTGGATTGGTTAATTGGTCATGTTCTTTCACACGTTGTAATATGTCATACTAATATTACTATCACTGAATAAACTCAAGTCCTTTTCATGATAATTATATCTTTAATATCTAATAATAAACACATGCATATAGCGCAGCTCGCTGTCAGACATAAATAAAACACATCCTACTTCTACAAAGTTCCTTTCAAGAGTGCCGCTTGACTAAAAATAATGTCACAATAGTCTAGACAATACTCACAACTGGCATAAAAATACATCACTAAGTCAAGCGTGGGAAGAGCGTTCACTAACTCATAAAACTCTCAAAAACACGCGTGTATTGAAACATAACTTTCAGTCGCAACAATTATCAATGAACTCCCATGCTCGATACTGACAACCATGGACTGGCCAGATATAGATGCTGTGTTTTAGCTTTTTATAATCCCCACTTTTCTGTGAACTGATAACCATGGACTGATGCTGGGGTTGTAGCTTTTTATCCCCACTTTTCTGTTAATTGATAACAACCATGGACTAGCCAAATATAGATACTGTTGAGTCATGTTCCTTTCAAGGCATAAGCCCTTGAAAAGACTAGGGACATTTGTACCTAAAAAATTACTTAGGATTGAAAAGCACATTTCAGTTTTCAAATTCAAGAATCATCAACCAGTCCCAGCTGTGTCGTTTTATTCATGCTGGTTAATCACAATTAAAATTTTGTGAATCACTTTGTTTGGGCACATTGAAATTTGTGTTGTCTCCATTAGTCCCTGTTTGAAGGTGGTTTCCTTGGCCAAGTTATTGAGTAAGGTGTTATTACTGTTATAGTATAGTTATATCTATTATTAATTATTATTATGGTAAATTGTTATGTAAAAGTACTATAAGTTAAAGATGTGGTCTCCCTTAGCCAAATGTTTTTAAAGAGGCTTTTTCCCACCCATAGGCAACTCACGATGGTGTTGTCTCCCATTTCTTTAATGCGATATTTACAGGAGGTGGAGGTTTGAGTTACCTCACATACCCAATGGCTTGGTGGAGGTTTGAGTTACCTCACATACCCAATGGCTTGGTGGAGGTTTGAGTTACCTCACATACCCAATGGCTTGGTGGAGGTTTGGGTTACCTCACATACGCAATGGCTTGGTGGAGGTTTGAGTTACCTCACATACCCAATGGCTTGGTGGAGGTTTGAGTTACCTCACATACCTAATGGCTTGGTGGAGGTTTGAGTTACCTCACATACCCAATGGCTTGGTGGAGGTTTGAGTTACCTCACATACCCAATGGCTTGGTGGAGGTTTGAGTTACCTCACATACCCAATGGCTTGGTGGAGGTTTGAGTTACCTCACATACCCAATGACTTGGTGGAGGTTTGAGTTACCTCACATACCCAATGGCTTGGTGGAGGTTTGAGTTACCTCACATACCCAATGGCTTGGTGGAGGTTTGAGTTACCTCACATACCCAATGGCTTTTGTTTCGTTAATTGGAGCCACAGGTATCTTCTTTCTCATTAAAATAAAACATGAAAAAATCATCTTTCAGATTTGGCGAGCCTGAGGATTGTGCTGGTGCTGCATCCTTCCTCGTTTCAGATGACTCAAAGTATATAACTGGAGAGAATATTGTTATTGCAGGAGGCACCACGAGTCGACTGTAGTTATAATTATCATTTGTGTTTACCGGGTACTGTTAATAGCATATTATTTACATTGTAAGCAAAGTGGTGTAAGTAAGCCTTTTTCAGAACTGAATAGAAAGGGAATATGTAATCATAATCTAATAAGTAATGTTTAAGCAGAAAGTGTGATATTTAATTGGAATTAAGTTGTTTGTACTATCACATTTTGATCATGTTTAACATTCAATTACCGGTACTGTATCCGTAAACCAATGCTGCAATTATGAGCTTAGATAAGATATTTTAAGTTTTGATTTGAAGTTAGCTGGAGTCAGCTGTGATGCATGATGCCATTGCAAAGATTTTTTATTCTGAGGCATTCAATGTGCCTCACCTATCTCAAAGATTAAGTACTGGTATGATTGATTTAATAATAATTTATAATTTGAAAAGTTTATTATACAACCTATATTCACATGTATAAAATACAGCCATCTTGTATTTAGTGGATGACTATGCCCTTATGATGTTAGTGTAACTTTTCTAAGAAATGTCTACCTCTGTGTTTTAGTTGCAATGAAATGATTTTTTTTAAATTTAAAAACTGTTGATCATGTTAGTGTTAACCAATGAAATGTGCTTTTGTTATTGTGAGTTCTAGAGGGGAATTATATTCCGGTACTTTACAAAATGATGCAAACTTTATTTATACAATGAAATTAAATTGAAATACAGTTTATAATTATTCATGAAAATACATTTAATTCTTTTAAAAATTATTTTAAGTTGTTATACTCGAGGGGTATTATATCACTGTACTAAATGATGCAAACTTTATTTATACAAATAAATTGAACGGCAGTTTATAATTCATAAAAATACATTTAATAAATTTTGTTATAATTTTTAATTTGCTTTTTAATTTCTTTGTTTTTAAATATATTAATTAAATAATCATATTGGCTGTTATTAAGTGATAATGAGTTACATTTATCATCACTGGTAGTACTTCGTATTCGAATGGATTACATGATTACATGGTAAAGCACTGCCAGACGTCAAGTATGTCAAATGCATTTTAAACAATCAGACCTGTTACTTATACGATTTTGGCTTGCCTTATATATGATTTTGAGATGTCTTTTACGAGCGTATGCCAAAAACTGTCAGAACTACAGTTTTACGAGACCATGTTATATACCGGTAATTAGTCTATTATTCCTGATGTTTTTGCAATTTAAAAAATAAAATAAAATGTTTTCTGTTGTTAGCTTTAGCTCCTTTCTATAGCCGGCGGAGAATGGACAGAGAAATACGATTGTATTACTTACAATTACAAGTGATGATCAATTCATTGATCGTGGGCCCTCAAAATAAAGAAGAAGAAGAAGAGGGAAAGGAGGTTGGTACTGACTTGGAAGCATACCGGTACTATTGTGCATGGGACTAATGGGAAGGGTAGGGGGAGGTGTATAAATATTGTTAAAGGCTATAAAATAACACCACCACATTTCATAAAGATCGTGATATTGTTGCTTTGTGTTTTACCAATGAACTCGCTAGATACTGGGTGCGCGAACATTAATATTGTAGCATATTCACCCTAGCGTCAAATTTAGTAAACGTTCGCTTTTGTATTACAGTACGTAACTTTGCGACATAATTATTTCATTTTTCAGCTGAATGCTCCGCTCAGCAGCTTTAGATTTTGACATATTGTATAAGATCCAGTAAGCAGCATTTGAAATCCTTTTTTTTAAAGTTATTAAGCAGCTTTTAATACGCCAGACCTCCTCTTCTCCCAATACAACTTGCAGTAGTTATCTACTTATATATATTTTGCTTGTGGTGCATCATGCTTCCTATTCGCAACCAACTTCACATGTTTTATTTTTTATATAATAGTACTGACTGAAAGAAAAAAGACTGTCATGCATGATGTCCAAACTCAGGTATATAGTTAAATAGGTTGATTTTTTTTCTTAGGGGAGGCGATTATTTTATCAATAAAAAGCCATGGGTTAGGCCTCTTGTTTAAAAGTCACCATATATTATAGAAAATGAGAAATCAACTCTATTTTTTTGTTTGACATTTTCTCAAAATACCCCGACCCAGTATAAGTAAAATGCACCCAGTTAAGCCCTAGTTAAACTATACCATATATTATGTTAGTGGACAGTAAAATCAGGCTTCTAGGCTTAATGGGTGGGCAATTCACAGCTCGCCACGTAAAATATTGTTGCTCACCGGATGTACGGTACGGTATCACAAATTAAATTATTCCTTCATTCAATTAGTGATTATTTTCATTTTTGGCATAATGGCACATAATCTTATACTTGTACATCATTTTTTGTGACAGTACGCGCCATTTTGGGGTATATGCCCCTTTTTTAGATTGATAAAAAAATAGATTGAAATAGGTAATACCAGGTAAATTATAAAACAATTTCCCTATTTAGTAACTACTAAAAATTATTATAAACACAGCTCGGTAAGGGGTACCTAATTTTTTACAACCATTACGATTAAGTGAAGAATGGTGCAAAATTATATTTAAATTTAAGCGTACACAAAAGTGCTTCCCCAGATTTTGAATTGGTAAAAAAAATTCTGGGAAGCTGCTCATCTTCCTCCCCAACTCCATCCCCACTTTTGCTCTGGTGACTTCAGCTAGCATCCTCAACTTCCACTCCCCAACACACCTTTGAATATTTTGCAATAGTGCACTGTACATAAACATATAAATGTCAGTCATCTACTTTGAAAAGTGACCTACATAAAATATAGAATAGTTATTGTATACATTATACTGTCTGTTTATTTGTTTACTATTACAATATGGTATTGTATGATTTTGAGATGGTAAAGTAGTATTCTGAGACTATATTATATATTGCACTAATTTGGGATTTCCAGTGTAAACTGGTCTGAACAATGTCACAAAGAATACAAGTTAATTTTTACAGAATTTAGAAAAGATACCGGTAACTCGAATTTAATAGAAATCAGGTAAAAGACTTTCTGTTCAGTTCACTATCTCACCTATAAACATGTTTGTATGTGGTAAATGTCAAGGCCAAGGTGCTTCTATTTTATGACTGCCGGGCTGGTGTTGCTAATAAAAGCTGGCTTTAACACTTTTGTTTCACCATTCATATTTTTTCCATGTACATTATTGAGTATTCATGCTGGCGCCATTATTAAACTTTCCATGTAACTACACTTTTAATTAGAAGATTTTTAAAATCAACACCATCACAATGCTTTTGTAATATTTGCTCAAATTCTAATGCACTTTGGTATTTTGTATATTATTTAAACATTATTTTATGAGTGGTGAATTATGAGACAATGTATATACTCTCCCCGTGTCTCAGCATCTAAGCAAGAATAAGGTCGAGAGAAAAATGCTCTTTACTTCTGCCTTAGAACATTTAATAATATTACATAGTATTAGTATATTTGCTTGTAATTTCAAATTATTGAACAAAGTATCAAGTGATATCACTTTTCTTAAGTCCTAGACCTAGAGTTTGGAAACGGTAAGGTGAATACAACTCAGGTTTGAAGAAATTGTGGGAAATGTCCTAAAATCTCTGTAAGAGGTATCATCAGGGATAAAATACATTCCTTTAAACATCATATGCTCAAATCTTCCATTTCAATAGTGATTAGCCTAACACTTACAATAAATGTTCAACCAAAGCTCTTGATTTAACTATGGTAACCATAGAATGTGCCCCTTTACTAATCTAATGGAAGTCTAAAGTTGTATCAAGAAGTCAAGTATGAGTAAAAAAAACTGATGAGCATACAAATCTGCAAAATATAAAACAAATTCAAAACTTAAATAAAACCATTTTATTGAAAAGTGATTAGCTAAATTTCTTTGCCAAGTTTATCTGCCAGCCAGTTATGAGACATAACAGTTCTGTCCACATGGCGATCAAACTGACGATGAATTTTACGGTTCCAGTCCATTGCCTTCACAATTTTACCAATAGTATAATCTTCTTTCCAAATTTTTCTAGGGGAAAGCTTCTTGGTTTGCTTGTGTCGTGGGAAGTCACTGCATTCAACATGCTTCCTGCCATGACGCCAGACAAAATAGCACCCTTCACAGATTAATCGTGGTCTCATCACATTTTGATACCCTCGAATCTGAGTGTATGAGGGGCCAACACTCACACCTAAAATTGGACCTGCACTGAAGCTTCCACACTTGAACAGAGGTGAAAAATATTTTGAACTGTCATTACTGGAAGCAGAAACTTTATTTGAATTCATTTGCTTTCCACTACCAGGCAAAAAAGAACTAGCTCCAAAACTCATTAAGGATGGGTGAAAAGATTGCATGCTGCGATTGGTCATCAATGTTCTTGAAATCTCACTGGAAATATTTATAAATTCTGTACATATTTTGGAAAATGCTAAACCTCTCATTTTCCAGTTTAATGTATTTTCACAGCTGTGTCTTGATTCACTTCTGAAACAAGAAAATTTGAATTTTTATCTCAATAAAAAAAAAAAGAAAAGCATCTGATATTATTAAAAACAGTTTATAAAGATTTACAAAAATGATGTATACCCGGTACTTATAAGTTGTTTAAACACTTTACGGACATTTTTTAAACTGACTAGTGTATGTGTAAAGGTTTTTCACAGCAGTTAACAATTATTTAGGACATTTGTCCTCAAAATAAATATTTCTGACAACTTACAGACAAGTGAGGTAAATGAGTAAATGACTCTAAAATCTGTACAGCTAACAGCCAGTCTTTGCATTTTATCTTAAGTAACTGTACTTATTCGTTTACATATTTTAAAGTTTAGTCTTTAAAAAAAAAATGATAAAATGTCTATAACTAACTATAAAATTTAAGATAGGCAAGAGCATCATTTGGCTTTTATAATTTAGCAAGTTTCTGAGTGCGTTCTATTTGCCAAATTAAACAAAGGGAATAAATTATTCAATAAGTCAACTAACACTCAACTCAATAAATAAAATGAGAATGCATTCCCCCCACAGTTTTTATTTACAAAAATTGTGAGAGGGGACGCACAAAAAAGTTTTTTTCTTTAGCCAGTTAGCCTTTAAGACAGCCTATGGCTTTTTATTTTTTTATGGCACGGGGGTGGGGAAGTGGGTGGTGTAGCCAAATTTTTAAAAAATATGTTGAGCAGTTATATTGAGTTTGGAAACCAAATGAATGCAAAATACTCCAATACAATTAGGGTCTTTCACACACAATTCAGAGTAGAAAATAAGTGAGTTACCGTAATGAGTCCTTAACTTGTAAATTTAATTAAACTGATTATGTATCAAAGTTAATGTAGTGTTAGAAGCAACGGATTCAATAGTAGACTAAGTAGATGTATAATATTAGAGAAGGTGAATTCCATGTAAAAGTGGACACAGCATCTAAAAATTAAATTGCATAACATTTGGTGCTTCTATAGATTATTTTTTAATTCATCTTGTTATGGAGTAAATTTTAGCATCTTTGTTTTGTGTGACCCAAGCCCCAGTGGCCATCCTGAATTACAAACATCTTGTCTGCTAATTTTATTTGAATTCTAAAAAAAAACAACTATTGTTTAAATCTAGAAAATATAGAGAGACAATTTTCATTGGTATGTCCCTTGATGGGCGAGTAGGGGGGGGGGGGGGGGGGGGGGGGGGGGGGGGGGGCGTGGCACCAGCATTTGTTTGTCACTTTGCAGGACAAAATCACAAGACTTTGTATTTTTTAAAGAGGATAAGCTGGGTCCCTAGACATCAAGTATCTGCTCGCCACCCATCTGGATAACCCAAGGGAACATCATGTGTGAATGATACAATGATACAGCTTGGCACCAGTAGCATCACAGGAGTTGCCGGAATTTTCCTTGTTTCAATGTCATACCACCTATGGCACTCCATCTCTGGGTTTGAAATCAGAGTTTTCCTTCTCTTAGATGAGTTACCATCCAAGGTTAACAAGTCCCATCCATCCGAACAAGCATTAAAACACTGTTATTTATGTCTAATTAAGTACAATATAATGGCTAAATTGAAGTATTTGTAATTTTGTAGAAGAGTGGACTTTGTTATTTTATTTTTGACTGCTTGCATTTAGACATGTTACATTAGTTTTACGTCAGTTACATTATTTTGTCTTTAGTCCTTTGACCTTTGTGTTTAAAATGTGCTTTCTAACGATGTAGTTTTTAAAGGCTTTCCTTCGAAAAGTAAAAACTAGATAAGTAGTTTGGAAAAAATATATATCAATTTAAGCAGATTTTAGAGGAAATCAATCAAAAAGATGCTTCAAAATTTTTCTTTCTTTTAATTCTTAATATACATTTAGAATAGCTATTGTTTTTAATAGTCTACCAACTTAAGACCTAATAAAGCCACGTATACCGGTACCGGTAATTAAATTAGTCACGCTTAATAAATGGCATTTTTCATTTATATATATTTGATATATGCCTAGGCCTAGTGAACTGTGGATGCAAAATGAAAATTGTTTTTCTGAAAATTACATCATTTACGATGGAATTAAACATAACAGTTTAGTAATAGTAGGCACTTTGATGAAAATTTCAAAACATATTTAAAAATATAAAACCACAGCTGTATAGAGCCTGGAGAGTAGATGACAAAAACACCAAGATCAACTTTCTAGCTCAAGTGGTTAAAAAGTTATGATTTTTTTAGTAGGGACCTCAAAGGCACTTTTTTACTATGGGATTTTCCTCCACATTTGGTGACCCTCAATTTGCTTCTTTTTTTTTAACGCCTATAACTTTATTTTAAAATGGGACAAAAATATAATATTTACAGGAAACATAGTTAATTAAGAGTACTTCTAAATAAAGCCACAAAATATAAGTTAGTTTTTGTTAATATTCCGCAAAATTTTTTTTTACAAATCTTTATTTTCGTCCTTTTAAAAATGTATAAAGTATGCTGACTCGTCGCTTATTTGAATTTTGTTTAAATTTTTTTTGTTAATTTACATAAAATCATAATAATAATAATATTCTTTAGATAGAATCAACTTTGGTGGTTAATACAAACTAAAATAATTACTAGTCATTTGCTTGAGGTAAGTATGAGTTTTTGTGATTGTTCTTTAATAATAACTTTTAAGTAATTCTTGGACTATTGTGGCAGAAAGTGTGTTTTCTCTTTGAAAATACCAAGGATTATGTAATAATTCTCTTGTGAAATATTGTGATATGTGATTAAACTACTTTTCTTACAATTTTTGCTTACTATATGCATTAAAAATCATAATATTCATTAAAATATCATTAAAAATAAATAATGTGTCCCACAAATAATGAGTTGGGGTGGGGCTAGGCCATACTTAAAATACTATACTTTTCTAGGCCTGTAGATATATATATAAACCGTTATATTTAATATATTAATTATAATAATAATGAGGCTAATAATTTCAGTTTAACCCACTACCCTAGTCAATACCCCTCAATACAAGCATCAAAACAAGTTAAAAATATATATTTATGTTGTTAAAATAAGTATCAGTGTTATTAAATTATCTATTTTTGTTTTTGAATGAGTTATAAGTTATTATGGAGTAATAAGCTGGATTTCCAGTGTAAACAAGTTATTTTTTTTTTTTCATATATTTTTTTCATAAAAATCGTTATTGATAATAATAATAGGTCATTTTGGGACCCACATGACAAAAATTTGGTAGGTATTTTTTTACCATTATTGAACAACTTGAATTTTTTATATGTTGTAATTTACGCTATTATCAATCGACGTCTTTTTATTTAAGAAAGACACCCTTTCCAAAAAAAAAAAATATGAATGATTAAAATAAGCACCTTCAATTTTCATAGTTAAGACCTCAAATATTTTTTAGAAAAAAAGTGTCTAATCATAAAACAACATGTCTACTCAAAGTTGTGGGCGGAAATAAAATGGGCATGCTGGGCTATAATTAACAAAAAAATCGTAAACAACGAGGCTCTCTGTAAATTAAAAAGTGGAGGTCGCCATTTTGATAACGAAACGATAGCCGGTTTTCAGCAATTCCCGGATCTCATCAAAGTGCCTACTGTATAGTATGTATAATGTATGTACCCCATTTCCATTGCTTCTGTTCCATGGGTAAGATGATCCATTTAAAAAAAAATTTTGTTGTTTTTTTTTGTTTCTCTGAATTGGCCATTAATTATTATGTTGTAAGAACAAGTAAATAATGTTTTTAATTTAGTGTTATTTTATTCATTGCAAATTTTTTTGGGGACACAGTTTTTAAAGTTACGTCAGACTGCTGAAACCTTACTAAGTAAGTCAATATGCAAGAGGAGGAAAGTGATTAAGGTAACTTACCACTTGAGCGTCGGCCAAGAAAAAATCCAGCTGTTCAGGTTGGAAGGGCTATTTAAACAACTATTCTTATATTATTTTTAATGACATTGGTTGTACGTATTCATTCCCATTATAATAGACAATTTTTTTGAAATTTTAAAATAGAAAAACTATTTTAAAAAATTTGAAATAGAAGATAATGTGTGAAAATGGAATTATGCATAGTTATCCCCCAAGTTGACAATGAAGTTTAAAAAAAATATAATTTCCACGAAAACGTTTAAGGTACATGAATCCACGTAAATATGAAGGGGAAAGATCACCGGCGCTTCTTGTGCCAAACTGTCTTTTCAGTTTATGCTTTCTGAGCATTCACATTTCCACATTCTGTGTGTGGACATCCGCGTCATCTGGATAAAAAAAAAATTGTTGTCTCTTTTTCTTCCGGGCATATCGGTAGCTTGGCAGTAATAAGTATTTAAATGTATTTGTATTGTGCTATATAACTTTATAGCCTCTAGACTATACGGAAGCAAAAATATTAACAACAGACTCCAATGTAAGAATAGTTGTTTACATAGCCCTTCCAATGGGAAAAACTGGATTTTTTCTTGGCCGACGCTCAAGTGGTAGATTACTGTGATTTATTAGTTGGCAGTATTAGTTGGATCACTCAACTTTATTGGACAGTCAAGAGTCAGACTACACTCTACAGTCAGAGTACAATTACAAAGTTACAACAATTTCTTTTAACTAAATATCAATTTAGATTAAGTGTAAATGATCCTAATTGTTACAAAATATAACTGGCAAAATACTTATTCAGGAATATCATTTGATTTAAATTGTATAATTTATAAGCAAAATGTTTGCAAACTTTACTTTAATAAAATTTCTGAGCCAGAAAGATCTACAAGGGCGTCGCCATGTTATGGAAAGGGAGATAATGTTGGTCTTAGTCTTATGATCGTGCAAATTTATTAACTTTAAAAGATTATAATAAAGAAAGTGTTATATATGTGTTATGGTATATACAAATACCATAAAAAATTAACCTAACTTGCAACAGAGAAATAATCTGATAATAGTTATTTTTAAATAATTTTTTGGTTTTGTCTTTGAGTACCTGTAAAAGATTTATAGAATATAATATTTATTTGTTACAAGTTAATATCGGCTCGTTGGTCTAGGGGTATGATTCTCGCTTAGGGTGCGAGAGGTCCCGGGTTCAAATCCCGGACGAGCCCAACTTTTTTAATTCTTTTTTTTTCTTCCCCCAATGTCGAAAATAACCATGAACATATGGATGAGACTTTGTTGAACCATTTTTATCCTATTTTCACTTTCACATCGAATAATTTATAATCCTAAAAATGTATAAAGTAGACGTAAATACCCTGTTACGTAAAGTAGGGTCCTCAATCAATCAGTCACTGTTTGATTCACTGTCTCTCATTACTTTGGGTGTGTAGTGAGTAGCAAAGATTAAGAAAAAAACAAAAAACATGAACAATGCCTATGCACATATCTTATTTTTTTGTGGGGGGAAAAAACAATGCGCTATTTAAAACAATTATATTAACATAAATCATAAGTTATTGGTACCGTATGTTAGTGGGAAGTATGGCCTGCTTTTGGCTCAATAGGTGGTTAATAGCGTGTTTTATTTTTGTCACTGCCACTTGGGTACTGGCCTGCAGTTTGTGGACCCCTGCTCTAAAGCATTTCTCTGCCACAATAGCACTGATCAAATCTAGATTCTCACCACCTCAATTACAAAATTAAGTAATTATTTGACTTGTTAAAAGTGCTGGAAGCCTGCTGGAAAAAATTCTGATAGATAGGGGAATAAATGAATTTTTATATTATTACAGTGCTTATATGGAGGGAAAACATTCACCCTGATTGAGCTTTTTTGCCTGCGAGAAAGTGGGGAGGTGAAGGGGGGCACCTTTCCCAGGAGCAATATTTAGAGGGTGAAAAT
The DNA here is from genome assembly GCA_964033795.1 of Lymnaea stagnalis. Lineage (NCBI taxonomy): Eukaryota > Metazoa > Mollusca > Gastropoda > Lymnaeidae > Lymnaea > Lymnaea stagnalis. The sequence goes on from CAXITT010000073.1 coordinate 1,571,840, forward strand.
AATCACTAACAGTGTCTACACCGAACACAAGTGTAAATATGGATACAAACAACAAAAGAAGAATTAGCAATGACCGTTTTATTTGTTTGATCTCAATTTGAATAAGCACGTCAGTAATTATAAAAACTGTCATTCCAGAAATTCATTAAAAAAAAATTCATATAAAAAAAGAATTACAAGTTATAGAAAGCAAATACTAATTAAATACATTTTTAAAAACTTATTATTCATCCGAACCATCTGGTGAAGTGAGATGGGGTCTTTCACTTTCACTGGGCTGTTCATGAGATGGATCCGATGAGATATCCACATGACCATGCTGCTGTAAAAGAACACCTAATTCCATCCCTACTTTTAGTTCTATTCCATCCATCATTTGACTCTCATCATCCTGGTGTCTCTCTGCATGACCCAAAGCTTCAGTGAGGTTAGCAAATGATGCCTGACACACACCACACTTGTAGCTCGTTCCCTCATCCTCCAGCAGTGGTTCCCCTTTAATATCCACAGCACTGTCCTGTGTGTTAGCAGGCACTTCAGTGCTCTCTTGAATATTACTGGCATCAACCTTAATGGGCTGCTGCATTTCAATGACTGGCTCAGTCCCTTCACTTGCAGTCAACAAGTTGGATATAACATGACTTTCCAAATGTTTTACCATGATATGTCTGTGCTGCGTCTGCAGCCCGCAGGCACCACACACAAACACAGCTTGCTCCCTGTGGGTCATAGTATGAATCTGTAAAGATGTGACGCTATCAAAAAACTCAAAACACTCTCCACAGTAACACAAGCCTACTTTGTAGTTGTTTATTTCCTCCTGAGTATGAGAGTCTATGTGTTTGAGTAGCTGATTTCTGACACGGAAAGTTTCACCACAAGTGCCACACCCAAGTGGCTTTGGCGCACGATGGAAAGTGCTCATGTGGGTCTCAACGGCTTTCCTAGATGTGAATTCCTCACAACAAACTCCGCACATATAACCTGCATCTCCCAAAACGTGTACCTCTTCAATATGTGCACGTAGAGACCTTGTCTTCTTTACGTCAAACTGCATGCCACAAAAATGGCAGGCTAACTGTGACACTAGACCAGCCCTTTCATTGGCTGTCACCATCGCAATTTCAGCTGCTGTTAAGTCAGCCTCTTCTAAGTCTTCCATAGCAGACATCAAATCTGTGTTTATTTTTGGCTCTGAAAACAGAATATGAAACTAAAAAATTATTCCAATTCATAAAAACGAAGTAATTTTAAGCTCAAATTTTTTAGATCGTTTAAAATTACTTTGAACTAGCAAAAAGGTTTAAAGCAAGGTACATTATTTTAAATTTCTAAAAAATTTAAAGAAAAAGCTATTTTTAAAAAAAAATTGAATATTATTAACCCAGTTACTTAATTTCACTCATTAATTATTAATAATAATCAATGACAAATCTAAAAAAATATATCAAGATTAACAAACGCTTCTTTAAAAAAAAACATACAGAAAAATGCTGTAAATAGAAATGAATATTTGTTTATTATTATCACTTGACTCCTTCAATTTAAAAATTAAAGGAATGGATCATGGTTAATTTATATTTACACTTAATTTTCAGAGGGATTTTACATCATTGAAATAACATTTAATCTTAGGATTGTAAACTTGAAGCCCTTCCATCAAGAAATATAATATAACACAAGCAAGATTAACAGCAAACATAAATTAAATTAAATTTAAACCTATTTCACAACATCTTAAGTTACAATAAAAGACTTCTTTACAAGCTGCAAAGTGTTAAAAGTGGTCATAATGTCATAGTGTAATTGTCTTTCTCAAATTTCACTGTTATTTTTCTTCATTAACCTATTTTGGGTTTATTATTAAAATCTCCTAGACAAATAGTTCAAATAGAAATGTTTGTATTTTGTATGCATTGGGAGAATACTGATTTAACCCTCGAACTGGCATGCAGCATTCTGTGGGGTGGAGCTTTTCAGAGCTTTTTGAGTGTCTTTTGAAATAGCATTAAATGACATAGAAATATTGATACAAGACCCATATAAGTATATATTTTTATAAAGGTAATTGGATGGGGATAAATCAAGAAACAGCTTGACCCGTAAGTTGATTTAATTATTAATAAAAGGAAATGGCTATGATTTCGGTTAAATATTGGATTGGAAGTTGTTATCGGACCGTGTTTTTTAACGGCCGATTTTTTGGCCGCCACAGCACAGAACGAGAATATCGGCCGATTTTGTCGGCCGAACACAGTTCGAGGGTTAAGGTGAGATATTTTTAGTGAAAATTTAAATTCACTTAGAGATTTCTGTCCCAATATGGGCTATTGATAAATGACATCATGCATGTATAGACAGGGGAATCATGAATTCGTGATGATGTTTTATGATGGTGTCTGAATTATTTTGAATAAACTTTTGATGTGCATGGGGGTGGTAAAAAAATCAACAACAATAGTTTGATTCTAACTATTTTTGTATACCTTGCCATGCCATAGTTTGAACTACCACCTATTGCCAATAGGTTATGGCAATACTGCTTTTATGTTAATCTGTGGACTGCCACATGAAGTAGGATGGAAAGATAAAAAAAATTGATTTGGGGTGGGTGGGGGGGGAATCTTAGTAAATGCTCTAGGGCAGGGATTCTTAACTTTTTTTGCAGCTCTGCAGGCCCACTCCATTTAAAACACCCTACCCCCCCAAACCGTATAAATTATATTGTAATAAAATTAAAAATAATTAAATAATTTCTTTATCGTAGTTTTATTTCTTTAATTAACTTTTTATAAACAAGTGAAAAAATTAACAATACAAGCTAAGCGTCAATAAAATTCACCAGAAAAACATTTACTGCTGCTAATCAAAATGCATAAAACTTTATGAATTTTGGTTAGCTAGAGCAGTGTGTGCTCTGTAAATACGCAATTTTTCAATTGGTGTCACCCACGGAGATGGTGTCAACTAGTGCGGCATCGCACGCAACTAGCTACACCACTGAATACAATTTTCTGGTCTTCCACACCTCAGGGCTGGGGAGATATTTTTACCCCTGGTTAAAAACCACCGTTCTAGTGAAATGTTTCTATACAGGTGCAGTAATTTGATATCCATGTAAGGTGAATTTCTTAAGGGTTTGTAAAGGACACTAGAGTGGAAACAGGGACTTTTTATGGGGTGGGGGTGCAAAATCTCCAAAAGTTGTGTGACATCATTTATAATATAATATAAGCCTCATTTGGTTATGAAATTACATTTGACTCTATTTGAGATTTACTGAGTCAACTTGACTTGAGTGTTACTGATTGATTAATTGACAGTCAAATATGCCAGGCCTGCCAACATATGGCCCGCGGGTTACATGTGGCCCGCCAGCACCCTCTTGGCGACCCGCTAAGTAACGAAATATTGTTTATTATTATTATTTTCTTAATAGCTTTTGCCTCTTCCTTTTATCTTTTTGCCCGCACAAATATTTCATAAAGCATTACGGCCCTCAAAAGTTTTTCATAAAGTATTACATTTTGAGTTGTGCAGGCCTGACATATGCCTATTATTACTATTATTGTTTCTACTACTTAATAACCTAGTACTTGTATTATAACTACTAAGAAAGTCAATTTTAGACTTTAAAACTTGGTAAAAAATAACTTAAAATTAAATACTGGGACTGGAAAGAAATAAGGGTGATACTGGAAATAAATTAAATAAGAGCTAGGGTCTAGGTCTATGTAACTTACTGACTTAAGTTTAAGTAAGTCTTCTTAGTCAAAACTAAAGCCTAAATACTTCACTCCCATTTCCTTTAGTTAATCATTAAATTTTACTATAATTAATGAAGTGTTATTTAATTATAATTAAACTTATTGGAATCTGACTACTATTAACTATTAGTTATTTTAGAAATTAGTTGAATAAGTAATAAAATAAGTTTAACTGGTCATGGATTTTGAAACAGAAATAATAAAGTCATATAAAAATAATATAAGGTGCCTTGAGCAAAAAAATTTTTCACAAGCTAAAGAGTTACCGTTAAGGACTAAACAAAAAAAAGTGTTGGTAGGAAAGTTGAAGTAGACTACACAAGACAAATCAGCTGTGAAGAGATAGCACCCTGACTTCATTTGGGTGTTTAGTCCCTGGTTCCAATAGTGTCAAAACCCTGGTTCCGATAGGGTCAAAACCCAGTTTTGGAGTATGTTTAGGGTTCAGGCAGGTTAGGTTTAGGGATATATTTTGATTTAGAGTTCAGGTTAGGTTTAGGGACAAATTTAGGACATAAGTTCGCTTTGGTAAAAAAAAACGTGGTGCTATCTCTTCACATTTAATTTACCCACAAATCCATTAAAAACATTACTCTTTAATATTATTTAATGATTTAATGGGCCTAGTTCCAGTGGGGTGGTTTTCGAGGAAAAATCCTCAGTCCATCGTTACAATGAATAATCATGCCATTTTTTAAATTTATTTACTAGTATGACTATGACTAGGTATGGTTTCAATAGTTTCAAGCAAGTTGCTTGAAACTAAGCAAGTCATCGTATTTCGTGTTTCACAATCACAAATTGTTTCTAGTTCTAGGCCCAGGCCAGTGAAGTATTAGTCTAATGCAATGAGTCATGACAGTTGTCGATATTTCATCATTTATGGCGATTTTGTCTGACTTACAGTTATAATTACTAAAGCCAAACATTTAATTTATCAAATAATGCTGCGACTATATGAACATGTGTATGAAAAACATCGAAGGGAACTGGATGGAATATCAACAGTTCTTTGTTTATTTTTAAACCGGAAATGACCCTAAAATGGACCTGATGCCAGGCAGGTGCTACGGCACAGCTGCCACTTCGGTAACCAAACAAAAGGAGAACGTATCCAAGTCCTGTACAAGGAAGGCTACACGAGCTATGCTTTGTCCCCAACCTAAATTAATAGTTTGCTGGCGTGTGTAAGATTATTCGCCGTTAGAGTTCATTCGGTGAGGACATGTGTTTTAAGCTAAGAAATCGTACAATTTGTTATGGATTTGGAAAACAAACTATAAATCATAACTGAATCATGTCAGAATAACTAGTAGCCAGGAGCCTAGCTGTTTATTTATGCTTTTACTGAAATTACTTTACCACTACTTAGGACTACTGACCATAACTATAATGAATTGACTTACATTATTGAGTCCGTGCGTTTAAATTTCTTCCCACTTTGCCTGTAAAGGTTATTATGCCTATAGTTATAGGCTATCTAAGATCTATATAATTTATATTATTATTAATATATGGCCAATTTATCATCAGATTCAGATCAATGTGTTGTCTGCTTATAAATTATAATTATAAATATTATATAGTATAGACATAGTATAATGTATAGGAATTTGGCCTACTTAAAAGACTTAAAAAGTTAATTTTTATGAGCCTTCATATGAAATGATTTGCTTTTGTTAATTTTAGTTATTACAATTTACTTTAAAATTCAATTTGGGCGAATCCCCTGCCCCTTGTTTTAAACTGGATGATTGATATCCTCAAATTATAATCTAATTGACCAATCAATGTTACTATGTGTTCATTGAGTACTTTTCAAATTAGGAGATAGCATGAAACCCTAAATATATTTTTCTTTAATGTAGACATTGCAGTTTGGGTAAAATTTCTTATCTCAGGATATAGACATGTATAAGTTGTATAGTTTTTATTGTAATAATTTTTTTCTTATTTCAGTGTTATCATAAACAATGAACTATCCATTGGCACTACATGTAGGACTTGAAGACAATGTTCGATTTGAATCCACTGACCATGGAAAATCTGTACTTGCCGGACTACAACATCTTAGGGAAATGCAACAACTTTTTGATGTTATACTTGTCGCAGATAGCAGGGAATTTCCTGCTCATAGAGTAGTTTTAGCATCATGTAGTGACTATTTCAGGTCAGTGAATTTTTAAAAACGTTTTAATGTTATTTATTTGTGGTAACTGCCATTTTTAGCCTTTCAACAACAATCTTTTTCACGTACGTTTATAATTAAGCAATTAACTCTTTTGAATTATTAATTGAATCTGTTCTCCTTTTACTGTGATAATGTGTGTATATATATATATAAATGATAAAATGTATATACATGTGTGTGTGTGTGTCTCATGTATGTGTAATCATAAAGTGGTCATTATTTGGTTTTTAACTGTTCAATAGGGCAATGTTCACTGATGGCTTGCGGGAATGTACAGAGTCACGTGTCAGCCTCAATGGTCTAACTGCTTCCAGTATTGCACACTTGATTGATTTTGCCTATAATTCTACCATAAACATAGATTCTGGTAAGTTTTGGTCATGATAATATTGATAATGAGCATTTTTGATTATGCATTTTTATAAAAACTGCTAATATAATAATTACAATGCAAAACATACATACAGTGCAATCACTGTATTCTGTTTATGTTGATCTCTGCAGATCGTGATATAAATTTTATAATTTCTGATAACATGGTTAACTTTTATCCTAAAATATAAAATGACTTAATTTATTGACTTCCGTTATAATTATTTTGTTAATTTTAAATGGGATATATTATTTACAAAATATGAATAATTATTTATAATTATTCCCCAAACAGACAATGTTCTTGATGTGCTTTCTGGTGCCACACATGTCCAGATTCTTCCTGTTATCTCTGCTTGTGAGAATTACCTGAAAGATCACCTGACCATTGAAAATTGTGTCAACACTGCTAAAGTTGCAGAGCTGTTTTCACTGCGGCACCTGCAACAACATGTAATGAATTTTGTGTGTCGCAACTGGGCCACATTCTCGATGTGTGGAGATTTTCACCATTTAATGCCCCAGTTCCTGGTATCTGTGCTGTCATCGGGCTATCCAGTCAACTGTAAGGAAATTGATGTCTTCCTGTCAGTTCTCAGCTGGTTTTCATATTTCCCCACAGAGCGCACCAACTATATTGTTGATGTGCTACAATGTATAATGTTAGAAAACATTTCTGCTAGTGAGTTTGAAAGTATCCTTTGCAGCAAGGAGTGGATAGAATTAACTGATGGCTGTCCGAAGCTGTTTGAACACTTCCCAGCTTTAGCTAACCTGTGCAATGACAATACGCCAAGCCTTTCTGTTGAAGACACCATCATCAGTGTCACAAACTACAGCCCTAACATCAGATCGAATCTTTCTGTTACCAGAATTGAATTGCGACAGCCTCTGTGCAAACCATTCAAAAGGCACAAAATTCCAGGTCTGATTAATTCTAGGGGCTTTCACTCTACCATTATCGTGGCCGGTGGCTTTCGTAAGGAATCTGGTATGACCAATAATGTTTTATATTTAGACAGCTGCTCTACATCCCTTCGGCACCTAACCAAGATACCCCATCTGGACCAGATCAACTTTGGGATGGCCGTTTTTCAGAACCAACTTTACATTGTTGGGGGCTGTTTCAATGACCATATGCAAGAAATAGCCCATCCTTTTGGTTTTCAGTACACACCAACTACAGATGAGTGGATTAGCATTGCACCAATGCACCAAGAGCGATGTCGGTTCTTGCTCTGTGCCACAGAGGATAGAATCTATGCTATTGGAGGAGATCCATTCGCATCTGATGTGGGCCCCGAAGATGTTGCCCCGTGTGAAGTCTATAACCCAAAAACAAACAAATGGAGGTACATCAGTTCTCTACCCGGCAACCGCTCTCAACTGGCTGGCACCAGCTTGGGGAAACATGTGCTTGTCTCCGGGGGAATTCAAGAAAATGAGGAGAAGGTATTCCAAGATTTTTATCAGTATGATCCGCGTACTGATAGGTGGAGCAGGAAAGCAGATCTCTTAACAGCCAGGGCAGATCACTCCATGTTTGTGTGGGAGGAGAAAGTCTACGTCATAGGAGGCTGGCACCTGGACTCTCAGACCAATCAGAGGATCATGGCCACAAGTATTGACTCTTATGATTTCAGCACAGACTCCTGGGAGGTGATCGGCTCCTTGAACAGGGTGCGTACATATGGAACATACACGTTAGATAAAGACTCTATTTACGCTATTGGTGGCTGGTGTGGAGGAGACCATTCGCAAAAATGTCGAACCATCGACACTTTTAATCTACCATTTCAGACATGGGCACAAGGACGGGAGCAGAATATTGCTCTCTGGGAACATGGTTCATGTTCCTTGTACTTGCCAAAATTTGTCCCGACATCCAGTTAATGTCAGTCATACAAGTTGGACTATTTGGGGGTTATTTAAATTAATTTAATATTTATGGGCGTTTATAAATGCAAGGACTTTTTTTTTTATCAATGCCATCAATCTGAACATGTTAGTCATTTTAGTCAACTCATTGTGCCTCAATGTATCATTGCCATCAATGTGAACATGTTAGTCATTTTAGTCAACTCATTATGCCTCAATTTATCATTGCCATCAATGTGAACATGTTAGTCATTTTAGTCAACTCATTATGCCTCAATTTATCATTGCCATCAATGTGAACATGTTAGTCATTTTAGTCAACTCATTGTGCCTCAATTTATGTCAGGTCAAACATTATTTTTTATAAAGTGTTGCTTTGCTGCATCACTGGTGCTTTTATGATGTTGTTTTACTTGACAAAAAAAAAGTGTCTCTTTTTTGAGTCATACAGAATGACCAGGGAAGGGGGGGGGGGGCAGTTTTAAAGTTGGAATCTCATTTTTATGGCATGCATTATTTTAACTTATGATATGATTTGAAGGTTTGTTGTTTTAAATTATCCCATATTAGGTTTTGATTTTAATGCATCACTGGTGCTTTTATGATGTTGTTTTACTTGACAAAAAAAAAGTGTCTCTTTTTTGAGTCATACAGAATGACCAGGGAAGGGGGGGGGGGCAGTTTTAAAGTTGGAATCTCATTTTTATGGCATGCATTATTTTAACTTATGATATGATTTGAAGGTTTGTTGTTTTAAATTATCCCATATTAGGTTTTGATTTTAATGACAGAAGTTACAAAAAGTAATGTGGAGTTTTGTCACCTATGTTGACATTTTAAAATGTGTTATTCCAAAAACATAGGTGACAAAACACATTTTAAAATGTCCTTTTTAAATTCTTAGGGAATTCTACATTTTTAAGATCATTACATTTTTACATATGCAGGTCTTAATGTTAATTTGTTAATGTATGGGTCATCTTATCTGTGCCATTTAATTTATTTGTTGCTCATGTTAATAGAGTAAGTGTAAAGATGTTGAGTAAGGTTAGAATGAAAACTAAACATGTTTTAAGTCTTCCTCTTTTCTTCTTTGAAGCCACCATATTTTTTTGGTTCTTAACTACATGCTAAGAGTTTATTAAGAGGCCAGTTTTACATTTTCAGACATCCTGGGGGCATGCTGTATTTTTTTGTTTGCCTCTGGTGTTAACCTTTTTGTTGCCAATGACGTTGACGTCACGATCACCCACTTTCAATTACCAAGGACGTCACATTGTCATCATAACAAAGATGCAAAGAACTTTTCTGACATACCAAGGGAAGTCATATTCCAATGCTACATATGTCTTTATTCATTTATCTAGAGAATGAAATTATACCGGAAATTTCATCCTTAAGTTTTTTAATTGGTTAGTCGACAAAAATCGATGCAGAAAACCAGTTGTAATGAAAGGATTAAGGCTTTTTCTTTGGTCTCCTCACAGAACTTCAATTAGCTTCTTATGGTTCAAACACTTCCATCTTAAAATTATGACCCAACACTTTATCATGAAATTGCAAAATTTAAAGTTAATTTGAAAATGGTTAACAGTGATTTAAGATCAAGTGACCTAAGTGCTGTCATTAAAAATATTTGTCTTTTAATTTATTGTGAATGGTTTGTATTATAATATAATGCTTTCAGGTTACAAGACCACTTTTATTTATTGATACCAGTTGATCATCATAGTACGTTAATTTCAAATATTTATTCTTCACCTTGCACAACAAGTCATCACTCATACGGTACAGAGTTTATGAATTCCATCCATTAATCACTCATTGAAATTCATTGCAATATTGGACAAACATATTCATCCCCATCATTGTATTTGAAACTTTTAATCCGATCCAATATTTTATTATAGACATAGAGTCAGTACTCTATATATTTATGACCTTCTTTACAAGGAGAGATAACTGTAGCCCGGAGATATTCATATTCAATTTGTTTTGATTCATATATATAAAAACACCATTCAGATGTCTCACACTGCACAACTTAATTTATAGTTATAATGTAACACCATTCAGATGTCTCACACTGCACAAATTAATGTATAGTTATAATGTATTCATTATATTTTGTTAGTTGAACTAGAAATTCTTTGGCCAGTGCTCACCGGGGTTTCCTTACAATTGGTATAAAAGCTATCACGCATAATGTTTTAATTTAATCATTATTATTATTTTTTAAATGTTGTTAGAAGTATATGCCCAAGATGTTATATTTCAAGAAACGATAAGCTTAAATAATTAATTTTTTAAACATTATTATCCATTCATAAAAACAGGCTTGTAATTTTAATTTGTCCAGCAGGGCATAGAGAGCTTCTGAGGTTTTATATGTTTAAATTGAGCATTAATTATTGACAAAATAAACCTGACATGTGAATCTCATGACTGTTGTATTGAAAATATTTCTTTTTTTTATATGCTGTTGGCATTGTTTAAATGCTATTATTTATTCTTAATATTGTTTGTTCAACTTTGTCACCTTACAAATGTACTTGTAGCATGTTTTATGCCATATTTTGTCTCAACAAGAACACACATTCAGTGTTGCAGATGTCATAACAGAATAAAAAGATGAATTTTAAAAAAACATATCAATTTTAAAATTTCTTTTGTTGCTTAATAGTGTTGCTAGTTAGGCAAACCTATACATTATTTTTTTTACAATGTTTTCTTTTTTAAAAATCATTTAACCTTAACATGATTCTTATTGCTTTGAGTATTCAATCTAAAGTTTTTAAGAAATAAATACAATGAAGAAAAAAAAAGGGTGTGGGGGACAAACCAGTAGACAAAATAAAAATACAAAAATAATATCTTCTGGTCTTCTGGAATGAAACATGTGTCAAAGGATCTGCCTCTTAAGGAATATTTTCTTGTTGTCCAATCTCCAGATATTTGCACTGATACTTGAAATTACACTAACAAAAAAGTATTAACTCCATTATTTAACACCATTTGCCAAATTTGATTCTCTCATATAAAGTATTTCAAAGTAGGTCTACCATTACTTACTACGATGTGCATCTTTGCTTACACTTAAAACATTGTCTTCACATTATGACCAAATCAAACTCAATGGGCCTGAATTCAATTGAGGATATCACACTTTGACGCTGTATAAGTTATGACCCTACCTCAGCCTGAAAGTCTAAGGAGATGTTAGATCTCATGTTCAGCCTGAAAGTCTAAGGAGATGTTAGATCTCATGTTCAGCCTGAAAGTCTAAGGAGATGTTAGATCTCATGTTCAGCCTGAAAGTCTAAGGAGATGTTGGATCTCATGTTCAACCTGAAAGTCTAAGGAGATGTTAGATCTCATGTTCAGCCTGAAAGTCTAAGGAGATGTTAGATCTCATGTTCAGCCTGAAAGTCTAAGGAGAGCTCATACTCATTTAGTTCTGTTGGTTCTGATATTACACATGAGCAGTGGCGTAGGAATGGAGAGTGCAGAAGGGACGGCACTTTTTAATTTATATGGACGGGATGCAATTAGGCCGTGAGTTTTTCTATTCGTGGCCCCGGTAAACCAATCTACGTCACTCGGCAAGGCTTTAGACCAGAATGTCAACAGCCTTGCGTGTATATGAATTTATTGTTGCAAATACAATACACTTAATGCTCAATATTTGTAATGATTTTTTTTTACATTATTGGAAGACGACTGATATCAGTTAGAGGCCAGCTTTCTGTGCAGACAATACGAAACTAATTTTAATATGTTATTATTTTAATGAAAATATGTATTTAAAAAAAAAAACAATTTAAAGAATATGTTACTCTATGAAAAATTCAATGAAGAGAAGGCTGTAAGTAAGCTTACATCGAATTTATTGGAGTCGTCCATAATTTGCCCTTTTGAACTATCGGCGTGTTTTTGTTAAAGGAGCATCCCCAGTAGGCTACTCAGTAGGCCTAAACTCATTGTATCAAAGCGATTGTACGAAAAGTTAAAATACCGTCTCGACCCCGGACCCGAGGTTCACACTTCAATATAATAAACTAAGGGAATTTAAATATTTCTGGGCGCCCCTATGGCCACGACCAGACCCCCTCCCCACCCCCATCACACAATCCCCATTACCACCTCCACCACCCTCATCACACCAGCTCCACCAAGCACCCCCATCACACCACCCCAACCAACCACCTCCATCACACCACCCCCACCACACCATCCCCACCCTCATCACACCACCCCCACCACACCATCCCCACCCTCATCACACCACCTCCACCACACCATCCCCACCCTCATCAAACCACCCCCACCAACAACCTCACCCCACCATCCCTACTAACCACCCCAACCCACACACCACCCCCACCCTCATCACACCACCCCCACCACACCACCCCCACCCTCATCACACCACCTCCACCACACCATCCCCACCCTCATCAAACCACCCCCACCAACAACCTCACCCCACCATCCCTACTAACCACCCCAACCCCCACACCACCCCCACCACACCACACCATCTCCACCACGCCCCCTCCATCACACCAACCATATCACCTCCACCACACCACCCCCATTACACCACACCATCTCCACCAAGTCCACCTATACTTTTAATGGCTGCTGTGGCACGCGAGATGTTTGCCACCAAATAATGGTCACATTTTACATCCACGTGACTCTTCCGAAGCTGGAGAAGCCGAACGTTGGAGTTGGAGTTCCTGCTTATATTTTCAACAACCAAAATCAGTTTCGTTTAGTTACGTCTGTACTTTTGTGAGGCATCGGGCGAGCGTGTTCAACACGAGAGAGAGAGAGAGTGAGAGCCCGATATCTTTCATCAGGGGCGTACCTTGACTAAACGCCGCTTCGAAATGGATGGTTACCATCTTCGTCCCATCCTAGGCACGCCACGGCTTTTCAATCTATTAAATGGGGGTGGACCTTACACACAAATGTGAATATATGTATGCATATATTATATATTTAAAAAAAAACAACAACACAACTTTTATAATTACAATCCTAAACCCTTCGAACTTAGAAAAACCCAACCGTCTGCTACATTAAATTATGCTCCCTCCCCATCCAAACTCCCAACGCCTTATAAAAGATATAATAATAAGATATTCGATTCCTTGGCAAGTCCCCCCCCCCCAAACCCTCACCCCTTTTTTTTTAATTGGTGTGGGGGGGGGGGCACAACGTGCCACTTTTTAGCCCAGTTCCCTAATAATAAAAAAAAATTGTTTTTTTTACGGTTTTTGTGTATATCCCCTTTATTTTTTCCAACACATTTTGACTGGGGGGG
>CAXITT010000073.1:1586538-1617114 GCA_964033795.1 Lymnaea stagnalis
ACTCCAGAGTAACTGGCTCAAGACTCCAGAGTAACTGGCTCAAGACCCCAGAGTAACTGGCTCAAGACTCTTAGGGTAACTGGCTCAAGCCTCCAGAGTAACTGGCTCAAGCCTCTAGAGTAATTGGCCCAAGACTCCAGAGTAACTGGCTCAAGACTCCAGAGTAACTGGCTCAAGACCCCAGAGTAACTGGCTCAAGACCCCAGAGTAACTGGCTCAAGACCCCAGAGTAACTGGCTCAAGACTCCAGAGTAACTGGCTCAAGACTCCAGAGTAACTCGCTCAAGACTCCAGAGTAACTGGCTCAAGACCCCAGAGTAACTGGCTTAAGACTCCAGAGTAACTGGCTCAAGACTCCAGAGTAACTGGCTCAAGACTCCAGAGTAACTGGCTCAAGACTCCAGAGTAACTGGCTCCTTGGTAACTTGTTCGTATATAAAGTTACATTGGCTTACAACTGCAAAGGAGTTTTTATTAAGGCTACTTAACAAACACGCACTCATTTTTAAACATTTTGGTTTTTAAAGAATAGGTGTCACACTGAAAATTAGCGAGTAGGCGAAAGGAAAACACAGCTAGAGAGCTAAGGAGCTATTTATTTGTGGGATGTCATGCGATGTCGAAATGTGTTTTCAATTAATTCTTGTGGGGCGTCAGATGTAGGCCTAAATGGGTTATCAAATAAAGGGGAGGTCAAACGTAGGCCTACATGGGTTATCAAATACTTCTAAAGTATATTGACGATCATTACATCACATCATTACTCACGGGGGGGGGGGGGAGGGGTGGTGTGGGGGGGGGGGGGGGGGGGGGGTTGGGGGGGGAGGGGGGGCACATTTGTGTCTCTCAAGTGCAAGTGGATTCAGGTGAGACGACTCTCGTACCACTCCGAAGACAGATGTTGTCGAGAGTAGCCGGACATGACCATTGTATTGAGCGTTCTTCCTGTGACGTTTGGGGGCTTTGATTGTGTTACAGCAGACGTGTCCGGTGTTATTGAGGTTGGGGGGGGGGTGAGGGAAGGAAGGTGAATTAAAAATGACTCCACATTAATAACCGTCAACAGTTGAGTGCGCCTTAGGGGCCCAAAGTCAAAGTCCTGCCTGTTTGGGGCCTAGACCCAACATGAAGAGACAGGAGCCTATCACTCCATCAAACAACTGCTACATAACATTACAAAGAAAATTACTTCCCATTACGTACAATACATATATCTTATTCCTATTGTAATATTCCATAGACTTAGACAGTATAAATTGAGTTTTGCAAGATAAACTGTCACTGCCTGAAAATCCTAGAAGGGATCTGACATTTTGGGACACACATTTACAAACTTTCAGCGAGCAGACAGAAGATGATCACACACATTTACAAACTGTCAGCAAGCAGACAGAAGATGATCACACACATTTACAAACAGTCAGCAAGCAGACAGAAGATGATCACACACATTTACAAACTGTCAGCAAGCAGACAGAAGATGATCACACACATTTACAAACTCTCAGCAAGCAGACAGAAGATGATCACACACATTTACAAACAGTCACCCAGCAGGCAGAAGAAGATCACACACATTTACAAACTGTCAGCAAGCAGACAGAAGATGATCACACACATTTACAAACTGTCAGCAAGCAGACAGAATATGATCACACACATTTACAAACAGTCACCCAGCAGGCAGAAGAAGATCACACACATTTACAAACTGTCAGCAAGCAGACAGAAGATGATCACACACATTTACAGTCACCCAGCAGGCTGCGATCACACATAATAATATGTAGGACTGCAAAGATAACACTATATATGCGAAAAACCACCTATGTCTATGACTATGACCATGACTGAGTTCAGGACACCGTAATGAGATATAGTTTGTGTCCTTTTGTTTGAAGACGTATCATAGCTGAATGATTCATTGGTTATTCATTCAAGGGAATAGTAGAACAAGGTATTTCCTTCACACAGCTTGAACCCTGTCCTTCATTTATCACCTTTAATGTACTCAAACAGCTTCACGCTACTTTACAACACTTTGAGTTTGTTCTGTTCTCTCTTGTTTTAAAAAAAAAACAAAAAAACTTTGCCCCAACACAACCCTCTGCTTTGAAATAGCAAAAATAGAAGGAAAAAAAATATACACAAATTAATGTGTGACATATGATTAAATAATATTTACTTGAAATAATAAAATTTAATTAAACTATACAAAAATTCTGATTCCAGCATTCACCTTTTTTGCTATCACTAAAACCAGATTTCTGTTATCACCTCTAAAGCAGATCGTAGATATAACTTCAGCCAGATTGCAAAGAACACTTTTTTTTTTTTTTTACAACAATACAAACATTTTTTTATTTCATAAATGTTTGAGAACTAGAAAAAAGGAAACAAAGAAAACATGGCATATTTTTAATAACTTATTTATGTTTATTTTCTCTCGCTTCCATTGTACATTCTTTGCCTCACAAAGCCATATTCTTCCCTTGTACATTCTTTGCCTCACAAAGCCATATTCTTCCTTTGTACATTCTTTGCTTCACAAAGCCATATTCTTCCCTTGTACATTCTTTGCCTCACAAAGCCATATTCTTCCCTTGTACATTCTTTGCTTCACAAAGCCATTCATCCCTTTAATTCATTCCTTACTCCCTTTAATTCATTCCTTACTCTCCCTTACACTAACAGCAAACATTTAAATGAGATTTCAAAAAAAATTTCTTTCCAGTGTTTTGTTGTTTCTTTTTGTAGAGAGATGCAGAGAAAAAGAACTTTCAAAAGCTTCCTTTATAAAAATATAAGGTACAGCAAAAAAGTATATCAGGAAAAGACAGCAAAGACATATATCAGCAAAAGACATCAAATAAGTATATAAGAGAAAGACAGCAGGAAAGTATATCAGAAAAATGCAGCAGGGAAGTATATCAGGAAAAGACAGCAGAGAAGTATATCAGGAAAAGGACAGCAGGGAATGTTCACAGGAGATGTACATCAAAAGAGGGAATACAGGAAAGTGTACAAGAATGGGATGGCATAGTAAATAGTTTAACTCTAAACACAAATATAATATTCCGACAGAGTAGTAACTGCAAGATAAACTCTTTTCTACAATGGACACTAACTTAAACATAAATCATGTTAGCAGGTGGGAAAGTTTGTAGCTCTTGACATAATGCAGGGATCTAGAACTACACAACTGAGAATAAACAATACAACCATCCAGTCTAAGATATGTTACACTTATGCACTTTAATTATTAGTTTGCCTGAATAAACACTTGTACATCAAGCCCATAACATCAAACATTATAATTAAATCAAAAATAAAAATTACAAAAATCTTTAGCCCATATTTAACCCTGGCCAATCAGGAGATTCCCCATTTTAATATCCCGGCTTAATTGCTACTTCGAGTTTTCAAATGTTTTAGTCTTGTAAAGTTTTAACTGTCAAATTTCTGACTAGTACTCCACCTAACCGGAAAGAAACAAGTTAATGCCACCAGCAAATTAAGCCCCTTTTCTTGGCCTGATCAACATAGCAAGAAAATATTAGGGAGTGAGCTCCCTTGGCCTCACACCCTGCGAGTTTTGTTGTAAGTTGTGTTCAGATTTCTTAATAAAAAAGATTTCAGATTATCTGGGGTTTGGATTAGGCCGCTACAGGGTTGGATCTTATAACAGAGATTTAACACAATTTCTGAAGGAAATAATTTATCACTATTAATAAGTTATCTTGACACCACTTATAAGTTATCTTGAAACAGCTTATAAGTTATTGTGACACAGCTTGTAAGTAAATTCTGATTTGGATAGTTTCATATCATTCAAATGACCTCTGGATAAAATTCAGATTATTCGTTTTCATAAATATTCCTATATCACAATCAAACTGTCTGAATATCACTCAAGGAAATGTTTGACAACTGTCAAAAGTCTAAGCCAAGTGTTTGGCACAGTTTATTCCTAGGCAGACTCTTGAAGAAGTTTGTAGCTGTAAACACTTCCGGATTGAAAAGTAGGCCGAGGTCGACCTTCCACAGTTTTACGCTTGTTTGATGATGGACCATTTTTCTCGTAATCTGAGATCAGTGCACCATAACCCCCACCACCAGGTGTTTCAAGGTGGAAGACGTCCTGTGGATAAAAAGCAATAAGTTTGAATTCATGGAGAAAAAAACAACAAAAACCTATGGTAACTGGATGTGTAGAAACATGAGCGTCAATTTTTGGGATCACTTCAGAAATATTTCATACTTTTGAATGACTCAAATAGCATTAAAAGTTATTGTGATGTCAGCAAAGTAACATTTTTTACTGACAACAACAATGGCGATCATTTTCATTTGGTATTTTCATTTGTTCTGTTTGTAGAGGACGGCTCTTAGCCAAAACGTTCAGATCTTATTGTCCTGTCTTTTGATTCAAACTACCACAGACCTTGTTCTACCATTTCATTCACACAGCTTGAACACATCTTATTGTCCTGTCTTTTGATTCAAACTACCACAGACCTTGTTCTACCATTTCATTCACACAGCTTGAACACATCTTATTGTCCTGTCTTTTGATTCAAACTACCACAGACCTTGTTCTACCATTTCATTCACACAGCTTGAACACATCTTATTGTCCTGTCTTTTGATTCAAACTACCACAGACCTTTTTCTACCATTTCATTCACACAGCCTAAACGCTGTCCTTCCTTTATTGAAATTTGAACCCAAATAATGGTTATCCAGTTTAAACATTTGTACAAGAATAACAGTCTGTAATTTTAAAGGAACTGAGTGAAACAAAGTATTGGAAAACTGGAAAAAAAAGGATGCAACAAAAAAACGAACGTATTGGCAAGAAGCCTCTTCAGCAAACAACAGCTGTGATTTAGTATCCAACAGGACAGCAAGAGGAATGCACGTTAAATGAAAATGACTTACTCCTGGCCCTACTTTGACAGAGTTTTTGGCTCCTAGGTCAATTATCCTCCCATCAGCATAAAACATCAAGTTTCTACCTCGACTTCCAGGCAGACCTCCTGTGGAAAGCATGGACGGGTGAAATCAGAAAACAAATTTTATTACTAAATTTTGACTCATAATAAAACTTCTAGAAGAGGGAGGAGCTGCTTTTCATTTAACAATTGTGGGACATGATAATATTTTAAACAACATTCTGGCTATTAACACCATTATGTATCAGTGAACTATCTAATTTTAACATTATTTCACATCTTAGACTCAAAAAAGTATAAGCATATGTATAGGCCACATAAAATACTTACAACATACCATTAAGTACACACTTCCCTGCCATAGTGCTACCCTGTTAAAAAGAAGAGCACGACCGGGGGTGGGGTAAACGACCATTAAAAACTGCAAGCTTTACCTTCAAGCCCGTATGGGGAAAACACTCTTCTTTCTGTCAAAATCGACAGCATGAATGGACGGCGGAAAAGCAGCTCCCTGACAACTCCATCTCCACCGTTGTAAAGGCCTTGACCTCCTGACCCATGATTTAACTTAAAACACTGGACCACAACAGGGTACCTGAAGAAAGATCATCAGTTTCTTATAAAAAAATCCATGAAACGCTGAGAACAAATGAAATGAGTCTAGATCAGAAAGACAGAAGTTCAAGCACTGAAAATATTTTATGACTTCAGAACTGTCACGCCCAAAAAACTGTGACCTATGTAGAGCGAGTAGCCTATAAAAATTTTCATTTAAACTTTTACTTAGTCTTTTTATTTTTATTTAACATTTTTATGTAACATTTTTTAAAATTTAAGCTTTTTATTGAAATTTTTTATTAACTTCTTCAAAATTTAAACTTTTTACTTAATTTTTTTAAATTTAAATTTTTTAATGAAATTTAAAATAAAAAAAAAGACTTTATTTAAACTTTTTAGCCCTTAATCTTATTTACGTATTTTAAATTTTATAGTTTGAACATTCACACATTGAGCATTTTATTTTTAATAGTTATGTTGACTAGAGAATTTATTTATTTCAGTCTTTAATGACAATTTTAAAAAACAACAAAAAATCCCTATAAAATGCAACCCATAATATCTGTCCTAAAAAGTGAGATAATCACCTTTTCTCTACTATTTCTGGATCTGTAATTCTAGTATTGGTCATGTGAGTGTGGACACCACTCCGTCCATGCCAGGTTGGACCCTGGAAAGTAAAGTAGACTTTGAAGTAAAATAACATGTAATACGTTTATTGACTTCAGATATTTTCTTAGTATTTATTAATGAACCATTTCAGAGGTTTTGTCATTTTCCGGTCCTTTGCTTTTCTACAGCTTTTTCGAATTTTATTTTTTTTGGCGCTGTTTTTCATGCCGTTGTACAGTTTTTTCTCTGTTTACTTTTAGTACAGTTCTTGATCCCAACAGGTTGGCATGTATGATCTACCCACAGTATTCTACTTCACCAACTAAAACTTGAGTACACCCCCCCCCCCCTTTCCCTTTGAAATTTTTCCACCACAGTCGGCAGACTACCTGACCTTACGAGAAATCTTGTACCAACAGGTTGGCATGTATGATCTACCCACAGTATTCTACTTCACCAACTAAAACTTGAGTACACCCCCCCCCTTTCCCTTTGAAATTTTTCCACCACAGTCGGCAGACTACCTGACCTTACGAGAAATCTTGTTCTGAAATCTTGAGTATTTATTATATAATTGTCCTTTAAAGTAAGAACGATTGGTCTAAATAATGCCCTTGTTGTAAGTTTTAGCAAACTGCAAGACTGCTACATCTCAGAGAGTATTGGATTGAATACCACAAACTACTTCCTACTTGAGGGAAACATATTTTCAACTCATTTTTACTCAAAGAAATTTAATTTAAAATATACAAGATACACCTGATATGTGATGAAGTAAAAAAGAAAAGAAACTAAAGAAATGCAAAACTCACAGCACCAGCTCCACCAGCCACAGTCTCGTAATAACCAACTTTCTCATCTCCGAATGTTATATTGTTCATACATCCCTGGGAAAAGTTTAGATAAAGATTCAGTTGTCACACGGGTGTTACGAGCACAGTCAAACTTCATAACAGCAAGTCAACAGTTATTGTTTGAAACATTTCTATTCTTAAAAACTTTTTGTTTAAAAGTCAGATTAAGTCAAAGATATGTAACAATTGTGTATAAAAATGTATATAATTCTGCTACAATTGTAACAGATATAACAAACACTTGCACGAATAAACAAAACATTAGAAGATTGAAATTTAGCAAAAAAAATCTTAAACTTATTTTGGTTAAAATGATTTGTTAACAAATTAAATTGGAAAGAAAAACAACAAAATAAGCCAACTGTAACATGTCACTCTGGTTCCAACCTGAGAGGCAGCACAGACGCCAAAAGCTTTAAGTACCACATCCACTATCCTCTGTGACGTCAGGACGTTGCCCCCCACCACTGCTGCCTCCTCTGATGGATCTATGATACTTCCTTTAGGTATAACCACTTGAATAGGAGCCAAGCAGCCCTGTTGGGAAGACAGATGATAAGGATATTATTAGAGCCAAGCAGCTGTACTGGGAAAACAAAGGATAACTGTATCAGTAGAGCCAAGCACTCTATGTACAAATGACAACCATATCAGTCATATCAGACAATAATCTGAAGTTTCTTTGACCTTCTTTGATAGACAATGCTCTAATTCTTCTATATGATCCTTCACCTGTATCATACAACTGCCAAATAGAAATTCAACCAGAAAAATGGATAAAGAAGCTGTTGTTAAGAAATGCCGTGACCACTAGACTCACCCTACACCAAATCCCTATACAAGCCATACTATAACAAACGAAGCTTTGTTGTTGAGCCTTTCTTCTCACAGCTCATTCACTAGGGCTTCATTATACATTCAGAAAGTATTTGAACAATTATGAATTTATAAGAAAGTAAATTTATTACCATTTTATTTGGGATTACCGGTATTCTTTTAGTTGTCTCAGGTTTAAAAAAAATAATTGTTTTAGTCATGAAGAGCAAATTGAGAAAATTGAAACAAATTTTTCACTCAACTGCCCTGTAATTAAATGGACATTCTTGATGCTAAAATAGACATTGACTGAGGAGCATTCCATGAAATAAATTATAAAAAAATAGCAGAGGTTGCTTTTTAAACAGGAGATATCAAACATAACAATAAATACATGTAAAAGACAAAAGTGGTATTTTTGTATACACAGACATGAGTTACCTCCACGATGATGGGGAAATTCACTTGACCTAAAAAAAATTGTATTCAGTGGTCAAGTTTTGAGTAATTCACATGCTAGCTTATCTTACTTTTTTGTCTTCAAACGTACAAAAACAGAACCAACAAATGAAGTCCCGAAATTCTCTAGCCTAAATTGGTTGAAATGTTGATTTTGCAAAGGGGGTTACCTGATTGAGAGGCACATCGTGTCCAACCATGCACCGCATGCAGTAGATGATGGCTGACAGAGTGATGGCCCTTGGTGCATTGGTGTTGCCATGAACTTGGTAATCTGTTCCGCTGAAGTCAAACACCGCTGTCCCCTGGGGAACATCATGTAAAAAAAAAATATCCTTGGTATTTCAGAAAAGTTCTTTGCTTCTTTGTTATGAAGACAATGTGGCGTCCTTGAAAGTGGGTGGTCATCGGTAACGAAAGGGTTAGCAATGCAGGAAGAAATGATCTAATTCCTCTCAATAACTTATTTCATTTATTCAAAAAAAATGTTATTAAAAAAAAAAAATTAAATGTCTGATGTGACACCACAATCTTAAAAACAACGGGAAGGGCTTGAAAAGAAATTTTAGTCTAGAGAAAAATTTATGTTCATTAAAAGAATAACAATTTTAAAAAAAATGGTTTACTCACTCTTTTTAAGTTTCCAATATTAAATAGATAGAATAAATAGAATTCGATTACTTAAAATAGGTAACATACAGAAAAAAATAATAGATCCCAGTATTGCAGATAGAGTCAATTGTCACAGCAACAAAAAAAATTGTTGTTACTGTACATGAGGGATTCAACCAATGCTCAAAAAAATGGTAAAATATGTGTGAAGTGTTAGTACAGCGGTAGAAATTGTGTACCTCTTTCTCATCAATTTTAATCAACAAACAGATTTTGCTGCCATGGTCCATGAAGTCCTCAGCATATAGCTCATTTTTTCCTGTTCTAGCTTTTGTTTTTCTTGCTATCTCTCTCAACATCTCCTTAACAGCAACTTCTGCATTCTCCTGTGTACAGAATACATGGTGAAGAAATTAAAATAATTTCATAATACAAGATTTTTTTTACATACATGAAAAAAATCAACTAAACTGAATAAAGAGATATCACAAATTTAAAACAAAACCCTGTCCACTACTATCCTGACTGATCCCCACCCCCTCTCTGACTGATAAATGATGCTGCTGGGTGCCATCCATGGCTTGACATGTAAATAGCTCAAGGTGGCAGGGTGATTAATTTTTTTTAAAAACTTTTTTTAAATTAAATAAATTTATGTAACTTTTTAATGTCACTTTTTTTTTTGCCAATATTTTTATGCAAAGCAAGATGAGCCCAGCCCCAGGCTGGGATACAGTGCTATATAAGACAGCTGTAACAATAATAATAAACTACAAGTTTTTGCTAATCTTTACACTCTTATAAATAAAAAAAAGATACTACACAGTTACAATTAATGTTACCCAGTGAATTTAAAAAAAAAAAAAGTGTAAAATTTAAAGACAAGTGAATAATTAACCTGAATATATTTCATGTAAGTCTGAACCACGTCCAGTCCATACTCATCCATGAGCTCAGTTATAAGCTTGATGCCCTGGGGATGAAATCATAACCTTAACTTGATTTAAAGATACACAGGCGTCAATCAAATTATCAGCTAAATTTCTAGGGATGAAATCATTCAACATGATGCAAATTTTAAACATTTACATTTAGTCCTTGATTCAAAGTTTCAAAGACATCAGCCGAGAAAAAAATAATTCCTTAGTTAAATTAGCGATACCTATATTATATTGCGATTTAAAAATAACACTTCTTTTATCATGTTACTTCTATGTCACTGGTTGGCAACCTGAGGCTCTTGTAATTTTATTACTGTATGCTTAATTTGATTTCAAAAAAAATATCCATAATGTCATTTAAACAATCTGTGGCTTCTTAACAATTTCCCTTGCAGATATGATTTATAAAATGGCTGTTGAGTACGGAAGTCCATTGATAATTGTTGCAACTGGATATTATGTTTTTAAGAGATTAAAATCAGTTAGTGAACGCTCTTCCCGCGCTTGATTTGGTGATGTATTTTTATGCTTATTATGATGTATTGTCTAGTCGTTTTGTGACGTATATTATGTTCGTACAGCAGTCGTTAAAGGAACTTTGTGGAAGTAGGTTATGTTTTATTTCTCTCTGATAGCGAGCTGTGCTATACATATGCATGTGGAAATAACAGTCTGTCAAGTTAAATTATACATTAAAGTTCCATTTACTATGAAAAAAAGGACTTGAGTTGATTCAGTGCTAGTACGATGTATTACAATGTGTGAAAGAACTTGATGAATTAACGAATCTAGTACAAATAGGAGTTTGACAATGGCCCTTCGACTCAACAAATTTTTTATGGACCACTGGTCTAATGATATGATAACACCGCATCAACCTCTAATCATATCATGTTTTGCCTGTCTGATTTGAAGACACGGTTTAAGGAATAACCACAGAGTTTTAAGAAGCTTTCAACTGTAAATGTACAAGAATGGGGACGAAGGAAAATGCCTACCCTGTGGTTGGCAGCCACCTGGGCTTTCAAGTCACTGAGGTTGTCATGCAGGTTTCTTGAGCCACTGCTTCCTGGGTACTTGGCTGGCTCATTGAAGGCTTGGACTACCTCTGATGTCAGAGGTCAAATAACATTAGGGAAGGAAAAATCTCAGCATGACTCTTATCTAAATTAGTGTTTTTTGGGGGGAAAGTTCACAGGTGTGTTGTAAGATTTTGAAATATTAAATTAAAATTGATGTAAAATAAAGAATTTTAAAAACTTGCAAGACTTTTTTTTTCTTTCTTTCAAACAATGAAATATGAGATAACAAGACACTTATGAAATTAATTTTAATTTAAGCATCAAAGCTCAGAAAGTAGTTTGTGATGGGCTTTTTTTGTTATTGTTTTGAAACAGGATATCTTTTTCTTAACATGTGAATGGTGTTTTGCAGAATAAATTAGAAGTGAGTTATAAGATACAAACAATTTGAAACCACTAAAATTAACAATACTTTTTGGAGACAGCTTTTGTAAGTTTATTTGCATTTTTAACAGCCCTTTTATCAGTTTTGTTTATCTAATCAAAATGTGAATTATAAAGATTAAATGATAATTGAGTTTTGTTCAGCAACTTTGAAATAAATTCATCGGACTTAAGATTTTAGGCTACTTAAAGATTAAATTGTGTTAATAAATAAGATGGGAAACCAACCTTTCTCCTTGAATTCTCCGTTCTCCACAAGTTTGAAAGACTTAAATACAGCTCCTTCTTCATAGATGGACTTTGAGTGGGGCGGCATGGAGCCAGGAGTTATCCCCCCTATATCTGCGTGGTGACCTCTACTGGCCACAAAGAAAACAGGTTTTGGTTGGTCCTTGAAAAACACCTGTAATTAAAATATACAATAAATCGACCTTAAGAAATTATATTTTTTTAAACATTAATTTTGATGGACACATGTTATTTGTTGGGAGATGTGACTTACTGGAGTAATGAAGGCCAGGGAGATGTGACTTACAGGAGTAATGACGGTCAGGTCAGGGAGATGTAACTTACTGGAGTAATGACGGTCAGGTCAGGGAGATGACTTCCTCCAGCTTGTGGATGATTGCTCAGGATGACATCACCATCTTTAAAATTTTCACCAAGTGTTCTCATCTGTCAAAAGATATGAGAAATGTCATATAACACACGTATTGCATTTGTAATAGGGCTGAGCCGGGTGGAGATTTGTACACCCGGTCCTGGAATTTTGGGACCATACCCAGCAGATCAGAGCCAGGGTCTTACATGGAAGAAAAAAAAAGTTACCTTCTCATTTTCTTTAATGTGTTTAACCCAATGGTTCTCAACTATTTTAGTGTCGCCACCCTTTTGTCAAATTTACCAAGTTGTAGCAGCCAGCATTGTAACTTGAAATTGAGAAACAGGTGTCAAGAAGGGGAGAGGGGGGGCAGAGCTTTTTATATTTGGATAAAAAGGTGTTATTGAGAAACATGAGTCGAGAAGGGGCAGAGCTTGTTTTGTTGTAAAAAAAAAGGTGTTCCACTGTCATTTTGATCTGGGATGGAGGGAAGCAGAAATAAGGGCTAAGAAGGGAAGAAACTTCTGCAGAGAGAGGGGCCTCTGTAAGTCAATCCATAGTACTGAGCTAGCCCCAGTTACCTACCTGGTATTGAACAGTTTCTTGCATGGCACCCAAGTGCACTGGAATGTGAGGTGCATTGGCCACAAGACCACCATCAGGTCCAAACATTGCACAGCTGAAGTCCAGACGTTCCTATAAGAAAATACAAAATGAATGCCACATTAATTCCTTATCTAACTACAGTGATACATGTCTTTCATTTAGACATTTTGAATCATGCCCTAAATCAGCAGTTTGCAACTGGTGTGTCCCCAGGATTGACAGACGTGTCCCCAGGATTGACAGACGTGTCCCCAGGATTGACAATCTTGTTGCAAGAAAATTATGTGAATATACATAATAATCCAAGTTAACAAGGTACTGGTGGAGATTTTACCTCAACACCAATACGGAACTATATAACCCGTACAATCTAATATATTAATGATTGCCTTGCACTCAGACGGCGCTTCTTACTGAAAGTGCATGAATATATAATTAAATTAAACTTGAAAGTTTCCTAAGCATCAATAGTTAGTTAGTATTAAGTTTTATCTTATGCATTGCTCATCTCTGACAGGTTCTTTGTCTTTCATTTATAATCTGAGGTACACTACGGGGGGTGGGTGGGAACAATGTTGAAAAAAAAATACCACTGACACTTTAGTGTAACAACGAATACCTTTTTTCCCCCAATAAACATTTACTTTTGAGATCTACTTCATATGATGGAAAACTGCGGTTAACTTAAAGTTGGGTTGAAAATTTGACAGAATGTGTTATCATCGGCAACATGAGTCTGTGTGCCAAGTTTCAGATCGAAAGGATGACGGGAAGTGGGTCAATTAGCCATCCTAAGATTTTGCCACAAACACATGAACAAAATTGAAGAATTTAAAAAAAATGTGGGCTCAGCACAAATAGCAATTTGATTGGGTGGGCAGGTACGCCTAATATTGATAGATGTTAAAAACCATAGACTACGATTATTGAACAGAATGATCTTTAAAATATATTTTATAGCAGTGGTTGACAACCTATTTGAGTCACGGAACACTTTAACAGAGTTAATTTCTATAGTGGAGCCCTTTTAGGCTTGCTCTATGTCTTACAAGTTAATAGTGTTCAGGGGTGGTGTTAGAGGGGAGAGAGTGGCCGCGAAGCCCGTGTGAAGTACACGGGGCTCCACGGGGAACCACACTTTTATAGAATTATCAGATCTAACAGGCAAATACACCTGATCTTAGCCAGGCTTTCTTTACATTTATTCATGCATTTTTGTTATTCTCTTGTTATGTTATTCAAGATCCCACATATCTTTTTCTTTAGATTTTCTTTGACACAGCTTGAAGGCAGTCTCCATATTATATTTTCATTCCGCCTTCTGTTCGTCTTCCTCGCCAAGGAATGTCGGTTCTGTCCAATAGCTTCTCAGCTGGATTTAACTGCCAGACTAGAATGCTTTCTGTACCACAAATTTCACTGCATGCTTTAAAGGTGATTAGATTTTCGTGTTCAAACCTTACATCCTTCATCTGTAGTTATTGTGCTACTTACTAATCTACAACTGAATTGTGTATTAAATTTAAACTGTACGAACCTTAATATTGGTTGAAATTGATGTCCGCTGCAGAACTCTGAAAGCATAAGAAAACTAGATAAAGAGTTTAAAAATGAATCCCATTCAACAATTTATAAAAGAGGTTCTCATACTCAAGAAACTATAAGGGAAGCGTGAGGACAATAAGGATGTCCTGTGGGTCCTAAACACTACTTGATTAAAAATTTTAAACAGCTAAAAATTTGTGAAACCCATCATTAAGTGAGTTACTTTGGCGTGTACTGTGTTTAAGAGCCTTGGTTTTAATGCAAAAAAAGGAATTTAATTTCAGGGTTATTGCCAGATAATTTTGATCCAAATAATTTCCCAACAGTTAAATGCCCCTTTGTTAACAAGATACCCATGAAGTTATCTGCACATGTGTTCCGACACTTCCCCAACAGTTACCTGCCCATCTGTTCAGCCGTACTCATGAATCTGTGGGAGAATATTGAAAGTTGGATGGCGTCCAGATCCGTCCCCACAACTTTTTTGTGGGAGGTGCTGACCCTGATCCTCACATCTCCATGACGACTGACTTCAGCCAAGCAGTCGGGCTCAACTATGATAGTGCTGTGAGTGGGACAAGGTTGTAGTTCGACATGGCAATAGTTTAGTTATTTACAACTAAATACGTGTAGGTAGCTACATTAATCATGTGTTTGACCAAGCGTGTCTTAATGTCGTAAGTGACTAAATGGAGACAAATCTATTTACACCAAAAAGTCTTGAGCTACAAATTGGAGGCAAATATATTTACATCTTAAAGTGGTGTGTGACAAAATGGAGACAAATTTATTAACACCCAAAAGTCTTGTGTGACAAAGAAGACACATTTATGCCTAAAATTGCACAGTACCTAATAGGAAGGCATTTTTGTAGATACGAGGAAAGAAATACCTGTTTTTATCTATAATAATGGCTGGTCCACTGATCTGATGGTTGGCACACAAATTCTCCAGTATATATACATTAGTGCTGAGACAGCCCTCTTCAAAATAGCATGTCACAATCTGGAGAATAAATATGAAATAGGGCCACCCCTTTGACAAAAAACAACAGTTTCTGATGCTAAAGTGTAACAGATTTTGCTTTTGATATAATGTAAATGCAACAAAATCTGTAGGGCCATTCTTCTTTCATTACACCTTTAGCAAATAATAGGATCCCAATTTTATAGTATTTTGTTCACATAAGTGTATTTTTAAATTAAATAAAACTTTGATGGACCAAATGTATAAATAGACTAAGCAGCATACCCTATGTGTGTGAGAACAAATTTTGGATCAATGGATGTTGAAAAGTGACAAAACAAACAAAAATCACTCTCTCATGTCTAAAAAATAAAAACATTTTAAGTATCACTCTCTCAAGTCTAAAGTAATAAAAAGTATTTTTAAGTGTCAAAAAAAAAAAAAAAAAAAAAAAAAAAAAAAAAAAAAAAAAAAAAAAAAAAAAAAAAAAAAAAAAAAAAAATAAAAAAAAAAAAAAAAAAAAAAAAAAAAAAAAAAAAAAAAAAAAAAAAAAAAGGATAGACCCTTTTAAATTTAATTGTAAAATTTATTAAACCTTATGAAGAAAAAACCTAAAGTAATATTAAATTTTACGCTACCTTTTTAGGTTTAGGAGGCCCAGTTGATTCAGGTATCTCTATAGCAATGGCTGCCCGGGACTTCCCCACTCCTCTGACTCTGATGTCATCAACATATATTTTGCGATCTTTAAGTACAAACCCAAATTCTGTCTTGTACCTGCAGCAGCGCAAAGTTGAACAAGTTTTCAATGAACAAACCGCAGAGATTTAGGGAAATACATGTCAACGTAATTGGTTGTAAATAGGAATGTGACAGTCTGGAAATTTCAATGGAACTGTCAATTATTCTGATTATGAAAGCCATGATAGAAAATGCTCTGTAGATACTGGGAGGAGTGGAATAGTTTGAGTTCATTATGCCTGGGGCGGTCCTTGAATTTTGCACTTGTAATTAACAAAAAAACTAAAAAAATTAGCATTAAAATAAAAGCTGTATAAAGTATATGAAGTGGACGAAGAATGCCGCCCTAAAATAAGTTCTGCCCGGGACAGACCGCACCCTCTGGCCACCTATTTCTATTTCTGTGAATCTACTGTTCCATTACCTGGTTATGAATGCTGTATAAAAGTCGCCATGAGTGCTGGTCCCATCCTTGGCTGGGAACTGGTTAGAACACATGAGAGCACAGTCAGTTCCCTCGTAACGCAGATGCAAGAACGGCTGGGTCTCTATCTGTTCCCTAAGGGTGAACAAGGGAGCTTATTTTTTAATTGGGACAATATCCCTCCATTTGGTGGGATATCTAAAAAATAAACTCACCTAAATTTTAGAAGCTCCTTATGGCATTACACTTTTTGAATATTTTTTTTAATGGCATTCAGTAAATCAGCACTGATATTTTAAAAATTAGAATAGTAGCAGAAAAAAGTCATGCGGACGATGGTACCTGGTGAATCCTTGCTTTTCAAGCTCCTCATAACATTTCCTTTCCAAGACTTGAACCCTATCATCCAGCTTCCTCAAGTTTTCTGTGGTTTACAAAAATGAAAATGCATGAAACAATTACACAATTTTATGACAAGCATTTGTGGTGAGCAGCAGCTTCATTGGTGTGTTTCAAAAAAAAAAATTATTATTTAACTATTAAAATTGGAGCAAGTCTAATTCAGAAACAGCTGCATTCAATTCAACTATAGCAAAAGCAGATCTTTCCAAAAAAGGTGTAGGTGTGTCACATGACCATAAAAGGACATACATGAGTCAATGGGAAAGTGCAATACAAACTTCTCTTAAATTAATGACAGTCATAAAAATCTTGAAAATATATGTTGATTTGTTAAAAAATCATAAATTTTTAAACATATAAATGAAAAGATTTTTATATATTTTATTTTGCCATACATTTCATTATTACAATGCAACTTTGCCTGCCCATATCTGTTTCACAACAGGTTTAGTTAAACTTCCAGATTGTTAGAACAAATGAATTACTTTGTAGCAAAAATATGAACATCTGAAAAAAATGTGCCACAAATATGAAAACTTGGAAACCTTTGATTTCGAGGAAAATCGGAAAAATATATTATGTGTAACAGCCAAAAGACTCAAGAGATTTTAAATATATTTAATCAAATTTACCAGAGCTGTAGGTGCAGGATGCTGGCTCTTGTGCCTCATAGACAACATCAGCCAGGGCCATACCATAAGCAGACAAAATGCCAGCATATCTACAACGTTATAAAAGGTATAATCTTAGGGTTTTAAAAAACACACATTTTTTAAAAATGAAACACAGGAAGGAGGCAAAACAAAGCTGAGTGTGGTAGAAAATTGTTTATAGATTCTTTTAGTTACCCATATGAACATATGTACATCAGATCATGATATAGAGATTATACAATCATGCCCACATACCAAAAATCCAGTAAATGGTTTAAATTAAGAGAAATTGTAGAGATAATCTAGCACCTGAATCTTTGTGATCAGTATGATTACTTTGGATAGTCTTAGCTGCCCTTTAAATTGAAAACCATTTTTTTTGGTGTTACCAATCCTTTGAGAATAAGTAAAATAATGATGAAATAATGATAAAATAATGATAAAATAATTATGAAACCCCATGCCAACCTGTGAATGAAGACTTCCTGCATGCCAAGGGAACGTGCGATTGCACATGCGTGCTGTCCACCTGCTCCACCAAAACATGCCAGGATGTGACGGGATGTATCATAACCTTTGGCCTGTGCACATTTAAAGAACAAACTTACAAAGTTAACATCTAGCCTGTGTAGTTGTTGCACTGAGGCAAAACTTAACATGTGACTTTGTTCATTGCAGCTGATGTCACCTAATGAGTTTGTCAAGGTAAAATTCCATTACGAGCAATTATAAAAGTAAAAACTATATTTCTTGGTGGTAATACTATTTCAATAACTGTGAATTGAGAAATAAATATTTATCACTGTAACTGTCAATGTGAACTCTGTCAAATCCAATCTCAAAATCAGTTTTAATATTGCCCTGTCACAGGTACTTACTTGAGTCAGAGCTCTGATTGGTCGACACATTGTTTCATTAGCCACACGAATAAAACCAAGGCCTACTTCCTCCTTTGTCATTGGTGTGAACGTCACATGGTGGTCATTTTGTTGTGTTTTCAAAAACTCATTGACCTGTGGTTAAAAAAATTAAACTGTTTAGAGAAAAAATAATACATGAGGGACTGGAAGGAAATAGTAGCAGAAGATTTTTAGGAGCATGAAAAGGAAAACAAAAAGTACAATGAAATGCCATAGTCAGCAGACAAAGCAAGAAATAACAAAGAATGAGAAATTCAAAGACTTAGCTTGTCGGGTGTGGTCACAATCTTAGAAAAGTAACTTGTTTCAAAACAAAACTGCTACCAAAGAGATTACAGGAAGTAAAAGAATTTAGATACTGTTAATGTGAAATGCTAATAATTTTAAAGATTTCAAGTAGGAAAAAAAACCAAACAAATGAGAATAGAAATAGGGGAAAATTGAGGACTACTAGCAAATGAGTATTTGGTTGATGCCATGAGGTGAGATCGTACCAAAAATCAGAATTAACCTTTTTTCATTCTTCACTCTCGCTGGAAAAATTTGTTAAATGTAGAATCTTGTCTTTCTTCTTTAAAACAACACAACAACAAAAAAAATTAAAACTATTTTTAATATTAGTGTAAGAAGAAATAAATTTAAATTGATCGAAGCAAGAATTGTACTTCTTAGTCTCATACAAAAACAAGGTATTTTTTAAATAATGCTATACAAGGTAAACGTCCCCAAGAAACCAAACAATCGACAAAACAATTTGAATTTAGAAGGAAATAAAAATGAGTTTTGCAAATAAAACCATGAGGATTCTTTTTCTTTATTAAGGAAATCTAAAAAAACACTTTCTAAATAGTCGAAAAACAAATGTAAAGTAAAAATTATTTGTCCAACTGACTGTTTTACCTCATTTATAAATTCAATGGATACAATTTAATTATATATCCTTTCATTGCTCATTTATTATTAGGATTCCTGATGAAATACAGGTAATATTTTAACAGTATTTATTTTAGATTTGAAAAATCAAAGGTCCAAAAAACTTTGCCAATTAAAAAGTATGCTCCGAGACAAAAAGGCATGGTATATTTCTAGGAGTCACAGAGCCCAGTAAAACAATGCTCTTGAGATGTACAAAATTATAACTTAACACACAATAAAAGATAAACCACTCAGGTCAAAGGTTTGAATGATGGCTTGATCATGTATAATGTTCTTTTAACTGACCTCAGCAGTGAGTTTTTCAAAAGCACCAATGGTTGCTTCCTTATCCAGCGGCATGTCTTCACTTTTGCCAAAGATGTGTGGGAAATACTCAGGTAGCAAGCGCCCAAGACAGAGGTTGGCATCAGTGATGGTTAGTGGTCCCCCTGTTGTGAAGATTGTGGTTTAACTTAGTTTGGCTGTAAACATTTCTAGAACCTGTCTTGAGATGGTTGTTAACATTTCAAGGACCTATCTTAATTGGTTGAAACCATTTCCTGAACCTATCATAGGATGATTCCATACATTTCCTGAACCTATCATAGGATGATTCCATACATTTTCTGAGCATATCATAGGATGATTCTATACATTTCCTGAACCTATCATAGGATGATTCTATACATTTCCTGAACCTATCATAGGATGATTCTATATATTTCCTGAGCCTATCATAGGATGATTCTATATATTTCTGGGACTTATCTTAACCCATTGAACCTGTGATCCTGCTTTATCGAACTTTACATTAAACATCCATACCCAGCCAGACCGATATTTTGGTCTCACATACCTTACGCTAGATCAGGGGGCCGGGAACATTTTTGTCTGAGAGAGCCATGGACACCAAATATTTTGAAAAGTAATTCTGTGAGAGCCATACATTATGTTTAAAACTAAAAATTTAAGGAAATGAGTGCATTTTGTGTAATTTCAACACTAAAAATGCAATAATTATGTCTCTGAATTTTTAACATTGTTAAGCTGTTGCTAATCAATAATGAGTATTTCGTACCGTTAATGCGACTTTTTTTTATATAATCGACCATTTGTCTGCGAGCCAGATGCAGCCATCAATAGAGCCACATCTAGCTCGCGAGCCATAGGTTCCCGACCCCTGCGCTAGATTGACAGTCCCTATAAAATTGTGTTGTGAATACTGAAATCAGGGTTTACTACGAGACTAGCTAAAGGTTACTGTCATGGGCCCGACCATGGATCCATTGTTTTCATATGTTTTATTAATGATTTTATGAATAGAAGATGACAAAAAATTCAAAGATTGCTATTCTAAAAAACTAAAAGCCAAGCATGGCTGATGATAATGTAAATATATCAAAGGATTTACATCATGTTTTGAAAAATGATTCCAATAAAAGCAAATAAGACTCTGATTGTGAGGATTGATTGACTTCAACTAGGGCTAGTGCTGGAATGTGTGCTTTGGATAATCAAGAAAAAAAGATCTATCCCTTGTCTTAGCCCCGGGTTTTTAATGAAAATCAAGGGCATTAAAGTGATAGTTTCCATTGCTTTTTAAGACAGTTTTCTCCCTGAAATAACGTTTTAAAAGAAATGAGCAACTAACAGACAAGCTAAGAATGAAATGGAATTTTGTTTATGTGTCTATTTTCCCAGGAGCCCAGGTAAATGGATATTTTAGGACCAGGAGCCAGGGTACTAAAAGTTAAGATGGTTGAAATAATGTCCGGTACGGATCTTAGGATGGTTGTTCTGAATTCCAGACCCCATCACTGCCCTGTCATATAATATCCCTTACGTTAATTTGAAAGTCTCCATGCCTCAGAAAATTGCCTGGAATTCACAATGAGCTTGACATTGCCCGTACCTTTCATGTAGCAAGCAGGTCCTGGATGGGCCCCGGCGGACTCCGGGCCCACAACAAACATGCCTGACCTGAAGAACAGCATGGATCCCCCTCCCGCGGCGACAGTATTTATGTCCAGCTGTCAGGTGACAAAAAAACATTTAGAGAAATTTTCAAGATTCTTTTTGCCCAGCACCCAGTTAAAGATTAATTGCAATTCAACTTTAAGATGATGGAAACAAATCCGGATTGTTGAAATTTAAAATTAATCAAATTTACTTCAACTTTTGAAAGAGTTTAAAATAGCACAATAGCATGTTTCTTATAATTATGATTGAAATAAAGACATAAAGCACAAATAGTCTTTTTTCTTCTTGTGCAAAATTTTTTTTTTATAAATCCCTAAAGGAAACAAAAGGTTTACATTCTGATATAAGCTACTGTTACAATTTTTGAGATGGCCTGAAATTAAGAAGTTAAAATCTACGAATTATTATCAAACATACAGCGTACCTGTGGGGCCTGTATCGTAATGCCGGCTGTTGTGGTCTCGAAAACATGCTCAAACTCCCCAGCAAATCTGCTCACGTCTGTTGATGTGCCTGTAAATGCAAGCAGTTTCCCCCTCATTTCTTTGTTCCACAGTTTGTGTGTTTGTTTAAAATTCTAATCTCATGAACGGCCTCTGTGACAGTCAAATGGTCAAACAAATATTTTGCCAGACTGCATGTTCCCACAAAATGTGGTATAGGTGATATGGACATTTACTGAGCCACACTCTTATGATCAACTGTTTTGGAAAATTGACTTGCCTCCCATATCAAAGCCAATGACAGGTGTCTTGGTCTCCTTGCTGTATGTGGTCTCAGCATATCCCACCACGCCTCCGGCTGGTCCAGACAGTATGGCATGTGAGCCCATGAAGCTGTAATGAAAAGTTACAAAAATCTTGACATATTAGGACAGGTCTCTTGTTAAAATGTTGAACCTGAGAATGAGTCTTAACATTCCTAGAAGATATAGAACACTAGTTTATTTTGTTTTTGAATTGATGAGTTAAAAATAAATTTAAGGAAGCAGAACATCTAATGTTCAAACCATAACTTCAAAGTGTTGGGATAATTATTACTGTTAAAGTATGTTCTATTAAAATATATAATTTCTGGTTTTAACTAAATCTCATCTCCATTAAATTGCGATAATTTAAATTTAAAAAATAAAAATCTGAAATATTTTTATTTATTTGACAATACAAATTATTATACCAACAGCTAATACTAAACTAGTACCCGGTAACCATAAACCTAAATCTCTTTTTTTTTTTGCACGGCTAACCAAATTTAAGCCCCTCCCAAGTCGGAAGATGTCTGCTGTCTTTCTGGCAGATTTTATTTTTGTTTGGTATTTACCTCCTCCCAAAGAATATCTTTTAGTCCATATCAATGATTGGCCTTTAAGAATACCACTTGAATTCAATTTACATTTCATTGATTATCGGTAATGCACAATTGCAAATTTTTCTAGTGGACTTTTTTTTATTTTTATCTTTCCAGGCCATTGAACATTTGTTGTTGTGGATAACTTACAACCAATGGTTCTAAAATGTTTTACCTCTCCATGGGGGTCAATCCACCATCTGATCTCATAAAAAGCACTTTAGCTTTCTGGAAAATAACAAAGAATATTTAATTCCTTTTTTTATATAAAAGGGAGTATTTTACTGCATATGAGGATATAAAATAGAGTATAATTTTGACAACTTTAAATATAAAATTTTTTTTTTTTCCTTCCCAATGTGAAATTATGTTACACTGAGGTTAAGCTTTAACTACACAACCATTAAATTAGGAAAAAAAAAATTTGTTGGTACTTTCTTTATTGAAAAAGAATGACATTACTTTAATGGACCTGTCAATTACAAGTTGGTTCACATATTCTAATAAATTTTATCTGGAAATCACTTACAGAGAAACAGTGAACATTGTTTTTACTGCAGATTTTTAGCCTAAGCTGCATTCTATATATATTAATTAGAAAACCTTAGGAAAATTAAAAAAGAATGTATTTAAAATAAAAACGGTTACCTGGAGCCCAGATCTGAAACCTTCAACATATTTCTTGATACAAGGTGTGAGATAGGCATCCGCACAAGCTGGAAAGAGAAATAGATAGTAGTTATCTAAGCCTATTAAACCTTAATACCCTTTTTCTCTGACCATGATTTCTTTTCTGTTCTTACAACTTAAATGAACTTTTATTTTAGATTTCACTGGAGGTGTAAACCCTTTGGCTTTAATTTCAATTAAGATACATCAAGAGAACTTGTGGAACAAGTTGAAATAACTATATTTTGTAAGTAACCCTATAACAATAAAGAAATTCATCTGGGAAAGTTGAGAGAGGAAGACTATGGCAACTTTTTGAGTATAAAACAAAGCATGATGCAAAGTGCATTGTTCTGAGTTGTCTATCATAGTAAATGAATGATTACCAGTCAGTCCTAACATAAGGTTACAAAATAAAAAAAAATAAAATAAAGAAACCACTAACAACAGACAAACAACTAAACAGTTGACATAAATCAATGCAATTTTACATGAGGATTGACATCATCGACCATCAGCCTCACAGTCACATTGGTGGAACAGCACAACTATAGCATTTGGACTCTTGGAAATTTCCCATGGCACCTCACAGTGGTTTTGCATGCTACAGTAGGTGAGTGAAAAACAGTATCCTCTAGTGTGATGTATTCCATATTAATATTACCTGTGTAACCTCTGGGCACGATTCTAGCCATTGACATAACTTTGGAGGAGAGAGACACATTTGTGAAGCCCATGTCCAGGGCAAGCTTGCCTACTGCTTCTTCATGTCCAGAGAATCTGAGTGCAATAAAATACCAGAACATTTCATGATGGCATGGGGCATGAAAAGAATGTATTATAATTGTTTCGTTTTAAAAAAAATAAATTTTTTTTAATAAGTGTACAAATAATTGTGGAATGTTCTAAATTGGGGCGTTTTGTTTTATTAAAAAAAAAAGGCTTACATAATACATGAATGCATAAAAACAACAGCAAGACTTTTGATGCCTTTGGAATTTTTGTCTCATTAAAAATAAAATTACTTACATATATGAATGTATAAATACTACAGCAAGACTCTTGATGCCTTTGTCCAGCACATTTTGTAAATCCCCCTTGAGCTGATCTAAATTCAGTGTCCTCCAAATTGAAAGCTGAGGAAAAGAAAAGTTTTTGCCCAAATTATCTTATGGTCTTTGTAAAACAAAAAACACCAACAAATATTTAATTAGTTCAAAGACCTTAAGATTGTAATACTTTTAAAGATGACAAGTAAAAGAAGTAAAAAGAAAAAAAAACAACAACAGAACAAAATCATCCATTACCAATTCACCAGTGGAGCCGGTGACTTCCGTTGAGTGCTGTTTTATTTGACAGTCTTCTCGATGTAGTACACATCTCTCATCTACTTCAACCACCTCTTCATAGAGATTTTCTGGACACACTATCTCCTGTTAATGGATATTATTATTATCCTTATATTTCATTACAAAATAATACACTAAACAGGCAGAATTAAGTTTTCCAATTGAAGATTTTGAAAAACAGGTGTTGGATTTCGACATGTTAATCCCTACAACAATATAAATTTATAGAAATAATTTTTTTTGGCTCCTGATAAAAAAAATATCCAACTCTGTCTAAAAGGTCTCTCAAGAATATGCTTATGCCCGAATTAGTCCATGTACTTAAAATATAATGCATTATAGCAAGATACAAAATTTTAAAAATAATATAACTGATTTCACCATTACCAAATCAAATATATTGGGTCGAGCCTGGTTTCCAATGTGAAGCAAATCTCTGAAGCCTTTAGTTATCACAAGAGCCATTGGTTCACCTTTTCTCTCTAGCAATGCATTTGTTGCTACTGTAGTTCCCATTCTGATCCAGTCTATCAAACTTGTGTCGATCGATGCCTCTTTTGATGGCAAACTGTTTGTTTCCTTTAATGATTGTGTGTTAAATTAAGAAAAGAATAATGAAACATAATTAGTAATAAACTTGAAATTAATTCATGATTACATTTAATGTAAATAGATGTTTTTAATTTTATAAATATTTTATTTATGAAATTTGTAGGTCTATTCAGTAGTAGATATAAGTTTTAAATGTTTATTTTATTTATTCATTAAGAATGGCTAGTAAAAGTTGTATTGCATTTTCAGGCTTCTTAACCAGGCTGTTACTGGACTCTATAGCTAACACTTCAGATAATATGTTGACAGACCTTATCCACTATTTAATATGCTGAAAGCATGGCACCCCTATCATGACCAGGACAGTAATTCCATAAAACATTTGAATTTTAGAATTATAATTGAAAGTTTTAAGCATTCTGTAAATCAGGTTAATTTATTTAGATAAAGTTCATGCATACTAGTATAAAGTGTAGACATTTTTTAGTTTGGGGTTGGTCTTTGAGTTTGTATCTCATTTTATTAATATCTGTGAGTCATGAGCCACAGTGAGTTGACATGATTTTCTGTGGGTAAATTTGAATTATACCGACTACTCTGTAGGGATTTACTCTGCGCCTTCCCATTTATCATGTTTTAAGGGACAGCATTTCCATTGATGATATGATATAATTATGTTGTCTTTTCATGTTGAAGAGTTCTCCAACCCGGCTAATCCAACTGATCCTCTCTTGTATTGTGTTTTCTGCTCATCTTATATTTTCATTTACTTTTACTAGTTTTACTTCATAATAATATAGACTAGTAGGCTATGGATTATCCAAGATCATAATGCCTGTAAAGTAGGCACAGTAGACTTTTAGAACTAATTTATTATTTAAAAAAATATATTCTGATATTTTTTGCCCCTCAAGTCACTCAAAAGAGCTGAATAATCATTAGGGGGCCTATATATGTATATGAATATATATATATATTGCGGCACAGGAGATCGTCCATAAAGGATGTCCATAGAGGCGGGCAGGGGGGTTTGTTCAAATGCTGACAAATGCAGTCAAGGGGAAAGGGGTTTAACAGGATTTGCAGATGTCTACAAAATAGCTTTTTTTGTTATATGTGGGGGTAAGCCACATGCCGATAAGTGTGGTTAAGTGCCAACAAGGGGAAGGGATCATGGAAAAGATGCACACTGAGACGGACCAGTGCAACTTCATGCCGGAGGAGTGTGAAACCTGGCTGGCTGAGAATGCAACAGAAATTGAGTTTTTCGACAATCAGGGTCAAGTGATTGTCACAGAAATTGAAAAACCTAAATATTTCTAGCAAAAAATATCACGTTGACCATGGAAAGTGAAGAGAGGGCTACTATGTTTTTGGTCACATAGAAAGAGAGAGAAGGCACTCTTTTCTTGTTTAAATGCCAGATATGATCACTTTACAGGAGTGCAGATATATTCTACCAGGTTCACATATTGTCTTGGCTGGATGGTTTGCTTATACAAACATATAACATATCAAATATTCGGTTATGGTCTACTGAAAAACTTCATTGATGCAGGCGTCCACACATAGAATATAGAATGAAGATGTGGATGCACGCGAAATGCAAACTGAAAAGAAAGTTTGTCAACAGTTGAACTCTTTTCCCTTTTTATTTTCATGAGTTGATTTTCATGAGTTCATGTTCTGAAACTATTTTTATGGAATTATATTCTC
The DNA here is from genome assembly GCA_964033795.1 of Lymnaea stagnalis. Taxonomy (NCBI): domain Eukaryota; kingdom Metazoa; phylum Mollusca; class Gastropoda; family Lymnaeidae; genus Lymnaea; species Lymnaea stagnalis. Next base: position 1,613,198 of record CAXITT010000073.1, read on the forward strand.
AGAAACTTCAATGAAATGTTACTTAAGTCAACTCAAGTCTAAGCCTTATGACTTAGACTTAGGGAAAGAACTATAATTTGCCATGCAATGATGCATACATATAATTTATATTGTAAACTTGAACTCAGCTTGCATTATCATTAACATTATCAATAAAAGAATATCGGACGCTGAAGTGCTATTTTACCTATAAAATACTTACATTAACTAAGAGTACTACTACTTCAGATATATAAAAAGATAAAATTAGTATTAGTATTAACTTTTTTTTATGGGCTTTTCCAGGCTTTTATTTTACCTGCTGTATTATTCTTCGTATCGCTTCTTTAGGAGCATCTTCATAGTTAGCTGGGTCCTCGGATAAAAGCTTCATTAAACGAACTTTTCCATTTGGACATTTTGCCCAAATGTCAGTAAAGGTGCCACCTCTGTCGATTGCAAATTGAAATTTACCAATTCCAGACATTGTTGCATATGAACTCACTTATTCTGATTTGTTTGGTTTCTTTCGTTTAAATCACACACACACACACACAAACACACACACACACACACACACACACACACACACACAAAGTGGTCTGTCTTCTTACCGAGCATCAACTATAAAATCGAGATGCGATACTTTGAACCACTTGCAGTCGCTTTAAGAAAAAAAAAATATTAAAAAATCTATTGAGTATCATATATAGGCTAAATATATGAATTATGGTATATATATATATTTAGAAAATGGCATTCAAACTTAGAATGGTACCAGTGGAACCATGGAATACAATGTCTCACAGGCAAATATTACTGAAACATTTAAACATTTAAAAACCTAGGGGACATCCATATAGGTATGATATGGTAATCATCATCATCATGTTCCTCAGTGGCGTAGCGAGGGTGTTTGGCGCCCGGGGACAAGATTTGCGCCCGGGGACAAGATCCATTTTAAAGCGCCCTCTTTTCTTTTTTTAAACTCTCAAACCCATTATTTTTACCAATAATATAATATCAAATCACATTTTGGCGCCCCTAACTAGCTTGCGTCCGGGGACATCTGTCCCCCCTGCCCCCATCAACATCTGTCCCCCCTGCCCCCCATCGCTACGCCTCAGATGTCGCTTAGTCCTTGGAACGTTGGGGCGCCACAGAGGACATGTAAATTATCCTCCTCCATTAGTCTCCTCCATATGGTAATATGATACGCAAAAAATTCAAATATTCGTCCCCACCCCCTGTTTCATGCGTACTTTTTGGATACCCCACCCCAATGCGTACGTACAATTAGCTTTCAACCCCAGCCACCCACCCACACACACACACAAACAACAAATAAACAAAAAATAACAACTAACAAACGAAATCAAATAATTTATAGATAATTATGAAGTCACAGAAATAAACAAAATTTGTCAAATCTTGTTACCGACGACTGTTTGGCGAGCCCAGTGGTTCCCAGAATATACGCCATGAAGCTCTGGGTGCCATGTTGCCCTCGGACAGAGACATTAAAATGGGGAGGAGAGGCTAGTCAAAAGGCAGGGGCGTCATTTTAGGTTTTTTTTAAAAAGTGTGTGTGTGGGGGGGGGGAACCAAAACTTGGTCGGCTTGTTAAGTTGTTTATTACTAAAGGTGCCACAGTACCTAGCAATTAAAAAAAACCCACTGCAAATTCAGGGGAGGGGAGTTGCAAATGCCCCACCCTGCTTTACCCAAATGATGTCCATGGCAGTCAAGATCAAGGGCATCAAAATTGTCTTTAGATAAAGCCTTAACAGTGAATTAATCTATATAATCTCATACATATAAAAAAAATACAATGAGCACTAAAAATCTTATTATTACGGGTCCGCCCGGGGGGGGGGGCACTTTTTCTATAATCTATATATTAAAGAGCACCATTTTCCGGTTTACTCCCCACGTGCCCCTTGTATTATTCGACGTGGCCCTGCCATGATTTTCTTCAGCTTCGTCGCCGGTGTGCTTCGAAATATTACACAGTTTTCATTAGTGTGTTTCTACTTTTACTCCAGCGTGACATCCAGTGGTCTTGGTGCAATCAGTAACCCACGTGAGTCACTACTGTTTGCAGTCATTAAGCGGACGCTTAGTGACATACATACAGGGTGCCCCCCCCCCCCCAAAAAAAAATATAAAAAATAATGTGACAACTTCGCTAAATTGTCAGAAGCATAACGAGGCGCCAAACGCTTACAAAAAGTCGATGAGAAGAAGGGAGAGTGAGGGAGAGGAGGGGGGGATAGTGAAATACATACAGGGTGCCCCCCCCCCCCCAAAAAAAAATATAAAAAATAATGTGACAACTTCGCTAAATTGTCAGAAGCATAACGAGGCGCCAAACGCTTACAAAAAGTCGATGAGAAGTAGGGAGAGTGAGGGAGAGGAGGGGGGGCAGATTGAACATGTTTTCTGATTCGGAGTGGCGATAGGTACCCGGGCAGCAAAACGCTATTCGGACCCAGCTGGTCACGTGAGGTCTTTATGGATTCGGTATGTCACGTGACGTTTATGACGGCTACTTCCTGTTGGTTTGCCATCTTACTTAGAGCCATTATTATCAATCGAGAAATGTGTCACATTTTGAAGACATTATGTAGCATTAAAGAAACACACAGACCAATGTGACGTACAGCTAAAAGCAAGTAAGAATACGTTTATGTTTATAATTTTATTGTATTTTTTAAATTCTATATTAACATGACATCAATCAAGATTCAAGAGCAAAGTTGTTTTTTTTTTTTTTAGGCGGCAAATCGGCTACTGTCTTATCTGTAATTGTAATGAAAAGTTTGGCTGCGGCTATTCGAACCCGGTATCAGAAGTGGATACTTCAATTTTAATTCACCGCAAAAATTATTATTATTCACACTTCCCATAAAACAAATGTTCTTTTGAATAAAAAACAATTCGGAGAGATCAGCCCGCGGCCGCCATCTTGGTTATCGTGACCCAGGAACTTATGTCCTAAATGTAGGCACTTGAATACAAAATTAAAAAAAATTGAAATAATTTTTTTAATAACACAGTTAGTTAGAGCAAATTCAAATTAAAAAAATGAAACCAGAATCAACTTTTTAGCTTAAGTTAGGTAGTTCGGTAAGATCCGGGAAGTGCCGAAAACCGGGTATCGTGACTTACCGTGACTTATCGTGATTTCGTTGTCAAAATGGCGACCTCCACTTTTTAATTTACGGAGGGTCACTTTGATTACGACTTTTTAACTATATATAGCCCAGCATGTTAATTCTATTTCTGCCCACAACTTAGAGTAGACATGTTGTGTTATGATTAGACACTTGATTTGAGTCCCCCAAAAAATTTTGGGCTTCACGGCTTCACTTTGAAAATTGAAGGTAAAATAACGCAATTTTTACTCATTCATATTTTTGTGTGGAAAGGATCCTTTCTTTGAATTTCAGGGACTTTATGAATAATGGCATTAACTACAACATATCCAAGACATGCTAATTTAGGCCCATCAGTTTGGTCAGAAATTTACTCGGAAATTTTAATCACGTGCGTCCCAAAATTACCTATTATTGTTAATATTTGTTACTATGGTAAATAACCTGATTTATTCTGGAAATCAAGCCTATTACCTCCTAATAAGTCATTTAAAAATAAAAAGAAAATAATTAATAAAACAAACACATATTTTTAATATGATTTAATGCTTTTATTGTGGGATATTAGGTTATAAAAGCCTAATTAATTACAATTAATAGTTAACTATTAGTTTTATATACTGTTATATGTATACTATTATCTATATATATACTAAATATACATATATAATATATATGATATATGTATGTATGTATATAGAGGCCTAGAATAGTATTCCTATTATAAGTGTATGACTTATTTTTTCCACCCCCTCAATATTTTGTGAATTGTGTTTTATT
>CAXITT010000073.1:1618133-1658615 GCA_964033795.1 Lymnaea stagnalis
TTATGATGAATGTGCAGGAGGAATCATGACATGCCAGGACAATGACTGGTCAACATTTTACTTCAGGTAAATCCAGTCCTTTTTATTCTATTTATTTTTCATTACCTATGCCACTAATTTAAAAAAAAAATTTTTGGTTTTATTTTTTTACATTTTATCACACTGGGTAATAATCTTGAGGTAACTTGCCATTATTGGGATCTTGGAAATTTATTCCCTATGGATCATAAGCCGACCACAATCTTAGTTTTGGCCAGGAAAACCCTGAAAAGTGTGTAATCTGCTTATTAGTGTACTCTTTCAGTTTTGGCTGGGAAATTATTTTAAAGGTTTTCATCGAAACCTTAAAAATAATTGCTTATTAAAAAGACTTAAAACTATTGAACATTCAGTATTATAACAGCGACTCACTTCACTTTTCTTCATATATATATACCGCAACCACACTGAACAGAATCAGTCATATGCTCACACACAGACACAATCTTATTGTTTTCTATAATAGAATCGATGTACCTGGTGAAAACCTCCTGTGACCGACTCAAAAGCCCACTTATACCATTGAAATATTTTTTGTGTAAATAGGCCTTTGAATAGGGATCTACAGTACATGCTGAATTTTGATTCATAGCCATGTCTAGACTTATGTGTTGATTATTCTTAAACATCATCCAAAAATTCAAATTAAATAATTATAATAATAAGTATGCCGCTAAATGGGAGAAATAGAGATAAACGGATCAATTTGTTAATGCTGATCATTAGTAGGGCCCTGGCCTGTTTCACCACATCCTTCCCTTCAGACATCATCATCATAGGTGTTACAGCCCATCATAGGGGCCTGGTCTGCTCTACAACATCCTCCCTTTTAAGCTGATCCATGACTTTACACTTTCAGGTGATTTTAGTCACTCAATCCATATCAGTCTTGGTCGACGGATGAGCCGTTAACCCCCATAGGCTTCGGTCTGTAGATTACTTTTGCTGCTCTACAATCTAATATCCTCTCAAGGTTTCTTGCCCAAAGCAGCCTGCACCTTTAAATTGCAGCAACTACGGATGGTTCCGGTACTGAAAATGTTATTAGGGAATTGCATCAGCGGGCTGTCGAGCTAGTACATTAGCTCTTTATGCCCTCCCCAAAGCACACACACCCTCACTCCCCAAGCCTGAGTTATCGGGCTGGGAAGCGGAACGTTGGAGATTTCCCTTAGCCAGGACAGCCCCAGCCTGCACTCACTCCGTCGAGTACCAGTGGAGGTCACCCCAGCACAAGGACATCGGTAGGCCTGCGACGCTTCTCTCACAGCATCAGGAGTCGGGATGGTGTATTTACATCCTAAAATCTTACCCTGCCCATCCCTGGGAACGCCCGACGCCGTTGGATACAGATTTCTACAGTGGGTTTCTACCTTGAAAGTAATTTACGAAGCAGCTGGGACGAAACGGTTGCCTCGGTACAACTACTTTAACTGCTATGTAAATAGAACCATTGGCATGAGTTGCCACTACCCACCTCATGCTTCGTATCCTTAAAGGGCATCATGTAATCATGCTCTCTACCCTGTTTCTGCCGTTTTATTTCCAGCTACAGATTTTCCACAGCTGGTAGCCCTTTAAGTGCTTCCATTTTCGGCAGATACTATGCACGCTCTTTGTCTGCCAGCACAGGCTCACGCAATAATGGTGGTTTTGGTCCAAGTCTAGCGCTAGGGGGCAGCACCTCTTTACCCAGCAAGCCACTACAAACTTGTCAACCAGAGCCCCAGGGGATATATATATACCCATTCATTATTATCTAACACTGGACTGTATATTTTTCTGAGGATTTTCCAGGTATTGAACAGGTTCTCTTCTTTTGTATGGCTGTGTTGCATTACCACTGGTCTTGTGATAATAAATGTTGTGTATAGGGCCATCGTAGTTTTCCTTGAGAGATTTCTGCTTCCTAGTTGTAGCTCGTGTAGGCCGAAATAAGAAGAATGGCCTGCTTTTATCCTTTCTTTCATCTCTGTCATTATTTGATCTGTCTCTCTCTGGTGTGCTTGTTTACTTTGATTTTGTCACCTGTGTGTCTGATACGTGACATTAACATAAACAGTGTATTCGCTTCATTTACCTTTAGAGTTAACTCTTCTAATTCACGGAATGCTTAAATTATATCGATGCTGCTTCTCCCCGGTAAAGCTATGTTGTCTGCATATGCCAGGTACGGCACTGGTTGGGCTTTTTAAAGTTGGTTGGTGTCCTGATGGTCGAGATTCTGATACGTTGTTTGTGATAGTTCATCCTGTGCTCACATGTATGTTTCTCTGGAAGTTGTTTGTGATAGTTCATTTGGTTCACACATGCATGTTTCTCATAACGCTTTCTAAAAGGATGTTAAATAGGATACATGCCAGTGAGTGTCCTTGACTCAGTGGCCCTGATTAATATGAAAGTTCCTCAAGTACTCTTCCTGTACTTTGATTCTTTTTTGTAGGTAGCCATCGTCATGTATAAACCAGGTAAGTTTGTTAGAAACTCAAGTTTCTTTAGTGCACTTTGCAGATATTTCCTGTCTAAGCTGTTGTGTAGTCCACATATGGTTGGTGTATGGTAATGTTGTATTCTTAGCATTTCTTCTGGAGACATCTGGTGGTCAAAATATGATCTGTGGTGGGTCTATTCTGTCTGAATTCAAATTGATAGTCACCTAGAATATGTTCAGTAAACCTTTTCATATGTTCAGTAAACCTTTTCAGTTTTCTTGCTATTAATTTGTTGATGATTTTGTATGTATGGCATCTTTCCGTCTGCAGGAGACGATTAGATTATCTTTATAGTTTGCAGCTCTTGGTGTGGCTGGTGAGACCAATCCTCGAATGGCAGTCTCTGTTACATTTCCCACACACGAATGCGGTGGAGCATTATTTACCGGCCTTCCTCCTCGCTCTTTTTGCAGCTGTTTCCGCCCTGTTTTGATCCTCTGCATGTAGTGATCCTGCCTTCACGATGCCCCGCCATGAGGATCGATCCTCTGCCAACTCCTCCCAGTTTGAGATGTCGATGTTGAGGACTTCATGTCTCTTTTGCATATGTCTAAGTATCTCAGACGAGGCCGTCCAACTGACTTTTTCCCTGTCCCCAGCTCGCTGTATAGCACGTCCTTTGGTATGCGACCAGATTGCATTCGCTTGACGTGTCCAAGCCAGCGGAGGCGTCTTTGGATTAACATGGCTGGGACGCTACACGTTTGTTTGGGACAGGACATCCGTGTTGGGGACTTTGTATTGCCATTTAATGTCAAGGATGTGGCACAGGCATCTGAGGTGGAAGCCATTGAGCCTTCTTTCGTGTTTATTATGTGGTCCACGACTCGCATCCATACAGAGGTGTGCTCAGTATGCAGGCCTGGTACACCTGCAGCTTAGTTCTTGTTGTTCTTGTTGTTCCACAGTGATAAGGTCGGTTCCTCGGGCTTTATTATTTTTCATGGTAAAGATCACGCTTTTTGTTTCATAGTTGGTTGGCTGACCAAAGGGTACAGTTCTTGTGGTAGTATGTAATCCTCATTGGCTCCACCATTAGAGCCATTTAGCATCCCTTCAAATTGTTGTGCCCTTCTAGTACCTTTTCTGTGATCAGTTCCTTATCTATAATGCTGATAGGATTCCTAATAAATGCTGCTAGTTGTGCTGTATGCATGAATAAACAAATCCATGTCTTAATTGAAAGCTATTTTATTTTGTAAAAAAATAGGATAATTAAAACATTTTTATCTTCCCTTATTATAGTATAGACTATATTTTAGAATGAAAACCTAAAAACATGTTAAAGTTTAGACTGTAGTGATTTGAAGAAGTTTTTTACCGTTTGTGCTGGTCGTCACTGTCCATCATATACATTTGCCTTTGTAAAACATATAACACGGTATAGCTTAAATTTCTTTTAAAACTTTTTCACAGCACTCCCATGTATTTCCAAAAATCTTGTTTAATCTGGGCGGGGGTGGGGGGTGTTTTGCCAGCCTTAGTAAACAACACTGACTATATTTTTTTAATTTTCTGAAAAGGGGATGCAGCGTAACAATGCATCTTTTTTCAGGTTTGCTCAGTTCCTTTTACCTAACCTGATTGCTACCTCTCCCCATTTTTTATATTTTTTTGCTTGTCTCGCTCTCTCTCTTGTTTTTCTATTTACCTGACAAAAGTTCTGAGGATGTCTGAAATTTTCCATCTAATTTCTTGTAATGCAGCAATAGACATTTAACTTTTTATTTTAGTTACTCTATTAGTTTGGCTAAGGCTCCTTCTCTAACCAGGCTTATTAACTTCAGGATCACAGTCCTAATACGATGTCCATTAGTATCATTCCCGGTTCTTGTTTGTGGTTTGGATTTTGTAACATATTTTTACATGGCTGCGTTGTTAGCCCTCAACCATCTGGGGGCTGCTCCATTAAGCTCTCTAGGTAGTGCCTTTATTTTTGGATCCCACCACTTCCAAGAAGATTCTATTTTAGTCCACCCCTGGTATTTTATTTCCTTAGTAGCCATCATATGGTGTAGGTTTCCCTTATCTGCCACCTAGGAAGGCACTCGATGGAAGATAAATATGCACAAGAGCTTACCCCACCTAATCATCCAAAAGGTTTGATGTCCTCCTAATGGAGGAGTTAAAAATGAAAGGTTCTTTCAACTCGCTGCCCCTTGAAATGTAAATACATGCCTATTTCTGAGTTAATATGTCTCCCATAATCTTCAAACTGCACCAAGTTGGATGTCACCTTGTGATGTGTATGCATAATGGGGGGTGTGTACATAAGGTGGGTTGTGCGCCCCACAATGGAAAAAAATTCCATTAACCAAAGAGATGTTGTAGAATAGATTAATTATGTAAGCCTACAATATTATAATTCATCATAAAATCACCTTTCTCTTCTAACTTGTAAAATTAGTGTAAATCATTTGTTCCAATGCAAGTGAATAAAAAGCAAAAAATTATAAAGTATGGCATTCAACACAGATCCTCAGGAATAATCATTCATTTTGAGCATGTTCTAAAACTTAATTTACTGTAATTACTGCAATTATTAACTCTCAAAAAACAGCAGATTTTTCAATTTTTTTATATTACAACTAACTATCAAAGTGTCTCATAGGTGCAATTTTTTAGCTAAAGGTAATTGCATGCTCTTATATTGATATTAGGTGATGCTCTTTAATTGATATTAGGTGTCTGTTCAAAATATACTTTCCAAAATTGATTTATTATTATTTTTAGGCAGAACAAAACATTTTTGAGTCGACAAAAACATATTACAGCTTTACAAAGAAGGAAAAAAAAGATTGCTTCCAATTATATTAGTAAAATTGATATTTTATATTTTATTACCGGGTACCATATATTCAATACTAATAATACTACAACAAATATTCATTTTCAAAAGAATAGGCTCACTTTCTGGACAACGTATCAATCAAGGAAATAATGCCACAAAAAGTCAAAATTATAATTTAAAAAAAAAATAATTTTCAAACATATGCATGTAATAATTATCACTTAAAAAATTATTAGTAAGAATTAAATTAGAATAAAAGCTAAGAAAAAGGGTACATTTTAATAAGTTAATTTGTTATTTTATATCAGAGATATGGATCAGATTATCTAATCTGTCATCCAGATGATGCATATACATTCTTGAAAACAATTTCTTTCTTTATTAAAACATAAAAATGTATCACAAACAAAGGATCTGATATATATACTCTGACCCTTTTACCCTTGTTTTGGAAATCCAATTTAAAGTTTGTTATTGTCATGTTGCAGTGCATATGTAAAAATGGGAGACTTTAAAGTAACTGGTACATCGTCAAAGATAAGATATGATTCTTTTATTGATCCAAACAAATGGAAATGTTTAATGATTGCATTGTTCATTTTCAGCCCATATAAAAAACAATTTGAACACAAGACATTTGTAATAAATTTTTCACTAGCAGCCATTCAATGAGTTCTCTTAGCTATATCAGGGACTTATTAGTTCTTATTTAGATTTGTGACTAAAGGGGGAGCACGCTGGTAAATTCGTACAGATTAGGGAACAAAAGAATTTTTGTATTTTTCAGTCCTTGCCCTGATGGAAAGAATTCGTACCTAAGTATCTGTGATGAAGAGGGTGGGATGTATCATCCAAAATGTGTTTAATTTTACAATGACATCTTTCTTCAAATAGTTCTTCCAGTGAAAGATGTTTAGTTTGTGTTATGTTCGTAGCTTTCTTGATTAGTTGGTTTATGTAGTGTTTAATATCAGACATTGAATTCCCACACCAGCAGGTAATACTGAAATTGAGTAGGCTTCCAATTGTTGAACTATAGAATAAGTTAACGACTTGTTTTTTTACGCAGAAATTGTACAGTTTTTGAGGTAGAACAGTCTTTCTGAATTTCTTATACAGCATTTGGCAGTGCTCATGCCATGTTAGCTTATTATTGATGGTGACACCTAAGTACTTATATGCATCTACTTTCTCTACACTTTGATTTTTTATGTTGAGATCTGTAATCTGGTGTTCCTCCCTCCTGAAATCAACAACATTTCCTTTGTTTTTGAGACATTCAGCGAGAGAAAATTTTCATCGCACCAATTGATAGAGCTTGTTACTAAGTTGCGGTATAAGCCTTCTCCTTCAGACATTAAGCCAATGATGGTGGCATCATCAGCAAATTTTAAGATTGGAACGATGTCGCTTGAGCTTTGAATATCAATGGTATATATTGTATACAGTACAGGGGAGAGAACGCAGCCTAAATGTCGTAATGTCCTATGTTTCCTGAAGTGTTCATTAATTGCTACATTTTCATGATGCTGATACAGTTCTTTTTATTTTGCATTGAGGAACATAAGAGTCTCCCAATTTTGCACAGCTTGTCTCCTTTATTTTCAGTATCGGAAACTTTTTGGAAACTCAGTATGGCCATGAATCTGTCCTTAGTCATATTTCATCATATAAGGATTCCCTGGACCACAGTCTTGTGAAATAAGTACTTAAATAAGTACTGTATTCATAATAAATCCTCTTAGTTGATAAAGCTCTTCAATGATGTTATACCAATTTTATAAAACAGAAAGTTTCTTTGGTTCGTTTTCCTGCACATTGCATATGCAAAATATATGCAACCAGATTTGCAGTTAATTAGAGTTTGAAAAAGTCTATTTGCTTTTGAACTCTCCTTATATCTCTCTTGTTTAAACATTCATCAGTAAGCAGTATGCTTTTTATGTCTGGTCTAAATGCACAAATCCACTTTGAGCCCCACAGTCATTGTCATCATAATTATACTCAGCGACATCTGCCCTTCATAGATGCTGTCAAAATATATTTTAATTTAGCTCAAACACAAAATTTAAAATCTAAATAAAAAGACATCAAAATAGAAAACAATCTGCCTCAATTACTTTTAATTCAAGTTTTCATTGAAAAGGGAACTCCGCTGATTGTCTACAAAATAATAGCCATGGATACAGCATTGTTTACATTTGACATTGGGCTAACTGAAAAATAATAATATACCGTAACAATCATTTATAAATACACATTAAAGTTAAAACAAATAAATAATGCATTCTATTTTTTATAACCATTTACGAATTTTAAACTACCATGAAGAAAGCTAATAATAGGGCTAAGAAGTAGATATCACACTATTAGAGTAGAAATGAAAAATGTAAACAAAACTTATTTACTATGAAAAGGGTTTGGAAATGTATGGGAGGGGGGGGGGGCATGTAATTAATGTTAGATGAGACACTTTTTCAAGGTCACTACACTTTACTGAGACGTTAGCTTGCCTCAAATTTAAAATACCCAATATTTTTTTAATGCTTTTTCTATAAGGGAATATGGGAGGTGGTGATATGAAACCTTTTTGTGTGTTCAGATGGGGAGTGGTGCAAAAATGGTTATGAAGAACTGCTGTAAGTGGTGCGGGTTGTACAATATCTTAACAATAATTATAATCATTGGTCAAAACTAACACCCCTCCTTAGTTTAAAGTTTAACTTTATTTGAATAAGTTTGAGAACCACTGTGCTAGTGTGTTAAATGTGAAGTAAATTTTGATGGGTAAAAAAAGTTCGAAATGATACGAATTAGAGGCGTAGCGAGGATGTTTGGCGCCCAGGGACAAGATTCAGTTTAAAGTGCCCCCCTTTTTTTTTCCAACTCTCAAACCTGTTATTTTTATCAATAAAATAATATCAAAGCACATTTTGGCGCCCCTAACTAGCTGCGCCCCCCCCTCCCCCTTTCGCTACACCTCTGATACTAATGCACATGCTAAATTTATTAAGCATTCCTTCATCATGAGCTGTAATCATTCTTCAACAGGAATGAATGGTCAAGAGCAATCACAAGATGAATAGTCAAGAGAAACCACACCTCAACAAGACATGTTCCAATCATCTTCCATCCATTAAATGACAACTTTGGACAATAAGGTATGTGAAATTTTACTATGAAATGAATGCGTGTGATAAGTTGGGCCAACTGGGTATAGCAAATAGTAAATGTATAGGAAATGTTCAACATTAATACAGTAAAAGATTTTGAAAAAAATACCTTTAGCAGCATAACAATCGGTCGACTATACTACTTAAGTGAAAACGTGGGCTTAAACAAAAATAGTAAATATAAAATGAGCAATAGTATTTGTTATTTAAGATTTTATTAAAAGTAATGAAACGAGCAATAGTCATTGTTACCTGTATTTATCAAATTAAAAGATGAATCAAATTTCATAGTCATTATAAAAATATATAATTATTTAAAGCAGTGGTTCTCAACCTTTCTAATGCCGCGACCCCTTTATACAGTTCTTCATGTTGTGGCGACCCCCAAACATAAAATTATTTTCGTTGTTACTTCATAACTGTAATTTGCTTCTGTTATGAATCGTAATGTAAATATCTGACATGTAGGATTCATTTTCATTGTTACAAATTAAACATAATTTAAGCATTAATCACAAAAAACAATATATTGTGAAATATTAATTTCTGATTACAAATAAATGAAATTTTGTCTTGAAGCATGGTGTAGCGTGGGTAACAGTCTTAATTTAACAATAGTAAACTACTTTGCTACATTTTGCGACAGTATGCTAAAAGCCAACATCAGTGCCAAGGTTTAGATTGTTTCTTACCTGATCAGAAATGCTCAGAACAGTCTTTGCAAGAGCACAAGTCTTACTTCTATCTTTAGGCTTGATTAGCAACAGGCTGGAAAACCATGTTTCACGAAGATATGTTGTTGGAAAGGAAGAGGAAAGCGCAACTCTCAGACAGAAAAGGGTATGACTGCAAACACTTGATCCAGCATTTTGTAACTGGCATTGCAGAGAAATCATTTCTCGCTGTATCGCTGTCAATAAGTTCAATGAACTCCTCTTGCGTTGACTCAGGAAAATCTTCAACTTTGACTGTGAATGGACTTCTGGCAAGTGCAAATGGGGTGTGAGGTAGATTTGGAAAGTACGATGAAATTTCATCTGTAAGTATGTGCAAGTGTTCCTTCACAGAATTTATCATTGTAATTCCTTTGTCTGGTTCAAATCATGAAACAAGATAATATGGGGAACGTATACATTTTATTTTCATCCAATTTTTTTGGCCAAAGCTGAAATTAAAATTGAAATGATCGCATCTTTTAAGGGAAATTGTAGGATGTTGCATTTGGTCCTTGCAGTGATAAATTTAACTCATATAAAATGGCGAAGATGTCAACCAAGTAAGCTATTTTCTGCAGTTCACTTTTATCACTAAAAAGAGCTTCGAACTGCGGTCTTGCTTTCTGATTTAAATAAGTTCATCACAAAGCTCAAAAACACATTTTAAAACTGTTCCTTTCAACAACCATCTCATTTCGGCGTGAAATAGCAGAGCATCAGCTCGTTGCACAGTCGAATGTTTAAAGTGCTTGCCTTTACAAAATTGACAAAACTTACAACACTTTTCGTTACTTCTTTTAACTCTTGCAACTGCGTCTTCGTAGCTAATATTTGCTGATTAATCAATCAGTAAGTTCTGATGACTTCTTGTGGCTCATTCAGTATTAGATGTTGAATCCATATCGACATCCTAGCATAGCTGGAGCACCATCTTTGCAAACAACCCAAACCTTTTCCAAGAGATATTATGATCTTTCAGAAATAAACCAACTCTGTCAAATACATCACATGCAGAAAAGAAACTCATCATCATTAAAGTCACCTCACATAAACTAGTAACTGTGAACAGTTTGCAAAGTCTGTAGATTCATCAAGCTGGATACTAAATAATGGAAGTGGAGCAGATTTAATTTCCTTATCAAGAATACCAACAGACATGTCATCTGTTTTTCTATGGACAGTGTCGTTAGATACGGAAATTGCACTCAGTTTCGTAACAAATTCGTCTTCAGACTGTAAATGTGTGAGAGTCATGATGGAGAATTAATTAAGGAAAAATAGTAAAGTACTGGAGAGGTGGGCTGAATATTTTGAGGACATAATAAATGCAGACAATAGATGAGATGAAGATTATCAACCACCTAATGGAGGACCAGACCCTTTCATAAACTAGCTAACTTCTAGAAGAAACCACAAAGCCCCTGGAGAAGATCACAGCAGAAACTAAAAAATGGCAAACTTCACTAATAACACTAATACACAACTACAAAGGAATTTCCCTATTAAATTTTACATACAAAAGTAGTTGCCAAAAGACTACAGCGTACACTGAAGAAATACTAGTTGACTTCCAATGTGGATTCAGACAAAATAGATCAACAACTGATCCGATGCCTATTAGAGAAATGTTACAACAAATATAATATCCCAGTAAATCAACTCTATGTGGTCATATCTTAAGGCGTATGACAGCATCAAACTCAGTCAAGGCCGATCCCAATCCCGGGTGCAAAAGGAGGAGGGTTGGCGTGAGGCCAGCTACCTCACCTGTAAAAACCAACAAATTTCAGTCCTGAGAAGAGAGGGCTCATTTCAGGGAAGAGCTGTGAAGCCTTGTGGCCAAACCCAGGCTATACTGGAAACCTCAAAGCCGAAGACCTCCTTTCTAAGGAAACAAACATAAGAATGTGAAATGTCAGAACCATGTATACAAACATACACTGCTTGGCATCTGTGAAACAAGATGGATACAAGCTCAACAGATAAATTTGGCCTCTGGAGAAATGCTAATGTACTCGGGGCATGAGGAGGAAAATGCTCTACAATAATAGAAAAATTCCCAAGTAGAGACCTGAACATTTTAATGGGAGACCTAAATGCCAAGATCGGAAAAAAACAACAGTGGGTATGAGGAAATCATGGGACGCCATGGTGTAGGAGAGAGAAATGTAAATAGAGAAAGGCTAGCAGACTTCTGTGCAACAAATGACCTTGTTATTGGAGGCAGCGAATTCCAACATAAAAATATCCACAAAATAACAGGTATCCCCGGACAACAAAACATAAAAAATTTAGGTCTCTACAAGTTGTACAAGGAAAAAGAGGAGCCGTTGTCGCATCAGATCATCGTTCTTATTTGGGCAAGACTTAAGTTAAAACTGAAGAAAAACTGGGAATGGCCAGCTGCTAGATGAACAAAATTCAACATAGTACTATTGACAAATGAGCAGAAACTAGAAGAATTCAGTGCCACATTAAGAAATAAGTTCCAAGCACTGGAAGACCAAACAGAAGATGACCAGGTAGAACACAAATGGCAAAATATAAAGATAGCTGTAACATCCGCTTGCCAAGAAGTTTTAGGATCAGTGAAGCAGAAACACAAAGACTGGATCTCTAAGAAAGCGAAAGAGAAATATAATATAAAGAAGCAAATCAAAGTATTAAAAAAGATAAAAATGCCTTCATAGGTGGCAATAACAGCAGAAGCAGCAGCCAGGAAGGGCAACTTGAACGAGCTCTATGACATTACAAGACAGCTGTCAGGAAGATAAAGAAGGCAGATCAATAACAGAAAGGTAAGAACAACAAAAAAGATGGGTGGAATACTTTAAGGACCTATTCAACAGGCCCCCACCCAGCAAATAAAGACTTACAAATAGAAGAAAGCGCACCAAATAAGGAAGAAATAGCTCTGGCCATCAAACAGCTCAAAGCAACTGCACCGGATAACATCACAGCAGAAATGATGAGAGCTGATATAGATACAATAGTTAACATGCTGCACATGGAAAGGAGGATACCTCTTCAAGATCCCAAAGAAAGGGGACCTCAGCAAATGTGCAATTATTTTGAATAGAATGAGAGACCAGGTCGACATGAAGCTACGAGATCAACAGGCAACATTAAAAATCATTGTAGAACAGCCCATCAAATGGAACTCTCACCTATATACAAATTTTATAGACTATGAAAAGGCCTTTAATAACCTGGACCGACAAACCGTGTGGAAACTTCTTCGGCACTATGGATTACCAGAAAAATTAGTCAGGATCATTCAGAGTTCTTATGAAGAAATGACTTGCAGGGTGGTCCACGAATGTAGACACACAGATGACTTTAAAGTAGAAACTGGAGTGGAAATAGGCCATACTTCAGTAGGGTAGTTAGGAAATTCTCAAAAGTAAAAACATTACTAGAGAAACATATTTTTTTTATAAAACTGTAATGAGACCAGTTGTAACATACACAGGTGAAACTTGGACTGTAACAAAACTGTCAGTAAACCTATTAAACGCATGGGAGAGGAAAATATATGTTGCAATAAAGGATGAATATGGATGGAGAGTACTAACCACATACAACAGGAATGCCAACGTTGACCTGATATTACCACCACTCATGTTTATGAAGTAATCCAAATCTATTTATATTCTATCATTGGTTATTTTAAGAGAGTTCTGCATGGCTGATAAAGTTAGCATCTACAGCTTTTGATTGAATGACCATCTATTTTGATGCAAAGGGTTCATTGATAATCCTATAATTGTAGATATGTAACAGACTTTGAGATTAGTACTAGAAATGAGTATTAGTTCAGCATATTACAACCCTGTCACCAAGGAAGTGAAGTTGAACTGATATTCAGATGAACCCACAAACTGTCATTGGGTGATTTCCCAATTGAAATGAAGTTATCATTAAATTATTCTAAATTCTGTAACTTGAGCTCAATCGAAATATTTATTAAAATAAATTTTAATTTCGCTGTATTAACAACATAACAAAAACAAGGGATGTACCGATAAATGTGATTAATAAACTTGAACATATAGACTTAAATTGATTCATTTCATTTCTTTAGACTTACATGGTCAGCTTAGTTGCTTGTTTTGTTAAATTTTTTACCAATTCTCTTCAAATTTTAAGTACGGTAGCATTTAATGATTTATGGGAAAGATGTGCATAGTTAAGGAGAGATTATCCACAAATTTGTTTTTATATGGATGATTAAATTCCAAAGTGTTATGTTTAGAGATGGGTTTAGTATTATCATTAAAATATTTATTTGCTCATTTTCTATAATTTGTTAAACCCAATGGCGAGAAGTGAATTATAGAACCAGTAGCGTGCTCAAAACAAAAGAAGTGACATAATATTTATAATGAATCAGTTTTTAAAATAATAAATTGTATGTAGTCTTATTTCATTGAGATAGAGGTGGCTGAGCTGTTTCTAGCCATTGAGTACAGAACATATGACAGACCTGTTTACTCTTACGATTTTGGCGTACAATGTACGATTATGAGGTTTATACATTATATATACTGCATGTTTTTTTTTACTATTAAGATAACGTATTGAACGAGTTTAAGGGTAAACAGATCTGATATCAATGTTTTTACTGGTAGGACTTATACCAAATCTTAGTCGATAAATATTTCTTTTATTTTCAGATGGTGTTCAAGAATTGAAGGCTACTATGACGGAAGACTTTTCTTCAGTTGGTGCAGAACTATTCAAGGCAAAGAGGATAAAGTCAAGATCTCACATTCCTTTAGTAAATAGATGGTGCTTAACTTAATTCAAGGCAAAGAGTAAATATTTTTTATGTAAATAAATGTATGTGTATGTAAAGAGTATGAGAGAAAAAGAAACTATGTATATAAAATAAATAAATATTTGAAACAAAAACATTTGAAGTGTTTAAAAATTTATTTAATTTTTTTATTTAAATGAAAACATGAATGCTCTTTATTTTAGGGGGAGAAAAACAAAAACTATCCCCGCGAGACTATCTCCAAAGAGATGAAAACATGAATACTCCTGGTGATATACAGTGAGTTATCTTTACAAAAGAAACATGTTAAAATTGATGGTGACTTGTTTGGTAACTTAAGGACTTGGTGAAATCCAAGCTACCTAAAAAAATGTAGGCACCTTATTCCACCAAGCCCTCCAATTACACATGTTACAGGCAAAGTGTGAAATCCAGGCATTCTATAAGATCTACTTCAATAAATGTTTATTTGTTTATAAAAAGTCCAGGCACTAAAGCATAGACAATGCTGCTGGATATCTCAACAGTCAATCTATAGAATGCCTGGATTTCATACTTTTCCTGTAAAATACAAATCAATCCATTATTTATGAACATTTGCTATTAGTCTAAAACCACCATAATCTTAAGATCTCGCAAAAAAAAATATTTACAATGAATTCACATGGATGGTGTTTAGTTTTTGTACAAAAGACATTTGTATGTTTATCACATGGGGGACTTTGAAATCATAATTCTGCATTGCCCCTGTTATTATTTGATTGCTTGTCGCCAAATCATTAAACCGTATTTGTGCACAATTGGAGTCTCATCATTTGATGACCAGCAATATACAATATCACACACCCTTAACTGATTCTAGACAACATATTTACAATGGTATATGTTCAAAGTCTTAAAGTACGTTCACACTACCAAATAGTTACTAGGATTCTTGCCTTTTAAACAAGATTTGATTTGTTGAGCACTGAACAAAATATGATGGGACTGTTTATGTGACTTGCCAGCTTGTAGTCACAGAAAGTTGAAAATCCATGTAACAAATCTGCAGTGTGAATGTACCTTTAAAACTACACCATCTAACACCGGGTACATTTGATGACCAACACTGTATACATCCTTTACTTATACTAGACAACATAGATCTACAAAGTCTTATGCCTACAACAGACCTGTTTACCCTTAAAATCACACACTTATCATCACAAAATTGTTAAATACCTTATATTTATAGTAAAAAAAAAATAAACATACAGTCTATATAATGTTTACACCTCAAAATCATACATAGTAAACAGGTCTGCTACAAAATCAAATTTCAAATACATGAAAAGTGAGATTCAAATTATAACATTTAAGAAAACAATTATAATTTTCAATAAAATCATGAAAAAATCATGAAAAAATTAAGATATTGGTTCACAAGTTCATACACACATTTATTTAACATCTTGAAGGGTTTGGCACTTTATTCAGTTAAGTAAAACCATCCATACAATAACTATCAACAATAAAAATAATGGTTCACGTTGTTGGCACTACTGGTGGTCAAATGTTCATGTTGTTGGCACCGCTGGTGGTCAAATGTTCAGGAAGGAAACACTATCTGTTGTCCAATGTTGAAATTTTGGATGTTAATGAGTCTTAACTTAATAAAAGACACTGTTAGTGTTACAGAGAAAAGAAATCTTTGTGGTACCCAATCATGGATGTATCTCAGTTGTATCCAATCATGGATGCATCTCAGTTGTACCCAATCATGGATGTATCTCAGTTGTATCCAATCATGGATGTATCTCTGTTATACCCAACATAGATGCATTATCTCAGTGTTACACAATCAGATGAATCTCAGCTGTACCAAATCATGGATGTATATCATTTTTACCCCAATGATGGATTTAGTATCTCAGTGGTAGCCAGTCATGGATGTATATCAATTGTACCCCAATCATGGATGTAGTATCTCAGTGGTAGCCAATTATGGATGTATCATCTTAGTCACACTTAGTGGTACACCATCATGAATGCATCTCAGTCTCAGTTGTATGGTACCAAATCATGGTTGTAGTACCTCAGTTGTACCCAATCATGGATGAAGTATCTCAGTGTTACACAATCATAGATGAATCTTAGGTGTACCCAATTATGGATGTAGTATCTCAGTTGTACCCAATTGTGGATGCATCTCATTTCTGATGACCAAAATTAAAATTGAGAATAATATCAAAAATATTTTACTATCTATATTTTTTAAGTTTCCAATATATTATGGCATATTTTTGTCTTTATTTCTCACTCTTTCAAACTGAGTAACATTTGGGAGCAATAAAAAAAACTTACTAAATCTCATTTAGAATAAAACTAACTAAAAACTGGAAATACATTTACTTAATAGATATTCAGTACCTGGGTCAATGAACCATGAAATCAAGAGAAATTGTTTTCTATCAGGTCACTTCTTGGAGGAAATCATCCAAAGTGTTTATAGAAACAGGGAAATCATCCAGTGTATTGATAGAAACAGGGAAATCATCTAGTGTGTTGACAGAAACAAGGAAATCATCCAATGTGTCGACAGAAACAATCTGTAAATAGAGAAATTATAAATTTGCTTGTCTAGTTTTATATTGTGTATTCTGTATTTTTGAAAGGGTCGGATTATAGGCTAACTAGACGTAAGCCCATGGCCTCAAAAATCTCTTGGGCAACTAAATTTTGAAGCTTTGTTTTATAGATTCCAGGGCTTACTAAACAAAACAAAAAACTTCAAAAATTAATGATAAAGGATTTATTTTACAGTCCGCTTGCTGTCCTCTAGGATACCACATTGAAGCTAAATGTTTATTTTTATTATATATTTTATGTATTGTAGTTTGTTTACTGAAGGAGTATACTTGTCAACACTTTTCGTTTTTTGTTACATCCTTTTATTCAGATTTTCGCATACGTGGTTTAGCTCATTTCCTTAGATTAAATATTTACATTCTGATGTTAATGAAGAAGGCGTTTTGACAGATATTTCCATATATTTTTATGAATTATAATTATATACTAAGTCGTAAGTTTTGTTTATCTTATGTAAATCAAGTCAGATATATTTGAGATGGCAAGGTATAAAGCTAGTCCTATGAAATCATTTCTCCATCACAAAAATGGTAAATGTTTCTAAAACTAATAAGTTCAGTGTCTTGCATTTTCCCATGACTAAAAAATATTTCTCATCATTACCGGAGCTCTCAATGTACGGTACCGGTACCCAAAAGAATATTTATCATGACTACTGTACCTCTCAATGTACCTTAAACAATATTTCCCACTTAACTTATTCCCCTATTTTTGTATGGCCTGAATATTTATGTTTGATTTAAAAACTTTAGCAATTTATTATATATTTTTAATGATTTATGTTATTATTATTTATAATTGTCTATAACTTTTTAATTCTTCGGTGACATTAGTGTTACAAATTTTATATGTTAGTAAGACTGTCAAAAGAAAATCCTTTCAACTGCCCTTGAAATTTTTTAAGTGAAGTACTGAACAATAAATTTAATATTCTCATAAAATTAAGATTGTGATCTCTAGGCCTACTATTTTTCGACAGTAATTGTTGTTATCACTTTAGTATTAAGTCAAGAATCTATTCAACCCAGTCATGCAGACCAGCTTTTTTGAGTGGCAATGTATCAAGTAATTATTCATTTAAAGTTATTTCCTAATAACTACAATGAACTTAATGTTAATAAGTTAGAATAGACTACAGTATCAGTAAATAACTACTTTAAAAAAAATAAATTAGTTGTTAGTACTACAAGTATTTAGTTTTTTTCCTCCATATTTTGAGTGTACTAATTTGTGTCTTGTACTAGTTACTTGTGATAATTTAATAATTACTATTACCAGTGGTTTGGTGATTGGCATTATTTCTCCTCAAAATTTTCTAACACAAATCAAACTAAACAAAAATTGCATTTAAGATAAACTAAAATGGTGAAATATCATATAACACTTTCCCAAATAACATATAGTTAGTATACCCTGTCCCTAGTGACTGGGTATAGCACAACCTCACACTTATAATAATGGGAAAAAGTGTTTCTGGTAATTCCTGGCAACTGGATGGGTTAACCCCCATAGTCTTATATCACAGTAAATGGCTCTCTTTATGTTATTTTTCTTTTTTAATATGTGGCATGATTTAATTGACCTGAAACCAAACTCCCTTCATAGATCGCGTATTATCTACCACTGAAGCAATTTTTCAGAATATTAATGATAAAATGACACAAACAATAGTTGACTGCACTGTGAATACAAAAAAGTAAAAGATGGCCTTTGGTTGTGTTTTTCAACATTGTTGACTTGGCATCCACTGCAGCCAATTACAGACAGCCAATTTTGACATTGCACACAAAACATCCCCAGTGTTTTGAAATCTTTACAAACACTTCAAATAGCTGCCCAAACCAATTCAACTCAGCAAGTTTATTAAGACATATTTATATTTGCAAAGACCATTCTGTTCTTTTATGTATAAACTGCAAGCTGAGGTGCAAAGCCCCTATTTTCCATGTGTACACGTGACTGTTCTGCTTTAAAATAGTATGTTATGTTGAATACATGTTAATGTAATTATTGTTAGTACCAGTACCCAAATGATTCAGAATACAGTGGAACCTCTCATGACGAGCACCTCTCATAACGAATCATTCGCATAACGAGCAAAAAAAATGTTAAGAATTTGCTCCCTTAATGAGCGAGATTTCACATAACGAGTTACGCAGAAAGGGGAAGTCCCTTTTTCCTGACAATTATTTGTGTGCCAGGACTTCCGCGCCGATGCATTAGTCTGTGTCTAGCACTCGGTCTGTTAGCGTATTGTTTTCGTGTGTGATCACCAGTTTTTACAAATTTTGTATTCAGACAGTATTCGAAATGTTTTATGTGCATAGTGTAATAACCTGTGCTAAAATGTCTTCGAAGAAAAAACCACAAGAAGACAATCGTAAGAGAGAAAAAATAACTATAGAAATGAAACGTAAAATCATTGAAAAGCGAGAACAAGGTGTGAGCGTAGCTAATCTAGCGCGCACATACAATCGGTCAACATCAACGATCTGCACTATTTTCAAGAACAAAAACAAAATTAAGGAGATGGACGCTTCAAAGGGGGTGTCAAGAATGTCTTCGAAACGGTTACGTATTCTTGATAATGTTGAGAGGTTGCTTCTAATATGGATAAACGAGAAGCGATCACAAGGTGACACTTTTAATGAAAACATTATTTGTGAGAAGGCAAAACTTATTTTCGCCCGATAAAATTTTCTAGATTGTATTCCAAGTTGTTACACTCCTTAAAAATTCATAAGTTATTTTATTGGAAAAAATGTTAATAACATTTTTTGAAAAATGAGTATTTTTTCTGCATGGAACGCATTATCGTATTTTACATTGGTTTGTATGGGAAAAATTGTTTCGTTTAACGAGTGTTTCGCTTAACGAGTAAGATTCTGGAACAAATTATGCTCGCTATAAGAGGTTCCACGGTATTTTTTATTGTAAAAAATTAAAACTAATTTTATGGATTACACAGACTCAAATGATCAATAAATAACAACCAAACAATAATGTTCATAAGCCAGTTTAGACGTTTTTTCCTTCTATTAAATTATGCTTGGGACTGTACAAAAAAAGATAACGCCCCCAAAAATTAGTCACTTTCGCATGCTTTATATTATATACTTTATATAATTGCAACCACCAGGACAAAGGTGTTAATTCCAACTACCTCGTGGATGAAGGCGAGTATGAGAAAGGTTATTAAAAAGGAGACTCGAGATACCAGCAATCACAGTCTGTCTCTGGGTGTATTACACTCAGTTGCGATGGAAAGGGTTTGAATAGATATATATATTTACATTGACATTCTTTAAAGGCTGCGTCTATTCGTACCCGGGTACCAGAAGTGAGAGATTGGGATACGATTGTAAACTTACTTCTTCAGTTTTACTAACATAAACTACCACAAATGACATCCGAATAGCTTGAGTCTAATGGTACCCGGGTGCGAATGGCGGCGCTGCCGACTTGGTCCATTTTGACTCAGTGCTATTAGGACGTCATTTTTAGTGGTAGTTTATTGCAGTTAAACTGAAGAATTAAGTTTACAAACATATATGATAGTCCATTCAATACCTCCTTTTGTCTTACAAACCCAACAATAAATTTTAAATAATTTTTTAATGCAAACCTCTCACTTCTGGTACCTGGGTACGAATAGCCACTTTGTTCTTTAAAAATCTAAATTTAGTAAATTAAATAGCTTGATTTTAATTTAATTAATCTTAATTAAATTATACCTATGACCTATACCTATAGTATAGTGCCTATACTATACTGTAATACATAATTTGACTTCACATAGTACCCCCACCTCACACACACAACAGTTCAGAACAACCAACTAATGTTTGGGCTAATTGAAAGGACGAATGCCACTGCGTCTTTTAGGTGTTTATTATAGTTGCAGTGAATTAGGGTTTAGTTTAGAAATTAGGTCAGTGTTAGATTGAGGGATCGATTTTGATTTAGGGTTCATCAGGTTAGTTAGACAGGCAATAATAGGGATCTAAATTAGGGTTCAGGTTAGGCATATGGATCGATTTAGGGATACATTCATCAAATTCGATAAAATAGTGGCATTCGTCCTTTAAATTTACCAATGTTTGCTTTGTATCTTGAAAAATACTGACAAAGTTATATTTATAGTCGACAAAATAATTTAGGAAAAGTTATTCAAACCACAAAAGAATTCTTTTTCTAAGGAAAGCTAATAAATTTATGTTGATTTAAAAAAAAAAACTTTTGTTATAAAAGAGTACCAATTAGAGGCAACTCAAAAAATTATTTTGTCCATCAAGGTGACAGCAGTTAGTTCCCATAATTTCATCAAGAATTAGGAACAGTAACCAAGTTAATACGATCTTTCACCAAGGTCACAAGAGTTAACTTTCTTGAAGCGAATAAATAAAAATTACTGTAATAATTAATGGGAAGTTATCGCTGTCGTCTTTAAAACATCTGTTTATTTTAATGGTTGCTTCCCTTTGACCGTATTTTGCAAAAATTGAGTGGGGGTAAAAGTATCTCTATTTGAAACTTTGTTACCGGTGTTCAGTAAATTAACACTAAATTCTTAAGCTAATATAATTGCATTTGTGTACCTGTTACTTTTCTGAAAATTTTTTAATTTTTTAAATATTTGAAATACTTTTTAATATACATTCTTATAGAAGTAGTCAAAATGACTTTTATACTTATAAAGAGAATTCTTCTGGGATATCCTGTTCATTATTATAATAAATTCAATTTTTTTGTGGTAAATTTGATTTTAATGCATGTTTTATTTTTGTGTAAATAATTTATCAAGAAAATATTAAAAATATTTTCTATTTTTAATATTTATAAACTGATATGAAATGAAATTTATGGTAACAGAGATTTATACCCTATGATTGTTAAATTATTTTTAAAATTTCAAATTAGTTTATACCTTACTAGTAAGGTCAGTTACTTTATACTTGTTAGCATTGATAAAAATTAATAACCTTTGATTTGGGAACATATTACCCAACCTTGCCTTGCAGTGTACTATTCAAAAGAGCTCACATAGAAAGTTCAAATTCAAACATTCTGATAATGGTAAAATTGATAATTCTAGAGTTATACTTATGTCATGCTCCACTTGCTTCTTTTATCCCCTGATACTGGGATTTCTTTTTATCTTATGGATCATCTTGGTGAATCGAAAGCACATTGTGATCATAAACTTTTAATTGCTACAAACTGTTTTTGGTGTTAAATAATGTCATGTTTAGTGGGACTTTTTTTATTTGTTCTTTGAAAATTGTTTTAAATAGTCATAAATACTATGGCAATCTTTTGAAGATAGAATATTTCTTAAAGTATTTAATGGCTTCAATGGGACATCCCTCCCCTATCCTACTTTTGTTTTTTAAACTCGCCACCCTTAATTACTTGCTATAGGTGAAAATCTTCTTATCATAATCATCAAAAAAATTCAAATTTACTACTCATGTGCTTTTGTTAAATCAATCATTCAGTCAAAGCCACCTCTTGTCCATTAACTAAAAACTATTAATATAGTTCTTAGTACATTCTTTATTAGTGTTGTAATAAATATGATTTGATTGTTAAGCTTTCCAGCCTTAGACACATGTCTGTAGTATTTGTTTGTTAGTAACTTTTACAGTGATGTGTCACTAGTTATTTGATTAATAGTCAATTGTCTCGTCATGTGTAACTAATGATTTGTTTGTTAGTCACTTGTCTAGTTATGTGACTCTAGTGATTTGTGCTATTCAATTGTCTAGTGATGTTGGAAATGAATGCATAAATTGAATCTTTGTCTAGTGAGGTTTTTAAATGAAAGCACAAGTTGAATAATTGTCCAGTGATGTTCGAAATGAATGCACAAGTTGAAACATTGCCTAGTGATGTTATTTAAATTTAAGTTAATATTTAAATTTATTTAGCTTTAGATTTTGACAACATCAATAACTGTAAATACATTAATATGTACTGACAGGGTAATGCTCAGGTCACACGATCAAATTCCTGTCAAATTTCTTCAATATGCGTCAAATTTTAGTATGAAGGCACTATTTTGTGTGTGGTTTCTTTGTTGAGATTTTGTTCAAAATTTGATCAAATTCTAAGTAAGAAAGTTTAGTCTCTTAACAGATCATAAACCATTAATGGTACTAAACAAAAAGAGAATAGCCAATAACAAGATCAACGGATAGTCTTCAATACTCTATCAATTGAAATACATTGTTGCTGATTTTTGGTCAAGACAAATTGAGTACCGGTATAAAGAAAATGACAAAAACATAAAACATATTGAACTTATGTGGATTGTCATACCATACTATTGTTATTCTATTTTATTGTTTTACTATCAGTCATGTGTGTAACAGACCATGTTACTTATTCATATGACATGGATTTTTTCACAGGACACTAACATTTGCTCTCACGGCACTAATATTTGCTCTCACGGCACAAAGGCAATGTGATTTGAATAGAAACATGAGAAAAAAGGAACTAATTTTTATAGTGTATGGAGAATTCATTTTTTCTTGAGTGAAGGGAGTGAACGACATAATTTTAATGGAGAAGGTTGACATGTATTTTTCAGATGGATTTAATGAATTAATTATTAGATACATTTTTGTAAGTGTATGGATATATATTCTTCATATTACACTATAAATGTTCGAATAATTCTGATGTCAAGGAACCATGTAATGTATTTATCAAATATCTTAATAAAGTACTGTATAATTTTCATTGGACCTTATTACTTCTTGGCGGAGAAAGAGACAGTCGTTTGTAAAGGTGAATGAGATAGTTACATTGGCAAATCATCACTTGCACTGAAGAAATAAAATACATTAGCTCACGTTTCCAAGTAACATTACATTATAAACGTTACATATGATAACTGGGAAGTATAAATGTTTTTGCTTTAAAATGAGTGTTTGTGTGATAACTTTATAATGTATATATTTTATATATTTTATGAGTAATAAATAAAATGCATTTTTTTTTTTCTCCAGAAATTATTAAACACACTAGAGCCACATTTACAATACCCTAACTTGAGAGACGATGAAATGACAAGATTTCTATTGTCAAAGATGATTGTGACATCCTATTTTCAAATATGCAAATACTGCAACTAATGGTAGTGCTTATTGATAACTTCATTCAGCACTGCTTATTTTTTAATAAAATTTATACCAATTTGTTTCTGAGTTCTTGTGAAATCTGTGATTGAACTTGTATTTGTATCTTTTAAATCAGGTGTTTTATCTGGAAGTTATTTTTAAAAGGAGATTACCACTCCCTAAAATATTATCTTTTACAGTTTAAATTAGAGTACCAGTATATAAAAAGTATACATAATTGTACTCAATATAATTTTTAAAATCTAATGCAGTGTACTACAAATGAGCGTTCTGTTCATTTTAATACATAAATCAGGAATGATTTCCCTAAACTTGGTAAAGGGATGTCAACAAAAATATACCGGGTTATAAAAATTGTCAAGAGCTGGAGAAGATATCTAGAGAATGGAAGAAATGGAAAGAAATAGTTAATGGCCTATTTTCCACTGGCAGTTGATCAGACTGAGAAGAGGAGTACTGCTAATTCTCTTTTTAACTACCGGTATCTCATAACTTGTCAAATAGCACCTAAAATTCCCATTAAATCAATTTAAAAATTATATTGATTATTTTTTTTATTAATGAACTTTTATTTATGAATGTTCAGGAGAGCTTTACTATACTTGTACAATGTAACAGTATTTTTGAGAAATGTAAGCTTTTTACTATGATTCTATCTCATTTGAAGGTCCTTATTTAAATATTTATTATATCTAAAGTCAAGTTTTTCTACATTCTACCCAAAAAAAAAAAATGTCTATAGCATGACTCAAACAATAATATAATAAGATTTTACGTTTTCTGTGGAAATTATTAAAAAGTGGACCTAAGGGGTCGCTACAGAAGAACAATATAATAACTAACCTATACTGCGCCTATAGTAAGTTAAATAATTTAAAAAGTTGAACTTTTTAATTTAATCAAGGGGGCACCCATTTGCTATAATAGCACTGAAAACAAAAAAGGAGGGTGGGGGTAGGAGAATTAAATTTCTAATTGTTATTTGTAATCAGGGTTACGGAGCCCAGGAGCAATATTTTCTTTGCCTGGAGCTCGAGCTGGTAAAATTTCTCATTGATCCAATTGGAAGTACTAAGTAGTCATTAGTGTTACAGTTACAGGGTTATAGTATATATGCTGTACAAGTAATAAGCCTATTTATAAATACCTTTCAATTACATCATGCCCTTCGCCGATTTATTGTCTAATTTTTCTATTACATCTTTTTCTAAATTAAGTACATTATTATTACTTGGAGGCTGCTGTTGTTTTGATAACTTAGCTTAGTCAATGTAAACACGACCTAGTGACCTAGATTGATGAAATTCTTCTTAGTGTTTGTTCATGTGATATGGAGGTTGCATAATCATACAGATTTTAAGAAATTTGCATGCCATCAAAATTTGATCAAATAGTGATTTGAAAGTTATGACAAGGCTTCATACAAAAATTGCATCAAATGTATGAACGAAAATTTGATGAGAATTTGATCGTGTTAACTGAGCATTAGGGTAATTCATTCAGCTCATCAGTCTATTTGAGCCAACTGGTCAAAGTAATACATTTTATCATTCAGTCTTCATGCCAAGACAGGTTAGGGTAATTAAAAAGTCTATATTATTAGTTTTTGTGGAGCAGCACATTCATACAGCAACAAGGTGACATTTATTTGAATTACAAATGAAAGATAGTATAGGTTTAAAACCATTAAGGTTAATGTTTGAGTGATTGAAACAATGAACAGGTTGATTGAAAAGTCTAAAAATTTTAGTTTTGTGTTAGTAGAAATTTATTTTATTAATAATTTGGTAAATTTGTTTACTTGGGTTGAGACATTAAGGTGTCAGCCAAGATGGTGTGTTGTACACTCAGATGAGAGTCAAGATGGTGTGGTGTACATTCAGATGTCAGCCAAAATGATGTGGTGTATGTTCAGGGGTCAGCCAAGATGGTGTGGTGTACATTACGGTGTCAGCCAAGATGGCGTGGTGTACATTCAGCTGTCAGCCAAGATGATATGGTGCACAATCAGCTGTCAGCCAAGATGGTGTGGTGTACATTACGGTGTCAGCCAAGATGGCGTGGTGTACATTCAGCTGTCAGCCAAGATGATATGGTGCACAATCAGCTGTCAGCCAAGATGGTGTGGTGTACATTACGGTGTCAGCCAAGATGGCGTGGTGTACATTCAGCTGTCAGCCAAGATGATATGGTGCACAATCAGCTGTCAGCCAAGATGGTGTGGTGTACATTACGGTGTCAGCCAAGATGGCGTGGTGTACATTCAGCTGTCAGCCAAGATGATATGGTGCACAATCAGCTGTCAGCCAAGATGGTGTGGTGTACATTACGGTGTCAGCCAAGATGGCGTGG
This sequence comes from Lymnaea stagnalis, assembly GCA_964033795.1. Classification (NCBI taxonomy): domain Eukaryota; kingdom Metazoa; phylum Mollusca; class Gastropoda; family Lymnaeidae; genus Lymnaea; species Lymnaea stagnalis. Next base: position 1,644,253 of record CAXITT010000073.1, read on the forward strand.
TGTACATTCAGCTGTCAGCCAAGATGATATGGTGCACAATCAGCTGTCAGCCAAGATGGTGTGGTGTACATTACGGTGTCAGCCAAGATGGCGTGGTGTACATTCAGCTGTCAGCCAAGATGATATGGTGCACAATCAGCTGTCAGCCAAGATGGTGTGGTGTACATTACGGTGTCAGCCAAGATGGCGTGGTGTACATTCAGCTGTCAGCCAAGATGATATGGTGCACAATCAGCTGTCAGCCAAGATGGTGTGGTGTACATTACGGTGTCAGCCAAGATGGCGTGGTGTACATTCAGCTGTCAGCCAAGATGATATGGTGCACAATCAGCTGTCAGCCAAGAATCTGTGATATAGATTTACTGAAACGTCTTGGTTTTCACCGCCAAGTCACTTGTGTAGAATGCATTAACCTGGAAGTGAAAAAACAAAATATTAAAATAATATTATTTACTGTCCCTTTACAATAATATTTTTATTCATTTACTTCAACTGCTTCATGTACTTCATCTACTTCACTTTAGCTGCAAGACTCACAGAAGATGAAAATATGTGTTGGTTATTGTTACATGTAACAAAGACTGCAATGTCTACATCAAAGTTATGCATCTGAAAAAAAAAACACTGTAACAAAAGAAGCATTAGTAAAATTTAAGAAAAAAGTACTCCTATATCATACATGTCAAATTTATGGCCCGTGGGCCACATTAGGCCCAGCGTACAATTATATCAGGCCTGAGAGGTCTTGACCGGCGTACAATTATATCAGGCATGAGAGAGAATTTTAGGCTCAAATATTTTTAATGGCCCTGTGATATAAAGTGCAAATCATATTCCCTAATAATCTGCATTGTCCAAGGATAGGCTACCTGAGAGCGTTCTCACTTTTTCTATCAAAATAAGTGACAGTAAAAGTTGTGTAGTGAGAGTGGATGTTTGTCGTTACAGTAACCTAGCAACATTCAGTTGCTCATTTTGGATAGGCGCATAAGAAATGAAAGTGGTGTAGAGCCTGGATATTACATCACACTTTCCTGCTATGGCTAAAGTGTTATCAATCTGTACCTACTTTGTGGAGATAATGTGGCTGTGATCAAGGAATATAATCTGAGACTAAACATCAAGACAAGTTAAAATTCCTGAATGCAGAGTAGAAGCAACAGAAGGTAGAAGAATTGAAGATGAATGTTTTTCACCAAAGCAAAATCACATACTGAAGCTGCTGTGAAAGCAAGTTTTATTGTGGTGAAGGAGCTTGCAAAATCAGGCCAACCATTTACAGGAGAAGCTTGTGAAGTGCTGCATGATGAAAGTGTGTGACATCTTGTGTTCAGACAAAAAGCAGATGTTTGCAAATGTAAGCCTTAGCAGAAATACCGTTGCTGATCGGGCTTGTGAGATGGCCACTGATGTGAAAACACTAGCTGATCGAAAAAGACAATCACTTTGTTGCATTCTCACTTGCTGTCGATGAAAGTAATGACACGACTGACACTGCACAGCTGACTGACACTGCACAGCTGACTGACACTGCACAGCTCGCTATCTTCATCTGTGGAGTGGTCTCCAGTTTCAATGTTACAGAAGAAATATTGCACATGGAATCCATGCATGAGAAATGACAGGAAAAGAAATGTTTGACAATGTATGTCAAAGTTTAACCGACATGAACCTGCCTTGGGACAAACTAGCTGGACTTACAACAGATGGAGCACTGGCGATGAACAGCGAAAAAAGGGGACTAGTTAGTTGGAAGGATGTGGTTAAAAATGCAGGATAAATTTACTGGTGGATTGATAGCATATTACTGCATCATACACCAAGGCTCGTTGTGTGGTAAAGTCCTCAACATGGAAGGTGTAATGAGCACTGTTACACAAACCGTCAATTTTATCAGAGCCAAAGGTTTAAATCACAGGTAATTTCATTATTTTTTTTGCTGGAAAGACTCTTAGTAGATTTTTCCAGCTGATTGATGAAATCTCTCAATTCATGGATAGCATTGGGAAAGACTCCACAGTTTTTCAGGTTAAAAATAAAAAGCGACTTGAGCCTGCAGCTCCAGGCACGGGACCATTTGATCACTGATATGCCTGATGCAGTGAAGGTATTTCAAATGAAGCTGTGCTTAAGGGAGACACACATGAAACTTGTCTCCCTTTTCTTTTTGCCAAGCAATGTTGAACCAAGTCAACCTATGTCATAGATGTGGAAACTGCACCAGCAAATTTGTAGATGGAGCTGATAGAGCTGCAGTGTAATGGGAAGTTTAGAAGGCTTCCAATTGTTGCATTGTATAATAAGTTAATAACTTGTTTGTTTACACCGAAATAGCACATTTTTTTAAAGATAGAAAAGTCTTTGGTTGATTTTTTAATAAAAAATTTGGCTGTGTTCATGCCATGTCATCCATCCATCCTTGTGGCGCTATGGCCCATTTAGGGCTTTGGCCTGCCTCACTACTTCCTTCCACTCAGACCTAACTAATGCTTTTCTTTTCCATGCTTGGATTACCAGCTGCAGTAGATCTTTTTCCACATCATCCATCCATCTTAGCCTAGGTCTGACTTTGAGCCGTTTTCCTCTGGGGTTTGGTGATGTGCCCGCTTCCTTCTTCTGTCATTTGGCATTCTCTTTAAGTGTCCAGCGTAGCCTGCCCTTTTTTATTTCTGCTACTAGCGTGGGATCCTGATATAGACTGTACGTATTCTCCATCCATATTCATCCTTTGACAAATATTTCCCGGAGAAATTTTCTCCCATGTGTTTAATAGGTTTTCTGCTGTTTTTGTTTGGGTCCAAGTCATGCCCTGTCAGCTTATTATTAATGGTGATACTTAGATAATTTTGTGTCTACTTCCTCCTTACTGTGATTGTTAATTGTGAGATCTGTAATTGGGTGATTCCCCCTTTGACAACCATTTCTTTCAGTTGTAACTAATAAAGCTAGATGTGTTATATGCTGTCCCCTTGCTAATAAAGCTTAGCTAATTGTGTTATATGCTTTCCCCTTCAGATATTAAGCAATGGTAGCATCATCAGTAACGGTGTTGCTTGGGCTCTGGCTTCTTGAAAAGCTAACATATAAAGCTTTTTAAGCTTAAGGTGTGGTTGGATAGTGTTAAATGCTCATCAGAAGTCAAAGACTGATTTCACTCTCAGTGATCCGGGGCATTGCAGGGGTTGTCGGAATGATTCATTGTTTGCCGCCTGTAGAGGACACCATCTCCGGGTTTGAATTTAGAGTTTCCTTCTTAGATGAGTTGCCGACCAAGGTTAACGTGTCCCCATTTACGCTGGGTGCTGGATGGGTTTATGCTTGACTGGGCTTTGGCTGGAATTGAACTCCCGACCACCAACTTGAGATTTGCTCAGTTTAGACCACTCGGCCACCCAGCACTTCCTCCAACATATGACCGAAAAAAAATTCACCAATGCTTTGTAATATATAAAGACCTCTCTTAAACGACTCCCTAAAAAAAGCGACTTGCAACCTTCAAATAATTCAATTTTATGACCTAGCACCTGAAAAAGTCAGATTCCAAAGCAATGCTACATTTGTGCGCTTGGAGAAAACAGTTTTGTTTACGACTTTTAACAGCAGGCGATGCACTAAAGCAGCTAGGAAGTAGTGAAGGGGAAATAACGCTTGCACCGTAAATTTGTCTTTTGAAATACTCCAAGGAGATGGCCAGTTATGGCCTGAGCAGGAGTCTTTCAGACCTTGCTGACACCATGTCTGGTGTTCAAAGAGACATACTAAAAGAACATGCACAGGTGGGGGGATCATGAAAACAAACAGAAATAACAGATTTATTTCAATAAAAAAAACTATTCAATGACAGAATAAAAATAATTACAACAATTAATGCGCTTATCTTATACATAAATTGTTATAACTCTAAGCATGTACTCAGCACTTACACACATTTTTAAACAACTACCAAACCAGCATTGGAATTAATGAGGAATAGGAAGATAATGACTGTATTGGTTGTGAGACAATATGAGTTTATATTGGTTGAGAGACAGAGTTTAATCTATAATTCTAAATGTAAGATGGTGCCTATACTTAATGGTATGTGTATTTTTTTTACTTGTTTACTTAATTTTCTAAGTGTCGTTTTTTGAAAATGTCCTACCTCTTTAAGACCCCCCACCAAATAACGCACTCGTTTCAATGGCAATTTAAAGGTAGCAAAATGGAAGTTTTACTGTAATAGTAAGATGGTATCCTCTGTATTTCTGTAGGTAATGTCTTCACATATGTAATAATACCAATAATCATAATGTTCATATGAATTAATTTTTAGAATGCTGTTAAACTTAGTATTATAGTTGTAGTTTTATTGTTGTTTTTTTGTTAGATTGTAGGCACAATTTTTAAAAAACCTACTTCAATAGGTCATCTTTGTCATGGTAAAGTTTTAAGTCCAGTTTTGACATATTCATATGAAGTTTTCAATTTCTAGCTTGGTCATCTGCATGTGATATTTGCAAAGTCCAGTTCTCACATCTTCATGTGAAGTTTAAAATGTCCATCTTCGTCATCTGCATGTGAAGTTTTCAATGTTTAGTTCTGACATCTCCATGTGAAATTTGTAAAGTCCAGTTTGGTCATCTCCATGGCTTTCATTAATACATTCAACCAACCAAATTTGAGAGGAGACTCATCTGGAGGAATACAATTTTAAACATAATTTACACTTCTATTCTAAACTTAATATCTTAACCATATTTCTTGTCTAAATTTAATATTCTAACTATACTTCCAATCTATATTTAATATTCTAATCACACCTCTAGTATAAACTTATTATTCAAGTTCATTAAGTAAACTTTAAACATGACACGACAGATAGTTAAGATGAGCTCAATAAGGGTGAATTCTTTCCCTCAAAGTTAACACTGAAAGTTATGCACTTATTTGTTCCCCAGTCTGTTAGAATTTAACAGAGTGCTCCTCTGGCTTTAACAAAATCAAACAATCGCTCTTAATTAAAGTTAATATTGTCACTAAGGGAGTGAAGTTCTGTGGTATATGATGCTTGATTATTGCACTTGAGACACACATTAGATGTGTTTAAATTGCTCTGGTTTAAAAATTTTGTCTTAGAAAGAATATTTGCTGGATATGTGCTAAAAATGAACAGATACAATGTAATCAAAACACATTATTTGGATAAAGAAAAGAAATCTTATCTTACCTTATCTTATCTTATAGTGTTGAAATGTAGCAAAAAAAAGCTGCAATGGTAAAACATCATGGGTAACTTTTATGGTCCTGAGCAGAGCTATCCAAATGGGACCCTGATGGTAAAATCCTTCACGTTGAGTGTCACTCATTGGAGAATGTGTTCTCTAATCTGTATCACAAATTAATTCTGACATTGTCATACAAACACACTCATACATTTTTATACTGGCTATCAATTTTAAAACATTTGAGATTAAAACTAAATATTGTGAATTTTCATTACCGGTAACGATAAAACTAAAAATTGTGAATGTTAACTAAATTGTATTATTGTTAAAATATCTGCCTTATGATAATTATAGTTTATAACATCCTATAGTTGTAAATAAATTGTAATGTAATGTGATGCTTATTGGTAAGCCCTTGACCATGTGTTGTTAACCCCAAAGAGCAACAAACATGATGTTTTTATCATAGTCAGATCCCACTGTGTGGCTCATCTAGGTCTAGATGCTTTAGCTTTATAAAATCTTTGTCATCCCCCCCCTCCCCCAGAAAAGAAGTAAAGAATTATATTATCATTTAATTAAAGCTTATATTATACTCATACACCAGACTTGTTTACCCAGGAACTCCAAAAATAGTACAATTCCATCTCAAAATAGTACAATATTGTCTCAGAATAGTACAATACTGAACAAATTAGTACACTTGTAGCAATAAAAGGGGCACATTCTCTAAGAGAGTGCACATTTTATAAATATTTAAATACCTTGTGTATTGATGACGCTTGCTGAACTTTTAAGCTGCTGGAGTTCTTTTGCACTGAAAGTTTCATCCAAGTCCAAGCAGCTTCCTGATTTTCTCTTGAGGACTAACAAGGCCTCTGTTGTTTTTGGGCCATTATTTTTTTTCCCGGGTCTGCGCATGTTTTCAAGAACATAGAGAATATTCTCTTGCACGCAGCACTGGAGTGAGGTATGGTGAGGATCCCTTTCACTACATGGGCAAGATTCTTCAGAGATGGGTGCTTTTGGCAAATTGTTTGCCAAATCCTGTCAACTCTTACCCCATCCTCAATGCAATCCTCAATGTTCCTCTGCTGATGCCTATCAAACTCTTCATAAATGGTGTCAACATCAGTCCCTCTGGGGATCAGAATGGGGAATCTGGTAAGGAAGTATTCTAGCTGGTGTTGTTTAACCTCCTTTTTGGATCAAATACAGAAGCATTCTGAAGTGCAGGATCTGATAGGGAAGTTTTTTTTAGAAGGTAGTCAAGCACCATCTCAAAATATGTTCCAACAGAAGCATAGAACTCCACAACCCCCTTGTCTCTGGGGCTGTACTTTTCTTTGTTTTGCAGCAAGGTCTTTGCCTGAAATCCAATAATCAGGTCAGCATCATCTTTCTGACTGCTTCTTAGCTTGTATTGGAACTGAAAGACAAAAAAAATAATTATAAAATAGTACTGAAGTTATTATGATAAACCATTTAGATGATAATTTAAAACAAAAGAAATGTATTAAATTTGTCCAACTAACTACAACATAAATGCATACATTAATATAACCAATCTACACAAGCTCATCTGGTCAATACAATTAACTGCTGTTGCTGTAGTTATTGAATTAACATTTGGAGAAATGTTGAACTACATTCCCATTGAGTTAATTTGTTCTTTATCTCAACTTTAAGTGAGGAAAATCGTATGTCAGTATAAGGCATCTTCACATTAAAAAATTCTGTCTAAATATTCAAAGTAGGTCTTTCATATTAAAAGTAAGCCTGCATAATTTGTTGAAGTATATGTGTGCAAAATTTCATTGAGATAGCTCATGAAACATTTTCACAATTCTCCTCAACGTTGACCTCATTATGCAAAGGTCGCACAGGCTATTTTGGATTAGTGATCTCGCCCCCTTTTAAATGGCGGAAAACACAGATACTTAGCTTAGGAAATATTCATTATTATCTCTATATACATCAAAATATTTTATAACTTATGTTTCAGAATGCATTTTGAAAACATTTTTAAATTTGAGCTTTAAAAACCTGAGAGAGTCCATATTATTAGCGATCAGAATTGACCGTGTGCAAAAAGTCATGGGAAACCACAGCCATTTGCATAATGCTATGCCGTAGTACTACCGACTACCTCAAGTTTCATTCATAAGAGTTTGCAGTGTGCAAAAACTATTAACACCATTGGTCAGGGAAAGCTTTAGTTAATGAGTCATGTGCCAAAGTTGAAAATTCAAAATAAGTAGATACCAAACAACATTTTAGGGGGTGCGTTGCCTTATATAGACTATATAGCATTTACCGGTATAATGGACGCTGAAGATTTGGTAAACAAAAAAGCCATATATTAATACATTATATTAAATTTACTGATATAAATAGTGCATAGTTAGATAATAATAATAATAAGAGGTCTTATATAGCGCGGTACCCCAGCCTAGGGCTGGGCTCACCGCGCTGTACAGAAAAATTTTATCAAAAGAGACATAATCGTGACATTAAAATAAAATACATTTATGAAAGAAAGAACAGCAATGTATATTCACCCACCCCACCACTTAACTTTTACAAGGCAAACCATGGACGGCAGCCAGCAAGATCGTTTATCGGTCAGAGGAGGGGAATCAGTCAGGGTAGTATAATTTAATAAGATATGTTTTGAGTGCAGTTTTGAAGGCCTGGGTGGTTGGTATATTGCATATGTGTAGTGACAAAGAATTCCATTGTTTGGGGGCGCAGAAAGAGAAAGATCGTTCACCATATGTTTTAGTGTGTGTCTTGGGAACGGACAGAATATGCATGTCTGCAGAGGAGCGAAGCTGTCGAAGGGGTGAATAGACAGAAAGAAGTTCGGTTAGATAGGAAGGGCAGGAATCCAAGAAAAAGTTGTGACAGAGAACAGACAACTTGTAGTCAATGCGTGCCTGTATAGGTAGCCAATGAAGGGAATGGAGTAGTGGAGTGACGTGATCACGTTTTTTTGCCTTTAAAACTAGCCTAGCAGCCGAGTTTTGAACTTTCTGCAGTTTTTCTATGCAGTGTTTTGGTGAACCTGACAGAAGAGAGTTGCAATAGTCAAGACGAGAGAGAACAAGAGCATAGACTAGAGTTTTTCCCGTATGGAGCTGATCTGACGGATAGTGGTGTATGCTGAACGACAAATGATAGATATGTGTTTATCGAGAGACATGTTGTTAGAAAGAATATAACCAAGATTCCTAGCAGAGTGTGTAAACCGTACGTCAGCATTACCTACTTGAAATGAGGGAGGAAGAGTTGAGGTAGAGGATGATGTGTGATTGTGGATGAGGAGTGCTTCCGTTTTGTCATCATTAAGCTTTATAATTGTTAACATTATTAAAATTATTTTTTTAATACAGCATTAGTTGTGAAAATAAAATTATCATTAAAATTTAATTAAAACAAGAATTATATAGCTCGTGACGCCAACAGCGGAATTGGGTACCAGAAAATGGAGATGCGGTCCATGTTAAAAAAGGACAAATTAAGTCGTACTTTAAAATTCATAACTTTAAAACTACAACAGCTAAAAATATGATTTTGGTGTTATAATTCTTTAAAAAAATTAGCTCTATTCAACTATGCCATTGGTTTATTTTTACAAAAAGTTTTAATTTTCTAATCAAAGTGCAAGTTAAGGCAATGAAATTTAAGCGCGATTAATTATTTCTAGTGATATAAAATTAAAACTTCCTCTTTACCTGATGGAACTAAAGGCCTAAAATAGCGTCTTTTTGTTCATGTACAATAACCATTTAACAAAATTGAACAAGATAAAAAAAAAAAAGTAGCCTACATTTCATGAATCTTTTGTCATAAATGTCGCCATTGCGCGAAAACAAGGAGAACTCTTCTCTCTTCAAAGATACGTTATAAAAGTTGCCCAATTGGATATATTTAGATTTAAATAATTTTTTTAAAATTTTATAGATCCATCTACTTTGTCTGATATTTCTTTCTAGCCCACTGGATTCATGCACATCAATGTAAAGGTGGTACTCGCAAGGGACCTCAATATCAGGGGCGCATTCGCCCAGGGCGCTGCTTTTCCTTTGCACGGTTGTGCATCCATTACGGACGTAACACAGCTAGAATTTTGAGGGTGGGGGTTATGTGGGAAATGTTTGTTAAAACTTTAAATAAAATTGTCAATTTCTTTCTTAAAATTTGTGACAGTTTCGATTTCTTTCTCAATAAATAGCTGGTGATTTACTAAGAATAAGAGGCAAAAAGCGGGAAAGTAATGAATTATATGTCAGCGAAATAAACACCATTGCAAGCAGATGACTAATAAAGCAACTTGGTTCCACCCAGATACATAAAATCACTAACACTGCCTCTCATTTTACTCACCACAAACCAGAGTCAACTTAGGTGGCATCTAAATAATTAATTTCCATCTATCAAATTAGAGCTGACCAACCACAGACCATTTAAATAGCTTATTTGCCTACTATGACTCACAGTTGTCGAGAAAAAGTCAATCCACTTGCATAGGAAGGGGGGCTGTGGAAGGGGTGGTCCACACAGGTGCCACTTTAAAAAAATTATAATGAGGGGCGGCATTTTCGGCGAGCTGGAGAGTTTTTTTTTTTTTTTTTTTAAACTTAGTGGTAGTGGGTGGCACAACTCTCTAGTGAACATATCGCAACATAACCCCTGGTCCGCTCGTAACATTTCCCAGATCTGCTCATTATGAGGACACGTTACACATCACCCAACGCTTGGAAATTGGTCGCTCTCTGTTGTTGGTGGAATTCTATTACGTAGCCGAGTCTCTCGCTTCGCACCGTTTTCTCTTATCTGGTCTGCTGATTACCAAAGTCATTCTCTGATACACTAAAGTAATACGTCGGCATAGCTAGAGCGACGTGGCCTCCACGGCTTTGCCATGTTTCTGTTTAGTAAGGCTGTGGGCAGCAACGCAGTCGCCGCTGCTTACCCGTGTATAGGTTGACTTTAAGCAGATTTCTGATCGTTAATGTTGCATAAACTTTATGGTTTGTGTCCGTTGCGGTGGCCGCTCAAATGAACGTAGGACAAGTAAACCCACAACTCACCAAAACACATCCAAACACAGGACTAGTGAACCAACGGACAAGTTAACACGCAGAAAAGTGAATACCGATATATAGAACATAGACAGCTGAACCCAACAACTGGGTTTGAAAAGGCCTTGCTGAGATAATCGTCATTCTTGACTTGTTCTTATAAATTTATTTTCACTGCTAATTCGCTATGATTGGTTCCGAAAGATTTCAGCTACTTTTATAAATATTTAAATGTTTTTAATGTGCTGAAAATTATTTTACAAAATTGTGTAAAGAACCATTTTTATTATATTTCTTGGCCAGATTTTTGTTTCCTAAACTGAGTCTATTGATTTCTTATTAAAAAACATTAACATGCTCTACAATATTGTTTAACATTTGTAAAAAATATCAAGAAAATTCTTATCTTTTATGATAATTTCACATCGATATGCTTTAAATTTCATTTTATTTGACTCCTGTATATCTAATATTGCTTTATTGAATTTTTTTCTCTTTTTAAAGTGGTCCACTTAGGAGTTTCCATTTATCTCTGACGTCAAATGTATTATGAGGAAAATTATTATTACCACATGCTTCAAAATTTGCAAGGTTTTTTTCTATTATATTCTCTACATAATGATTTTTTTTTTTATTACATGTCTCATAAACAAAATTCCGAAGTTTTTATGATCTTATTATTTTTATTAGGCTCGAGGCTTGTGGGTTGTTGGGAAAATGCATTCATTTATATTCTATCAATTATATCTATGTACTTAAATTGTTCTTTTTTTATTAACGAGTGGAATGTGTTCATCTTGTATGCATCCAACGTTGTTCAAGTAACCTTTAATTTTTTTAATAAGCATTTGTCAATGTCTTTTTCAGCTTTTATCGATATAGCATTTTCAGCTTTTATCGATATAGCATTTTCATTTTTTTTCTGACGTCAATTGATGAATCAGGAGGAATAGTTTTGGAACTACATAATTGAAACTTTGCATGCTTATTTATATTGACATTCTCTACTTAGTGATGGATGGTTTTTAAACAAATATCTCAAAGGAAAATTTTTCAGAATTTTTTTATTTATATATTTTTTTTATTAGGTTCGTGTGTTAATTTTTTTTCTATCTTTTCTGTCTTAGTTTTCTAATTGTTTTTTAATTCATGAATGATATATGTACATGGTGTATGCATCCTATATCGTTCATGCAGCCCTCTAATTTAAAAAAAAACACAATTTTATTTTTTATTTTATTTTTCTCAATTTTGCATTTTCCGGATTTTTTTAAGAACGCCAAATGAATTGGGAGGAAAAGTATTCTAGCTACAGCCTTCAAACATTGCATGCTTCTTTTCATTGATACTCTTTACAAAATTAAAGAGGCTTTTTTATATACCGGGTATATCCAACTAGAAAAGTTTTATAACATTTTTACATTTGCTACTCCTGAAGAGTTCTCAAATATTTATGTGACCCTCACATACATGCCATTTGTAACACTTCCAATAACTGCTGTGTAAGAAACTTCTTTAAACTTTATGTCAATGTTATTCTTGATGTGTATGCCAAGTTTCATTTACAATTCAGTACAATAAGTTACAATACAATGCAATACAAATTTGTCTTTATTCATTTTGCGTAAAAGTCAAAATTGGTATAACATGTTTAATTTTTTGCAATAAAAGTCACAACAAATTAAAAAAAAAAAAGCTTTAATAGATTTTTGTCTTTCTGTTTGTGTATGGTTTGTATGTACTATATTTTTTTCAATGGCTCTATTTATTTAGGGTTATCAGTATTTTATTTTCAATGTGGCATGACTTAGTTGCCTTGAAACCAAACTCCCTTCACAAATCACATATATTTGCTCCCACTCAAACATTACATCTGTACAGGGTGGGCCAATAAAAGTGAGAACGTCTCGTAAAAATGTGATTTAATCACATCAAATTTAGTTGAACCAGGTGCCAAAGTAAACAGTGAATATTATTGTGCACAAGTTCTCAGAAGAAGATTGTTGCCTGACATTCAAGCGAAATGTGGTCACCATAACTGGGCATTACAGCAGGACGGAGCTCCATCTCACACAGCCAGAACTACAATCAACTTTCTTCGTCGGGAGAATATAAACTTCATCGAGCCAGACCACCGAACAGCCCAGATTTAAACCCAGTAGATTATGCTTTGCAAGAAAAAGTCTACCTTCGGCGAAAATTTACCACAGTTGAGCAGCTCAAGTTGGCAATAATCGAGGAATGGCGAAATCTAGGGCAACGTTTCATTGACAGAAGCATAAACGAGTGGCGTCGACGCTTGGAAAAAGTCGTTGAGAAGCAAGGAGGACACAATTGAACATGATTTCTGATTAGCTAAATATTTTGCAAAAAAAAAAAAAAAAAAAAAAATAGAGGAAAAACCAAAATAAAAAAACAAGTGGCGTCGACGCTTGGAAAAAGTCGTTGAAAAGAAAGGAGGACACAATAAAACATGATCTCTAATTAGATAAATATTTTGAAAAAAAAAAAAAAAAAAAAAAAATCGAGGAAGAACTATAATTAATTAAATTATATTTTGAAATAACTCATATGCTACGAGATGTTCTCACTTTTTTTTGGCCCACCCTGTACTTAAATGAAGAAATGATACAAATAATAGTTAACTGTACCGGTACCAACAAGGAATGTGAGAAAGTAAAAGGAGACAAATGGCAAAGGAGTGATGTGACCTAATTGAATGAGTTTATTGGCTGCCTACTCCGTACTGGCCCCTAATTTATTTTATGGATTACTTGAGTACAAAACTCAAATAACTAACAACCAAACAAAAATGATCTCAAGCCAGTTAAGGTTTTGTTTTTCTATTAAATTTTAAATTATGGACCAGTGTGTGAGACCCAGTAGAAGCTATGGTAAAAAAAAAAGACGAGTCCTCCAAAAATAAGTCTCTTTCTCATACTTTATACAATGACATCCTTTAACTTCAAGATGTTCATTGCAACTACCTTGTGAATTAGGTCAAGTCAAATGAGAAAAGTTGTTGAAAGCAGATTCGAGATATCAGGAAAAACAGTGTCCGCATGTATTACTCCCAGTGCCAAGGAAAAAGTTTAAAATTGTTGGTTTTGTTCTGACTAAGCCAAGCTCTCTAGAGGAATAGTTTAAATTAATTCATTATGAATGAAATTTTCATTATTTAGAATACCTAATTAATTCATAAAGTACCGTGTGATTAAATCTTTTAACTTAAACAATACACATAAATAATCTTAAATAAAGGATTTAATTTTAATAATTAAATTTATATTATTACTTTTCTAAAATTCAAATGAAAACAATAAATGTATCTAAATCCATTTTTTTAAAAATCTAGTAATGAAGATTTTTAAAAAATGATCTACAAAAATGGCTTAAACTAAAAAAGAAAATAAGAAAGAAAAAAAATCTACCCGTCCTAAGAAAAATGAACAAAGCAAAAATAAAAAAAAAAAGAAAAAAACTAAAAAGAATAAGGGAGTATGGGACTTCCTACAATCTCTTACAATACTCTCGCTAAGCCTTCAAATAGTTTTTTTTTACGATGTGTGTTTCTTTGGCTTCAAGTGAAACTAAGTTTTATCAAGAACTATTTACAATCCACCATGGCACAGTCAAAGCTTTCTGAACTGGCTCTACAGTCTACTATCAAATGAAAGTGATTGAAATTAATTTTTTTTGTTATTGTTACACTGTGGACTTTTTTTAACAAGAGGAAATTCATCCTGGAAGTCGTGGTTGGGGGGGGGGCACCATGAGTTTACCGCACCGGGTGACACCAATATTTTGCTACTTCGCGGGTCGCAATGTGGGTGCTGTCAGGCCGTATGTTATGCAGGCCTGTCTTAGATAAAGCTTAGCCCTTCTCGTCTGCACTCAATTTATATAAAACTTTTCATCTAAAATTAAATATGAAACCTCTCGATCAGTTTTTAAATAAGAAAACTTTAACATTTCTTAGAAAAATAAAACAAAATTAGAGGCTATAAGGCTACAGGCCAATTCTATAAATTGAGGGATATTTAACCCCACACCCACCCCATCCCATAGAACA
>CAXITT010000073.1:1676200-1714114 GCA_964033795.1 Lymnaea stagnalis
GCTCTTCCGATTGAGAAACTAAATGTACACCAAAGACTCTTCCAATGGCACACCCCCCCCCCCCACCTTCCCCCGCTAACGCCTTTTTTAAAATGGGGACACACTTGCCTAACCTCACTTGCCTAACCTGAATGTAAAAACAAAATTAATACGTTAACTGTAATAGATATATAATGAGATATACACTTTGTCCGGAAGAAAACAGTGGTAAATATTTATCAATTTTAAAAATGAAACTCATTTTAGTCCTGACACAGTAACCAAGAGATAACGAAAGGTCGCTGGTAAAATGTAACATTGTGTTAGAATGAGTTTTGGTATTAAAAAAAAAAAACTCATAAATATTTACCATTTGTTTCCCCCCTCATAAAAAGTGTTCCCTTTTTTCCGGACACAGTGTATATGTTTTACCGAGGTTAGTATTCTGTTGACAGAGTGCATTCGTTCTATGTACATCCCTGCCTCCTTTCATCTTGTTCTCCCATTCTCACATCAAAAAATTAAAACAAAAATTACTTTTTGAATCTTTGGTCATAACCTGGAATGAAGTGCTTTGAATAAAGTACGAAAAGATGACGGTTAAAGGTCTCACATAGTCAGACGAATCCAACTGTTTTGCGAACACGATGTAACGATATCAACAAAGACAACAGATGCCAGACCATTTGGGGCTGGGCCTGATTGATTCCCAATGAAATTGCACCATTTCATCTCCACGTCGAACTAATGCCCACCCAAACATCTTGTGAATGTAAATTTATTGGATTTAGAAAAGAAAATATCTCGTCATTTACGATGTGCCGTTATGTTGCCAATAAGCCAGTGTTCTGAAGTCCTTAAGACTGTTGTATTTTGGTTGTCGGCAAAAAATTCAGAACTCACGGTAATGACGACCTATTGATGAGTTTACAAAACCTGTGATCATGGTAACCTATTGGTGAGTTTACCAAACCTGAAATTCTTCGTCTTCTTTATATTTCCATCTGCCTTAAACTTTATTTATTAATAACATGATTATGTTATTTATTTTCCATTATATTGATACACATCTCTTTAAAAAAAAAGTTTTACAATCTTTCTTCCATCACATACATTTTTCCCTTCGGTAAATTTTAAATGTTTATTTTTTTTTAAAAATTAGATCCGTACGTTGTAATTCCTCGTTCATATTAATGGCGGTGTGATGTGTCCCACGCTCATCAAAGCAACCGCGACACGGGATGGTAGGTCAGGTTATCCGAAAAACTGGCGGACTGCTCGGAAAGGTCAACGGTGCCCGTGTCCGAGCGGTGAACTAAATGATCGGAGGGGACGAACCTCTCACTGCGCCAGTGCGTGACGTAGCGGGGCTCGTGGTTGGCGCTCCAGTCCGACACCCCGCGTCTTTGAAAGTTCCTCGCCCCCAAGACGATGTACCGACTCTCGCTGCCCTGCTCGCTGCTCTCGCCGGCTTTCGACCTCTGCGACTCCGTGAACAGCTGCTCGAAGCTTTTCCTGAACTTGGAGCTCATCCGGTGGTACAGGAAGATGTTGACACTGGAGTTGAGGGCGCCGAAGCAGAAGGCGAACGACCACGTGATAAAGAAAATGTTACGATAAAACCCGAGGATGCTGAACTCGGGCTCGAAGAAGGTCACGACCGACAGGATGATGCTCGGCGCGGAGCAGACGATCGAAACGCTCGCGATGAGCAGAACCATGTTGACCGCTTTCCTGTCCCGGCTCAGCGTCCACGCCGTCCGATCTCCGTTCGTCGTCTCCCGCCATTTTGAATTATGTTTGAGCTTCCAGATCAAGATGGCGGTGAAGACGACGACGAGGAGGTAGGACAGAGCGCCGAGGCTCGCGTTGAGAATAAACACCAGACCTTCCATGCTCTTTCTGTTGCTGGTGAAGACGAGGCCGAGCCGGGTGGTGTTCCTCGGCGGGTAAAACTTCCAGTCGATGTACGACGTGGCGTATTCCGGAACCAGGAATAGAATCATGATGACGTAAGTGGCGCACACGGCCACGGTGGCCCGTCGTGGCGAGATGATCTGTTTGACCTTGAGCGGGCACGTGATGCACAGGCATCGCTCCGCCGTCACGAAGGCCGTGATGAGACTCGTGATGCGGGTGAAGCAGACGTAGGGCCAGCCGGCGACCAGGTACTGGATCTCCCTGGAGATCATCGGGATGTCGGAGTTCTCCACGAGCGGGTTCAGCAAGATGGTGAAAAACAGCAGGCTGATGAGGCTGCACAGGTCCGAGATGGCCAGTCCGAAGAAGCTGATGTTCATGGTGGTCCGGAGCCCCTGCTTGAAGAAGATGACGATGTTGATGGAGTTGGACGCGATGCCGAACAGCGAGATGAAGCCGCACAGAAACACGTAGTTGACCACCTCGATGACAGTCCTGTTTTCGTCGCTGACCAGCGGGCTCCTGGAGTGGTTGGAGTACGCACGCGCGGACTCACTCCAGATGGACGCGTTGTACTTCATGTCGGCAAGGAAGTACACACTCATCTGACACTGGTTACCTGGCGCTTGTTACCTGACGCTTGTTAACTGACGCTTGTTACCTGAAGTTTGTTACCAGACGCTTGTTACCTGAAGTTTGTTACCAGACGCTTGTTACCCGACTCTTGTTAAATGACGCTTTTCACCCTAGGCATGGCACCTCCCGTTAGCAGCCTGACGCTGGTTACCTCAGTAAAGAGATGTTTCAAAAAACGTTCAACATTTCATCCTAAAAGTGTTTTCCTGTCATAAACTTCGACGAAAAAGGACGTGTTTTGTATGTGTGGGTTTTTGTTTAGAGAAATAAATACACATGCACACATTTGTATCTGGGCCATTGTGAGTAAGCCATTGTGGTCCAATCCCATGTAACGGTAATGTCGATACGTCTGAAACTATAATCCATCACAAATTAGAATCCCTCTGACACAAGTTCACCCAGAGATGAAATGTAGACGTCCACCACCAGGGCTTGAGATTTAAATATCCATTAGGACGTTCGCCCACCCGCGTCATCTTGCCGAAGAGAGGGGGTGGGTGTTCACCAAATACAAGAGTCTTAAACGACGCTCACGAGTGTAATCACGGCATCGGACGCGTGACGAGCTCTTCCTGGCCGGGCATTGATCGGCGGCTCGCGAGGGACTCGGACAGACGAGGCCCCTACCCCGGGTTTGAGACATCATAGCGACACTTTCCTGACGGACGCCACTGCGAATCCGGAGTCTGTAATGTGGTGCGAGCAAAAACAAGGGTCACGCGGGGAGGGGGTTTGTTTGTGGTGGGGAATTCATTGATTTTTTAATTTTATTTAACAGATAGTTCTTGAGAAATAAGTCGCTTAGAATTATTGTAAATGATCAAGTGCAGGGCTACACAACCTACGGCCCGCGGGCCGCATGAGGCCCGCCATCGCCCACTTTCCGGCCCGCGAAGTAACAAAAATATTCTTTATTATTATTATTTTCCTAATAACTTCCCCACCCCTGTCCTATTTTCGTTCGGCCCGCACAAGGTTTTGATAAAGTATTACGGCCCGCCTTAGATTTTAAGTTGTGCAGGCCTGACACTTCTTTACAATATTTGTAACGCATCGTCGTTACACCACTTCTGACACCATTTGTAACACACATGCTCTGACGTCATTATCATTGTAACTTATTTCTTAGGCTGTGGGTTATGTCAGTAGCACGGTTACTTGTTTTAAGTTAGTAATTCAGAATGCCGGCTAAGACTTCATCGTTCTTCCTCGTATTATCCAGGCACGCAACTGTGGGTTATGTCAGTAGCACGGTTACTTGTTTTAAGTTAGTAATTCAGAATGCCGGCTAAGACTTCATCGTTCTTCCTCGTATTATCCAGGCACGCAAATAAGAATACTGAATCCTGGTTAAACTGACAGTACTTTATTAAATCACAATTTACACAGATAATATTAATAATAATCCTTGCATGAATGTAATCATTTCACATATATATATATATAATATTCCATCACTCAGAAAGACACGTCCTCACACTGCTATAACTCAGCTCAACTGTACTACATCTCAACTCTAACTCAACTCCGACTAACTCTGACTCTCCTTGCGCTCAGCTCTCCTTATCTCAGTCAACTCATAATTTATTACCAGCAAAGCGTGCAAAACAACCGCTCTGACAAAAACATAATTTTACTCTCCAAAAACGTGGAGCTCACATTGTCCTCTCAAAATACAATTCATTGTCCTCTTGGACAAAACATGGTCAACACCATTCACTGTTCACTCATGCTACCTCTCTGTTTTCATGTGAAAACATTGTCCGTTACAGTAATCATCATTGGGTTTTTGGATAATGTTTTGTAATCATCGTTGGGTTTTGGAAAATATTTTAAAATCAAGATTGGAAAAAAAATAAAAGAATCATGGTTTGGTGGCGCTGCAAGAACAGTTAAATGCACCTTGTCTAGATCAACGAAGGGTTTAAGTCAGACTAAAAGAAGGGAGCTGTTTCGTTTCCACTCCATAAAGTAGAATGTACTTTGGCGAGATTGGATAAGATTAAGTCTCTTGTAACGACTGGATTGAGGAATATGTTTTTATTTTTGTTTGTTTTGTTTTTTTGTGTGAAAGATTTTGAAATGAAATTATTTGTTTAAGTGAGCCTTTGAAGAAAAATGTGTTAACCGGCCACTTGAAACAAGTTAAAGGTAAATAAAGAAAACGATTTAGTTGTGCAGACTTAATTTGTGCAGCCAGAAATAACCATCTTAACTCATCAGTTGAATGTAAAAAGAGTGAGGGTTGGAGGGGGGGGGTGGGGGTTGGTTATCCTGAAAATTTTACATTAAAACTATAAATACCTCGCTAAAAGCCTTATACGAATTATGACGTCACGCCATGATTGGTTTGGGGACGAGAGTACCATAGGACAGAGTTGTCAAAAGGGAAGGGGGGGGGGGAATTGCGTTTTAATTATCAAAGCTTAAGTTCGGTGGTTCTCAAATACTTCTTTGAACGGCCTAAAAACCTCGGATTTTCAACTCTATGGCACTGGTGTAACCGTAGCGTCGATGCAAAAATCACTTTTCATAAACCCTTTATTGCTCCATGCAACAGATGGATTCATTTATATTTATATAACATCGACACTTAGTTATTTACCGGCTGATAAGTCATTGGTCGTATGCAATAAAGAAAAAATCAAAACACTTTGTCACATCAACACACTAGATACAAACATAGTTTTCAGTACTCTATATCCGATACAATAAGATAAGATGCTTTATTGATCCAAATAAATGTTGTTGTTTATTTAATACATTCTTCGTATTCGTTTTCATCCCATAAATAAATACGTATTTAAACCAAGGAAACGTTTTACAAATCACCAAGCCATATAAACACAAGACATCGAAACACAAGACATCGAAACACAAGACATAGAAACACAAGACATATAAACACAAGACATCGAAAGATAATACAAAAAAATTAATCCTATTTACTGATGCTTCACTCACGACAAAGCTGGGATCAAAACAACTACATGATTAGAACCGCTGCTGGAAAAGAAAACGCTTTAAAACTATTCAATTTAAATCTTAATTTATTTGATGACCACCTTGATATGTTGGCGTTGCTTTAACTTTTACAAATATATATATATTTTTAAAATAACAACTTCACAGGTCCTCAAACCTTTTTTTTTCTTTTTAAATTTAAAACATTTACAGGTTCTCAAAATGTTTTATCAGAAACATTTTAACCCATTAACTACGTTTCTTTTATTCTCAAAAGATTAAAAGACTTTAATTGCCTAGAATGGTTAGTTTATGGTGGGTGCATCAAATGATTACATTGGGTTATAAAACAGAAAGAAAATCAATTTTATTATTGTTTTACAAAGAGAACTATTTACAAATCCACACATAAGCACACAGAACAAACAACAAAGAAAATAGAAAATTTGCTGGAATTTCCACTTTTATTGTGAATCAAAAGGAAAACAATAAAAATTTAGCTACCCATAAATTGTCATAACATTTGAAACACTTAATAGTTATTTTTTTTCTACATTAGCTGTAAAAAAAAAATTCATACTTTTAAAAATAATTTAAAAATAAAAAAAAAATTATTTTAAATAGCTCAATCAAATCTTATTTTGGCTGCGGTAAAAGCTGAGGAAAAAAAGGTCAATTCAGATGATCACACTTATTTTACGAATGTCAATAATATTGATGTTACACTCGTTATTAAAACGAGTCGAGCGTCAGGACTATTCCAGGCCTGGTACATCTGAAGGGAGGGAATTTGATTGCTTTTAATGAAGGATTAAACCAGTGGGAAAACGTCGCATAGTTGCGGACTTTCATTATTTTTTTTTAATAAGTTAAAATGTAAACATGATGACGTGCTCAGGCCTCCATTCTAAATGTACGACTCGCAACTGACCTCATTGATTCAGTCAGGGCGCCATGAACTAGAGACCGACCAAATTTCGGATTCGGTTGCGGCACCGAGAGTTGCCATCTGATCACGTCCGGTCCTACTTTTGGTTTCGGTCGAAACAGAGAATGTAACTTTCGGTTTAACTTCGGTTTTGGACGAATCAGAAAAAGTTAACTTTCGCTATAATTTCTTTTTTGGCGGGAAGTGATTGAGACTTTCGTTGAGGTTTTCAGTCATCTACTAGAAATCAGACTGTGTGTGCCTGTCTCTAGGCCGGCAATCCGATATTCATTATCACTCGACGTCTTGCTGTCATAGCATTTTGTATGAATAATACTCTGCGAAAACTGGTCACAGCTGCATGATGACCTACTTGTCATTTATTTCCAAAAATTAAATTTCAATTAAACCTAGGAAAATGTAAACAGTTTTGTGGAAGAAAAACTAATGCAATGGTAATATTTATTTGATTAATTTTGTTTTATTGTTTTCTCAAAATTAAAATATGGAAACTCTAGATTTATTAAATTTATTCATTTGCGATATTTATTTTGATTTATAATTATCATGCTCATCAGTGTTTTCATAGGCAAAGGTGAATAATATTGCATAATCCTAGAGAATGGTACTATTTCAATTATTTTTTTTTTTTAAAGTAAAAATTAAGGAAACTTAAGCCTAAATTCATTCATTTCTTGAAATTCATCATTATCATGCTCATAAACATTGTTATTGACGAAATAACACGCGCGTGTATGTATCACGAGTTCGTATAGTACTTATGTAGTAGGCCTACCGCAGACCTGTTTGCTTTTATGATTTTGGCGACCAATTTAGATGTCATTTGGGATTTTCGTCGTCAATACAACAATTTTAAGAAACCCGGTTAAAAAAAATACATTTTTGATCCACCAACGGGGTGAGGGAGGTTAGTCGCCGAACGAAATAATTACGTCACTAGCATTGAAAGACTAATGTGTTGGTACTAGGCTAAATATTAATACAGAGATATCTTGCCAGATATTTATGAAAACATAAAACATTAGTGTGACGATAACCGTGAAACATTGTGGTGATATTTTATAGCCTTAATAACTGATAATAATTATTGTGGATATATGTCTAGGTAGCGTTGTATTTAAATTATAAAAGCAAAGGACACTCAAGGGTCTATTTTGCAAGTATTCCCCCCCCCCCCTTTTTTTTCCCCCGTCCAATTTTCTCTTACCATACTACTTTAAAACACATTTATATGAAATTTCAATTACTTTTTAATTGAAATGGTAAAAGCCAAATTATTCATTAGATGTTTATGGAATTAATATTCACGGTGATCTCTTTTTTTATAAAGAGAATGTAAGTATTGATGCTTTCCCCCATCATTTTTCTATGCATCCAGAAGTTATGCGTGACGGAATTTCAAAAATCTAAATCTCTCGGTTTCGGCTTTGGTTTCAGCAGAAAATCTTGTTAAGCTTTTGGTTAAGCTCTTGTTAAGCTCGAAAGTCATTTTTTTACATTCGGCCTGGTTTCGTTTTCGGCCGGAATCAGACAATCACTTTCGGTCGGTCTCTACCAAGAACATCCATATAGTGTGTAAAACAATTTAACTTCAGCACTGGAGTTATACCTACAACATAAAAAGTATAGCTTTGATAGTGATCCAACTTATTACATAAAGCTATGTTAATATCGACCCAACCATTGATATCAATCTAACAATTGATATCGATCTAACCATTGATATCGATCTAACCATTGATATCATTGCTATTGATCTAACCATTGATATCATTGATATCGATCTAACCTTTGATATCGATCTAACCATCGATACTATTGATATCAATCTAACCATTTATATTGATCTAACCATTGCTATCGATGTAACATTGATATCAATCTAACCATTGATACTATTGATATCAATCCAACCATTGCTATCGACCTAACCATTGATATCGATCTAATCACAGCTATCGATCGAACCATAAACACACAAACTTGAGTAATGCAATCACTCAGACTAAACTTGACGGGCGAACTATGTAAACAACCGTCTGATGCTTCACTGAGTACAAAAACAACTTCCCCCCAAAGGTTAGTGTCCGTTCCCAAAGTAGTGTGAAACCTTTTTTTCAAGAGCGATGCCATTGTGTGAGACTTGTTTGGAGAACCGGGTTAACTGTGCACTTTGGGACCTAAGCGAGGGAGCTGAGGAACCCCGCGGGGGGGGGGGGGCTGAGATCAGTTACAGTTACAGCAACATTTCAAATAGAATCCGTGCTGGGCCGACTAAACTGAAACCACTGTTACCTTTGAAAAAGCTATTTCGTTTTAAGTACAGACAACAGTGGCGCAGCCAGGTTTTTTTTTTGTTTTTTGTTTTTTTGTTGTTGTTGTAAAGAAAGGTGGGGTGGGGAGGGGGGCATAAGAAAGGGCCACTGATCAATGACACTTGTGCCGAATGGACCATACTATATGTTAAATATGACGCTACTCTTCTCCCTATTCGCTATTTGGTCTTGGCATAGATAGTGTTTGGTGTACACCGCCTTGTTGTACACCGCCTGGTTGTACATCGCACTGGTGTGTATCGTCTTAGGGAAACATTGCATAGTGTACATCCTCTTAGTGTACACCACATTAGTGTATATTTTCTTGGCGTGCATCACATTGGTGCACATTGTCTTGGTAAAAAAGCTCATTGGAGTACATTCCTGTGGTGTATACCATTATGGTGTATATTACCATAGTGTACTTTACCATCACTTTGGCGCACACTGTCTTGGTCTATATCACCTCGGTTTGCACCCCTGCAGTGCACACCATTATGGTGTATATCACGATCGTGTACTTGACCTTAGTGAACATGTCCTTGGTGTACATTGTCTTTGTGTACATTGTATTCGTGTTCATCGCCCTGGTGTATATCATCTTGGTATATATGTTTTTGGTGCACTTGATCTTGGTTCCCTTGATATTGGTGCACTTGATCTTGGTGTACTTGATCTTGGTGCACTTGATTTTGGTGCACTTGATCTTGTTGCACTTGATCTTGGTGCACGTGATCTTTGTGTACTTGCTCTTGGTGCATTTTATCTTGTTGCACTTGATCTTGGTGTCCTTGATCTTGGCGCACTTGATCTTGGTGCACTTGATCTTGGTGCACTTGATTTTGGTGCACTTGATTTTGGTGTACTTGCTCTTGGCGTATCGCCTTGTTTTGTGTAAACTGTTCTGGCCCCCACGAAGAAGTGGAGCCACGCCCCTGGGCGCCAACACGTTTTAAGATAAAAAGATCCGATCACAACAGGACTTCTACTGAACCACTGGAAGGGAACCTCTTTGAAGTCAACCATTTAATCCCAAAATTAGATGCTATTTAGGGGCTGTACTTTCCCCCCTCCCCCACGTATCACAATCAACGACGACAGACGAAGTCTTTCCTGAATTAGGGATCCCGTGATGATAGAATTTACTTTGTCGCATTTCATTTCACGCGACAATGACAAAGAATCTTCTCGGCCGAGAGAGTAACATAATAGATCAAACCCAAGGAACCAGGTGCATGAAAAATTTGTTTTTATTTCATGAGCCGTGATGAGAAAATTAATCCGTTTAAAAAAAAAAAGTATTTCAGAATGATTATGTTTTGTGTGGGTCTTTGGAATTAGTGTAATGGAGTAATGAAATAGTGGAGTAATGGAATAGTGGAGTAATGGAATAGTGGAGTAATGGAATAGTGGAGTAATTGAATAGTGGAGTAATGAAATAGTCGTGCGATTTCAAGTTCGTGCAGTGTGAGTTCAGGGTAGTGCTATTTGGGGAAAACGCCATTTTCATGAGTATGGGATTTCAGTGTAGTGTGATTTCAGTGTAGTGGGATTTCAGAATAGTGCAACGTCAGGTTGCTGCGATTTCAGGATAGTGCGCTTCAAAACTATGGAATTTCAGGCCAGTGCCATTTCAAGGAAGTGCACTTTCAGGCTAAAGAGATCATACGGTGTGCACTAAAGCTTTCAGCCACATGAACTTAAGATGTGTTCAAACGTAAATGGTACGTGATCCTTTTAGTTCTAGCTATAACATTCATTTAGCTGTTCATATTGATCCTTTTAGTTCTAGCTATAACATTCATTTAGCTGTTCATATTGATCCTTTCATTTCTAGCTATAACATTCATTTAGCTGTTCATATTGATCCTTTTAGTTCTAGCTATAACATTCATTTAGCTGTTCATATTGATCCTTTTAGTTCTAGCTATGACATTCATTCAGCTGTTCATATTGATCCTTTTAGTTCTAGCTATAACATTCATTTAGCTGTTCATATTGATCCTTTTAGTTCTAACTATAACATTCATTTAGCTGTTCATATTGATCCTTTTAGTTCTAGCTATAACATTCATTTCGCTGTTCATATTGATCCTTTTAGTTCTAGCTATAACATTCATTTAGCTGTTCATATTGATCCTTTCAGTTCTAGCTATAACATTCATTTAGCTGTTCATATTGATCCTTTCATTTCTAGCCATAACATTCATTTAGCTGTTCATATTGATCCTTTTAGTTCTAGCTATAACATTCATTTAGCTGTTCATATTGATCCTTTTAGTTCTAGCTATGACATTCATTCAGCTGTTCATATTGATCCTTTCAGTTCTAGCTATAACATTCATTTAGCTGTTCATATTGATCCTTTTAGTTCTAACTATAACATTCATTTAGCTGTTCATATTGATCCTTTTAGTTCTAGCTATAACATTCATTTAGCTGTTCATATTGATCCTTTCAGTTCTAGCTATAACATTCATTCAGCTGTTCATATAGATCCTTTTAGTTCTAGCTATAACATTCATTCAGCTGATTTATGATGGAATTATTCAATGATGATGGGATTATGGCCATCCGCTGATTTAAACACTAGATTTACTTCCTCCACATTTCTTCAGACACTTCTTCACCCTCACCACAAAGCACATCTGTTTTCTAACATTTTCTTTTTATACAATTTTTTTCCCCATTGGGATTTCGAACAAGCAATAGCCATGAGACCGTAGGCCAGTGTTTCCCAACCATTTTTGTGCCATTGACCACCTAAGCCCTTCTGAAATCCCTATGCCCCCTATATATATATATATATATATATGTGTGTGTGTGTGTATATATTTATATATATATATATATNATATATATTATATATATATATTATATATATAATACATATATGTATATATATTTTATGCACCCTAAATGTATATTAATATTAAAACACTGAATTAAATTTCATTAAAAATGAAAACTAAATGACAGGTTTTAGGAAGAAGAAAAAAGGATTGGGAACTTTAACTAAAATTTCTGTCAATGACTAGGATTTAAACGAAGAAATTTTGAAGGAAACACAGCGAGTACATTTTGACAACATATAATGGAGAACTGTAATTTAAAAGCAAAATGAAAGATTTTCTCAAAGGTTTTAATTATTTATCATCTCATTTATCATTTACTATTTTATCATGTTAAAGCAGAATTTTTTTTTTGCCCCACATATTAGGAGCAAAATCTGCAGCACAGGATTTTATTTTTTATTATTATTTTTTTTTTTTGGGGGGGGGGATATTATTGACATCTAAATAATTTTTTAGCTAATTATATCTATATTTGGCAGTAGTGGTGCTTTCTAACGATTTACAGAACAATATTTCTTCAGCAAAATTTCCTTTATCGATACATCTTAAGATATCATTGTGTCTCTCAAAGTTGATTCATCCATTTGCACTGAGAATTTTTTGTTTTTTCAGCTTTTCAACAAGATGTGTTTCAAAATCTTCACTCATTTCATATTTTTATTTGTTCTAACTGAGTTGCATAGCTTTTACGGCTTTGTCATCTTTCTCCAGAACATTTTTAAATGCTGATATTGATGGTTTGATTAAATTCTCTCCTATAGTATGTTTTTTCCCAGCTTTAGCTATGAGTAAAGAAATTTCACAGGTATCCTCCAGAGTACGATTGACAGTTGCAGTAGGAGCAGTAAACAGAGACTTTGAGTTGTTGTTCCCCCCCCCCCAATTTTTTCTTTAATATTTGAAAGTATTTTAAATCTGAACTAATATGACAAGTATGCTTGAGCCTCCAGACGGGTTACTTTCAAAGTCTAGACAGCTCATTTTCGAATTGCTTCCCCTAAACAATCAAATTGCCCCACTGTGGGGCACGTTGGGAAACATCGCCGTAGGTGGTCAGCTCAGATGTAAGGGGAAAAATGCACAAGCACGCGAAGACATCGCACAGCGCCTTCTAAAGGGATGAGGTTCTGTCAGCTAATTGAAGGTTGGTGGCTGCTGTCTGGGGCAGTGGCCGGCGACCCCGTGGCATCATGACAGATGCGTCTCTTTGTTCAAAATATATTCTGTAATAAAAAGCGGCTCAAAAAAAAAAATGTATTTTGTAAAAAGCATATCTAGTGCATTCAAAAAGGGCACTTAACTCAAAAAAAAAAATTAAAAAAAATGTGAGCCTGGCCCTGGTCTAGATCAAAGCTGACGCACCAAGAATTGGCAATTAAAAATGAAATGGTGGTCAAGTTCCAGCGATCAGGTCTGCAAACAAACGGATATTTACAAACAGTAAACGTAACATATTGTCTTAAGGTTTTGTCTTGTTAGTACTTTAATCAAGTGCACATCTATATATTAAATTGAATGTATGAATGTATGCATGTATGCATGTATGTATGTATTTATGTATGTCCCGTATGCATTCCTATACCATTTATGCGATTGCGATAATCCTTTGGTGAGGTGTTGTCCACTAGCCTGCAGAATTTTCTGAGACATTACAACCATTTTAAAATATTTCGTATTTGGGCGTTAGCCAACTATTCGTTTTTTTTTCTATTATAATCTCTGTAAAAAAAAAATTCTGTATGCGCTCATATACCATCTATGCGATTGCGATAAAACTTTTTTGAGTTGTTGTCCACAAGTCCGCATTTTTCTAAGTCATTAAAACCCTTTTCAAATATTCCCCTTTGGGTCGCTGGCCTTAAATTGTTTTTTTTTTTCTTTTCTAAAATGAGTTGTCAATGCGCACCTATACCATTCATGCGATTGCGATAAAACTTTGGGGGCATTGATATGCCCCTGCCCGCAAAGGTTTCTAAATGAGTCCAACCATTTTAAAACATTCCGTTTCAAGCCGGCGCCCTTACTTCTTTTTTTCTTATATGAGCTCTATAAATATAATTTCAAAAACAACTAATGCATTAGTGGGTGGAGCTTTAATCAAATACAAATAGCGGCATTTCAATTTGTGCGTGACATAATAAGTAGGTTTCTGAATTTGTGCAGCCATTTTACAATATTCCGTTTGGCGTCAGGGGCCCTAAAATTTGTTTTTTTTTTATTATATGAACTATAAAATATAATTTTAAACAGAGCTAATGCATGAGTGGATGGACTTTAATCAAATACAAACAGCGATATTTTCCTGAGTGTATGACATAATTGAGTAGGTTTCTGAACTTGAACAGCCATTTTGCAATATTCAGTTTTGGGCGCCCTAAAAACTAGCATTTAACTTATATAACTTATATAAGTATAATGTCCGTATGCGTTCGTAATCATTCATCTTATTGCGATACAATTTGGTGAGTTGTTGTGTGCACGCCCGCAAAAGCTTTCTGAATAAGTACAACCATTTTACAATAATGCGTTTCGGGCTGGGGGCCCTAAATTACTTTTATTTTCTTATATTAGTTAGCTATGTAAATATAATTTCAAACAGTGCTAATGCTTGGGTGGAAGGAATTAAATAAAATACAAACTGCGACATTTCAGTTTTTATGCGACATAATAAGTAGGTTTCTGAATTAGTGCATCCATTTAACAATATTCAGTTTAGGCTCTAAATTTTTTTATATGTACTAAATGACCTATATAAATATAATTTTAAACATAGCTACTGCATAGGTGGATCAATCGCTACAAGTGTGTGAACTTAATTTTGAAAACCCATGCTTATCACATGGACAGCTGTGTGTGGCCTGCTCACATGAACAGCTGTATGTGGCCTGCTCACGCTTCGAAAAACCTTCTAGTTTATTCCAGTACGCACCAGACGGTAAAAACAAAATATTGTTTAAACAATAAGTAATTCAAAAAACATAATTAATACAGAACCACTTTATTTCTTTCAGTGGCATTGCAACACATGCCGGATACTCGCTAGTATATTTATATATATATATATATATATATAAAACACATGCCGGATACTCGCTAGTATATTTATATATATATATATATATATATATATATATATATATATATATATATATATATATATATATATATATATATATTTATATATATATATATATATATATATATATAGATATATATATATATATATATTTATATATATATCTATATACATATATATATACTAGTCGGCCCGCGGCGTAGCATACGCCGCAGAATTGCTCATAGATGAGTGAAGACTTCCTGAAAGACACAGTTGTCCAAATGGGGTGGGTTTAAGGATACAACTGTGATATGGCCTGCCAAACTTTAGCGGCAGCGGTGCGTGAACTTCCCATCATACACTTAAGTTACTTGACAAAACTTGAACTCAAGTAACGCACATTTAAGAATCCCAATATTTGCTACACCCCTTCCCCCATGATACGTCACTGCACACTTTTTATTTCACGCCCATGAACTATAATAATATTCTCAAGTCCCAACCACTTTTAAACCGAATATTTTTTGACACAATACTTCAATTGAAATCGTCTCATTTCCGGAAAGAAAATATTACGCGCTAAACGCAATTGCGTTATTAAAAAAATGTATATATCATTTAGCGTAGTTATCCGGAATTATATTTTGCGCGCTAGTGAACTCATTATTGAACGACACTCTGGGGTATCTATAAATAGCCCGCTGTGTGTTTGACCCGTCTTGTTTGACCTTTGCTGGCGAATTATATATAAATATATATATATATATATATATATATATAAATATTTAACATATATCTATAAATATTCTTATATTAAATTGCACATTATCATGCTATGAATACACAACTTACTACCTTTATTTGACCCCGAAGTCCAAGCTAACCAAGGTCATGAGGTCCGCTGGGTCAAATAGCATCTATACAAAAATGTAAGAAAAAAAACCAAAAAAAACAACATCATTCTAACTTCAGACCCACGTCAGTCAGTCTTTTTCTCTCCCCTTCTCCAACAAGGCTTCTTGTCACTCAATCCCACGTGGGGGCCACAGCACGGGTTTCCCTGGACTGACCTTGACGACGGCAGCTCTGGCATGAACTATACCAGGGACGTCTACTCTGTTGGGGGTAAGCAGTTGCTTACAATTGCAATTGGGTTTTGGGGGGGGGGGTAATAAATACGACCCCCCCCCCCCCAATCTTTTTTTGTTTTCTTCTCTGCATGCCTTGTGAAAAAACCCAGATTTTATTATTGACTTAATATGGGGAAGAAAACAATTGAGCAAACCTTAAAAGCAAAGTTTCTGATATAAATTCATAATAAAATATCATATCCAGCAGTTAAATCAGATCATCGGAGTCGGTCAATGTTGGCTTAAGACTCCGGATATTGCACTCCAATCCATGTCTCGAAGTAAAAACTTAATTATCTGGATTTAATCTACAGTACATCCTATAGAGTTTGACGCGTTGGTTGGGGGGGGGGGAAGGTTAGGGGCTGAAAATTTGACAAAACATGCATTCAAGTAACAAATAACAAGTAACATTAAAAAGAATATCATGCGAATTCATAGAGGGCACGATTTAGATGAAAATCTATTTTTCATTCAAAGAATTTGATTAGAAGTTTAATTGGTTGATTATTTGTGCGAGTGGTAACCTTCAACTACAATGTCTGTCAATGATTGATTCTTTGTGCTAATGGTAAACTTAAACTACAATGTCTGTTAATGATTTCTTTTTGTGTTTATTTCCTGAGACATTACAGTTCTTTAAAGTCGCAATTCATTTACCTCCATTCTCTCACGGCGATAAGGATGGTTCGTAAACACCCGATGGCATAAAGTGCGTGGACTGGTTCTCAAACCTCTACCATTTGGCAAAATTTTTACAGCAATATCTGCGGAAATTCTAGATATAAGTTACCGACGTCATTGAAGCTTCCCATTTTAAACGAGTTTGGTAAAATATATAGAGACATAGTTTTAGAACCCCACTTGTGCCAGTTGGTCGGACGACAAAAAGGTCCATTGATCAATGTACAGCCTGATGTTACTGGGCCGTTGGTCGGTTTCTGGCAGAGGTGACTTTCACGTGGGAATGACGGATGGCCCCTAGTTGTAATGTGAAACAAAA
Organism: Lymnaea stagnalis; assembly: GCA_964033795.1. Taxonomy (NCBI): domain Eukaryota; kingdom Metazoa; phylum Mollusca; class Gastropoda; family Lymnaeidae; genus Lymnaea; species Lymnaea stagnalis. The sequence goes on from CAXITT010000073.1 coordinate 1,693,013, forward strand.
CGACGCACTAATTAGGAGGAACCTAGAATGCCCAGAGATTTTAAAATGGAATCAAATAGTACTCATGAGTATGATAAGACAAAGTTGTTAAGAATATACAACTTTTTAAAACCCTTTTATATTAACTTCACTTTTTTTCGTGGCTGGCTGGGTGGCGGTCTTGCAAAACTTCAGACGGCTAATTGACCCCCTTCCCGTCAACCCATCGCGGTGAAACTTGGTTAATAGACTCATTCCGATGACATCACATTCCTTCAAATTTTCAGCCCTGCCTCCCAACCCCAAAATCCGTTGCTCCTGATTTCCTAGGGGCACATGAATCGAATATGATGAAACGGATTTCCTGAAATAAAATCCCCGATGACTGCGCCAAAAGAGATTCTTTTAAAGATACTATCGCAAGTGCGTTTTGTGCGTAATATATTTTTAAAATGAAATAGTTGGTGTAATAAATCTGCGGTGTAAAAGCGGGCGGGTCATGCGATTATGAATATTTGTTCAGGGCCGTGAACAAAATGTGCGGTAGCGAGCCGTGGGGGAAAGCTTTGGGGGGAGCACTAATTGAGATTCTTAAAAAGTTCCTAACTTGTAGGCATATTTTATGACATTTTCAGCCACACCCCCATTACGGAAAATAATTATTTTTAGGGATTGGTTATTTTCATTTAGCAGGTGTAAACTATTTTGACCAAAAATTTCTTCACGACGTGAAAAAAAACAACAACAAAAAAAACAAAAACAAACAACAACAAAAAAACTGACAAAGGGAAATACTTTCTACCTGCTCACAGATCAGAAAGAGTCCTTCTCGGCGGGATTTCGATATATATATATATATATATTTTAAGATTGCCAAACTAGTGTTACAAAAAGTGTTTAAATTTAAAGGCTTTCGAAACATTTATTTTAAAAACAACGAAAGCTAAAAATGGCTTAGACCTCCAACTCCGTGCGTTGTCGAAAGAAACAATATGTTCAAAAATTTGATTTAACTGGTCAATTATCGAATTAGCCTAAACGGTAAGGTACCTAACTATAACAGATTAGCTTAGTGTGAACATAATTGACAGAAATGGACCAGGGAAGAAGGTTGTGCCGGGGAGTACAGAACAAAAACATCCAAATGATGTAGAGCAGTGGTGCTCAACCTATGGGTCGCAACCCCTTTTGGGGATCGAACGACCCTCACCTAATACCTCATACGGAAACACATATTTATGACGCATTACATATATATAGGGATGAAAATAATTTTATGGTTGGGGATCACCACAACATGAGGAACTGTTTTGAAGAGTCGCGGCAGTAGGAAGGTTGAGAACCACTGACTTGGAGCATCGCTAATGCAGTATTTCATCCCCTTATGATAAAATATTTTCGCTTGTGTTAGTCTGGAAAGTGCAGATCGGCGGTGGCGGTGGGGGTGTCCTTCTCATTGAACACCCCGTGACCTGCCCTCAAGTGGAAGATTTCCAGAACTTAACGCCCCTGAGCCCCAAAAGATGATGTGGAAAAGTGGGTGGGGGGCGGAGGCGGGCTTTAGAGCATGTGTTCCACTCACTTTGCCACCTGTGCCAAGCGGAAAGAATGTGCTATGTTTTTGTGTACTTTGTACTGTGTACACTGTATTGTTAATGCGGGGTACAACCACGTAGGAGAATTTTTTTTTCCCAGGGAGAAAAGAGCAAGTGGATTGGTTCCGCATTGATATGATTGGTTGCCGTCGCAGTTTGACAATTTAAACATGGATTGGATGACATTACCGTGAGTTGAAAGGAAATAAAGTTTGAAAAGTAGCCTATTAAACTTTAAAAAAAAAAAATAAATGCGGGTCCTGCTTTAACTAACCCTACTCAACTAACTGGAATAGAGCTTTGAAACAACAAACGTGATTTAGGAATCGTCCAGAATTGAAACGTGGGGGTGGTCCAGCTACTCTGACTTTTCTTAAAATATCGACGTACCCTAAAAGGATATGTGGACTTGGTACAGGACTACAGATATCCTGAGTTTTGTCTTGGAAAGCAAAAGCTGCCCACTCCACCCCCCTCCCGGCGGCGAATCCTGAAAAATGTCGACCCTTCTTTCTCCACCAATAAATGCTATTTGATATAGACTAATTTGTCCAGCTGTTACATATTAGGATAATTGACTGTTTTTGGCGCCCAGTGATTTTGGTCGGGGATGGCCTTCCCCTTACCACCCCTCCCCCTTTTTTTCCCACTCGGCCCTGGTCCTGGGTACATTTGATTGGAGAAGTTTTTACTCAAATTTATTAACACCTGTAATACCTCTAGAGCAGACCTTCATAATTTGAGTAGCATTCACTATCGAAAAAGTGAAAGACCAGCATTCACATTCGCTGACTACCGAGCGTGTACGATGAACCACGTCAGCACGTGGCCCTCAATTTTATTCACACGAGTTTAGTTATCCATTTTGGACGGATGGTATCTTCGGCTCATTGATGGTAGACTAACCCAAATACATCGGATGAACCAATTCCAACGTGTTCAGCCAATTCATTGAATGGCCTCATCAAAGATGAGATAAGATGCGCTAAGATGCTTTTTTTTATTAATCCAAATAAATGGAAACTTGCTTTGATAGCATTGCACATATTGTTTTGGAAAGGACTTACGAGATGAAGAGAAAGAGTTACGTATGGATTTAAAACGACCCAAAGTAGGATATTGAATGACACTATTTCGGAAACCCGCCCGCTGAATGACACCACCCGCCAACAGTTTGAAAAATAACGTGACAACTAGGAAATTAAAAAAAAGTTTTTAAAAACCCCACGATTATTTTGAACGCTTGGGGTTTGTATTTATTTTTAACGTCATGCGATTTTGGGGATTTTGGGGATTTTGGGGATATTGGGGATTTTGGGCATTTTGGGGATTTTGGGGATTTTGGGGATTTTGGGGATTTTGGGGATTTTGGGGATTCATTCAAACGCTCATGATCCTATACGTGTAAGTGTACATCCATTGCAATACCAAGATATTTTGGGGATTCATTCAAACGCTCAGGATCCTATACGTGTAAGTGTACCTCCATTGCAATACCAAGATATTTTGGGGATTCATTCAAACGCTCAGGATCCTATACGTGTAAGTGTACATCCATTGCAATACCAAGATATTTTGGGGATTCATTCAAACACTCAGGATCCTGTACGTGTAAGTGTACCTCCATTGCAATACCAAGATATTTTGGGGATTCATTCAAATGCTCGGGATCCTATACGTGTAAGTGTACCTCCATTGCAATACCAAAATATTTTGGGGATTCATTCAAACGCTCGGGATCCTATACGTGTAAGTGTACCTCCTTTGCAATACCAAGATATTTTGGGGATTCATTCAAACGCTCCGGATCCTATACATGTAAGTGTACCTCCATTGCAATACCAAGATATTTTGGGGATTCATTCAAACACTCAGGATCCTGTACGTGTAAGTGTACCTCCATTGCAATACCAAGATATTTTGGGGATTCATTCAAACCCTCGGGATCCTATACGTGTAAGTGTACATCCATTGCAATACCAAGATATTTTGGGGATTCATTCAAACGCTCAGGATCCTATACGTGTAAGTGTACCTCCATTGCAATACCAAGATATTTTGGGGATTCATTCAAACGCTCAGGATCCTATACGTGTAAGTGTACCTCCATTGCAATACCAAGATATTTTGGGGATTCATTCAAACGCTCGGGATCCTATACGTGTAAGTGTACCTCCATTGCAATACCAAGATATTTTGGGGATTCATTCAAACCCTCGGGATCCTATACGTGTAAGTGTACCTCCATTGCAATACCAAGATATTTTGGGGATTCATTCAAACGCTCAGGATCCTATACGTGTAAGTGTACCTCCATTGCAATACCAAGATATTTTGGGGATTCATTCAAACGCTCAGGATCCTATACGTGTAAGTGTACATCCATTGCAATACCAAGATATTTTGGGGATTCATTCAAACCCTCGGGATCCTATACGTGTAAGTGTACATCCATTGCAATACCAAGATATTTTGGGGATTCATTCAAACACTCAGGATCCTATACGTGTAAGTGTACCTCCATTGCAATACCAAGATATTTTGGGGATTCATTCAAACGCTCAGGATCCTATACGTGTAAGTGTACCTCCATTACAATACCAAGATATTTTGGGGATTCATTCAAACGCTCAGGATCCTATACGTGTAAGTGTACCTCCATTGCAATACCAAGATATTTTGGGGATTCATTCAAACACTCAGGATCCTATACGTGTAAGTGTACCTCCATTGCAATACCAAGATATTTTGGGGATTCATTCAAACGCTCAGGATCCTATACGTGTAAGTGTACCTCCATTGCAATACCAAGATATTTTGGGGATTCATTCAAACGCTCGGGATCCTATACGTGTAAGTGTACCTCCATTGCAATACCAAGATATTTTGGGGATTCATTCAAACCCTCGGGATCCTATACGTGTAAGTGTACATCCATTGCAATACCAAGATATTTTGGGGATTCATTCAAACCCTCGGGATCCTATACGTGTAAGTGTACATCCATTGCAATACCAAGATATTTTGGGGATTCATTCAAACCCTCGGGATCCTATACGTGTAAGTGTACATCCATTGCAATACCAAGATATTTTGGGGATTCATTCAAACCCTCGGGATCCTATACGTGTAAGTGTACATCCATTGCAATACCAAGATATTTTGGGGATTCATTCAAACCCTCGGGATCCTATACGTGTAAGTGTACATCCATTGCAATACCAAGATATTTTGGGGATTCATTCAAACCCTCGGGATCCTATACGTGTAAGTGTACATCCATTGCAATACCAAGATATTTTGGGGATTCATTCAAACCCTCGGGATCCTATACGTGTAAGTGTACATCCATTGCAATACCAAGATATTTTGGGGATTCATTCAAACCCTCGGGATCCTATACGTGTAAGTGTACATCCATTGCAATACCAAGATATTTTGGGGATTCATTCAAACCCTCGGGATCCTATACGTGTAAGTGTACATCCATTGCAATACCAAGATATTTTGGGGATTCATTCAAACCCTCGGGATCCTATACGTGTAAGTGTACATCCATTGCAATACCAAGATATTTTGGGGATTCATTCAAACGCTCGGGATCCTATACGTGTAAGTGTACATCCATTGCAATACCAAGATATTTTGGGGATTCATTCAAACCCTCGGGATCCTATACGTGTAAGTGTACATCCATTGCAATACCAAGATATTTTGGGGATTCATTCAAACGCTCGGGATCCTATACGTGTAAGTGTACCTCCATTGCAATACCAAGATATTTTGGGGATTCATTCAAACGCTCAGGATCCTATACGTGTAAGTGTACCTCCATTGCAATACCAAGATATTTTGGGGATTCATTCAAACGCTCCGGATCCTATACGTGTAAGTGTACCTCCATTGCAATACCAAGATATTTTGCCGCTCCTACCACACACACACACACACACAAAGCAAAAACAAAACACCATGCAGTTGGCCAAAAAGGAACGCACCTCCATACAAAAAGAAAAAAAAATTGCCACCTGGGGCGGATCACCCACCTCCCACTTCTTACGCCACTACCGGTAAGTCTCCACCGAAATCGTCATCAACTAAACCATAAGACTTACTGTCACTAACAGTTCACTTTTTTGCAAGAGGCGTAGTTAAAAAAAAGGGGGGGGGAGCAGAGTATGATAGATGTCCCCGGGCAACAGACTTTCGGGGCGCCAATAAGGGGGTCTTGATGATATTTATTGGTGAAAATAATAGGTTTTAGAGTTGACCGGTTGTAAAAGTGAATCGTGTCCCCGCCCCCCCCCCCGGGTGCCAAAAACTCTAGCTACACATCTGACCTTTTTAGTCCTTTTTTTTTTTCAAAACGCCTCAGGTCAACTCACTAACAAAAGCGCCCTTACAATGGCGTGTACCAAGAGTGATGATCCAGACACCATTTCATTTGGAACAAACGTTCTTTTTTCTTCACAATGACGTCGCATCTGAAGATCCACGGGACAGATTCCATGTCCATATTTGTCTGACGATCTAATCACAGATTAGTTTTTTTTTATCTTTCGGGAAAAATACCAGGTCAAGAAAGAGAGCTCAAGAATTAGCCGAAATCCCTTATCAATGCATCAAGTTCTATCGGCAGAGTCTCCCACAGAAACTAACTCTAACGTTCTATGGTTCTTTGATTGTGGGATTATTTAACCGAGTGGGCGTTAACACAATGGAAATAGAAAGTCAGAGTCGGATTATTTTGCTCATTTTGAAGACACAAATGTAGATAATTTAAAAAAAAATAATTTCTCGATTGTTTTTGTTTCTTTGTTATTCTTGGAGGGGGTGTTGATGTTTGTGTGTGGGTGTGTGTGTGTGTTAAAAATAAGCCGGAGTGGACGTTAGTTACGTCTTAACGCCAAGGGTCCAAAATGTATGCTACGTATACTTTAATAACTGGCTTGTAGAGAAACGGGGGAGGGGGGGGATTCCAGTACACTACATTTCCCAGGGGCCACCGTTATTGTTATGACGGAACTGGTGAAAAGTATCGAAAAATGAGCAACCTTCTAATTTCTTTTCATTTTATATCTTATTCAATTCAATTCTAAAAAAACTACTTGTAATTATTTTAAAAAAAAACAACTGTTAAATGAATATTTTATTTTTAAATAAACAAACATTCTATTCTCTGACAAAGTGTTTATATTCTCCATCTGAAAAGATGAAGTTAAATAGCCTAGTAAAAATGTTAATGTCAAAACCTCGGTGGGTGTGGTAGGGGGGTGGGGAGACCTAACCCCACTTGGGAGGCGAGCCCCCAGCTCATGCCCTTTTCAAGGACCAGGGTTCAAGCTACTCCACTGCGTCCTCCGAGTTGAGAATGTGTCACATAACCATCAGCTGCTCAGTAAGTTGTTGACAGAACCATTTTTTTTTTTTTTTATTTTTTTTATTTTTTGACTTGATGAAAACCAATCTTGACATTGTAGACTACGCTTTTAACACAAGCCAACTTGGCATGACATGATATGTGCTCAGAACAGCTGTTCGGAGAAAAATATATTGTAGCAGTACGATAACACTGAATGAACATTTTTATTTATAAGATGCAAACAAAGAAAAAAAATTGACCAAAAAATAAAGTAATTAAAAATATTAAAATATAGTAAAAAAATAATGTAAAAAAGACAAATTAATTTTAAAAATATGTAAATAAAAGTTCGTATTTGCACCAAGTCGGAATGATCAGGTGTTCAACAATTGGCTTGGTAAAATAAAAGAGACTTAAAAAGAAAAAAAAACGCTTTCAGCAAAAATATTTGAATAAATGAAATTTTCATTTTTAAAATGTGAAGCTAAAAAATGTAAAAGAGTTAATGACTTCATAATCTCCCAAACGTAGGCCACGGAACTGTTTCTCCCAAGTCAACAAAACGGCCATCATGCCGTGGAAATGTGTGTCAAGAATGATTATCCTGATTTCTCAACCTGATCGTTGGCATCTTTAAAAAAAATATTTCTAAGTAATGATGGTGTTCGTTCTTATCGTAGTTCAATCATTATTATTTTTTTTACTACAGTCTAATTTCGATGGTCGAGTCACGTGATTTGCATTATAAAAGAACGAGACTCCAAGAGTATCAAGTGCGAGTCTCAAAGGAAAGATTTGTTTTGAAGATTGTTTTGTTGTCAAAAACAGACTTGGGGCCCTAATCATGTACAAAGCCATAATTCTACTCCTGACAGCTGCTGTGGCATACGGTGAGTTACTTCCCTTTTTTGGGGGGGGGGGGGGGTATATAAGGGGAAGGGGACGGGACTCTGGTGGTTGGTGGAGAAAAGAGTGACAGAGACGGAAGAGAGGAGTGAGAGAGGAGAGAGAAGAGATAGAAAAAGTGAGCAGAGAGGAGAGATTAAGGGAGATAAAGAGTAGACTGCAAGAGAATGAGAGATAGAGAGAAAGAGAGCAGGGGATAGAGAAACGAGAGAGTAAGTAAAAGAGAGAGTGAGAGTAAAAGGTAGGGAAGAGAGAGAGAGAAAGAAATAGGAGATAGAGGAAGGTTATTTTCAGCATTCTTTCACCATGTTAATTCCAGCACTATTTGACCATGGTGCACCATGGTATTTCCAGTATTATTTCATCATGGTGCTCAGGTGCTCTCAGCATTATTTCATCATGGTATTTCCAGCATTATTTCACCATGGCATTTCCAGCATTATTTCCCCATGACATTTCCAGCATTATTTCAACATATCAAAGTTTATCAGAACTTTAATGTATTAAATATTAAGCAACAGCTGAAGGGGAATACATGTGCATACTGATCTATTAACATTGTATTTTGCTTTTAACTACTGCTCTACTGACTGCTAATTTAGATATGAAATAAGTACAGCTAACATTTCTTTATACCCATCACGTGACCCGTATCGTTTTGCAAGAATATTTAAACTGATCTTTAATTTATTTGCATAACAAAGTATGCATCGAGGCACTAAATTGTTTATTTATATAAAAAAAAACGAATGATAATTTTTATAAAAAAACTCGTTCAGACAGATTATTATCATCTATCTCTCAGAATGGACGTAGCATTAGTTTCTTCCACTCAGTTTGTATCTAATTTGCAAATTTACAAATTATCTCATCAAAATTCACGATTATATCATCTGAATTACATACATTACGAATTATATCATCAAAATTATATACATTACATATTATCTCATCTAACTTGTAAACCTAATTGATTATTTAATCTCAAATCTATGCATCCAATTTTATCTCCGTTATAGTCTATATCTATTTTAGTGGCGTTTTTATTCTATATCTACACCTATATACCTACTGTCGTACACATATTTACCACCTGGCGTACATCTATCTCCCACCTGTCGCACGCCTATGTCCCACCTGTCGCACACCTATATCCCACCTGTCGCACACCTATGTCCCACCTGTCGCACACCTATATCCCACCTGTCGCACACCAAATCCCACCTATCGCACACCTATATCCCACCTGTCGCACACCTATATCCCACCTGTCACACACCTATATCCCACCTGACGCACACCTATATCCCACCTGTCGTACACCTATATCCCACCTGACGCACACCTATATCCCACCTGTCGCACACCTATATCCCACCTGACGCACACCTATATCCCACCTGTCGCACACCTATATCCCACCTGTCGCACACCTATATCCCACCTGTCGCACACCTATATCCCACCTGTCGCACACCTATATCCCACCTGTCGCACACCTATATCCCACCTGTCGCACACCTATATCCCACCTGTCGCACACCTATATCCCACCTGTCGCACACCTATATCCCACCTGTCGCACACCTATATCCCACCTGTCGCACACCTATATCCCACCTGTCGCACACCTATATCCCACCTGTCGCACACCTATATCCCACCTGTCGCACACCTATATCCCACCTGTCGCACACCTATATCCCACCTGTCGCACACCTATATCCCACCTGTCGCACACCTATATCCCACCTGTCGCACACCTATATCCCACCTGTCGCACACCTATATCCCACCTGTCGCACACCTATATCCCACCTGTCGCACACCTATATCCCACCTGTCGCACACCTATATCCCACCTGTCGCACACCTATATCCCACCTGTCGCACACCTATATCCCACCTGTCGCACACCTATATCCCACCTGTCGCACACCTATATCCCACCTGTCGCACACCTATATCCCACCTGACGCACACCTATATCCCACCTGTCGCACACCTATATCCCACCTGTCGCACACCTATATCCCACCTGACGCACACCTATATCCCACCTGTCGCACACCTATATCCCACCTGACGCACACCTATATCCCACCTGTCGCACACCTATATCCCACCTGACGCACACCTATATCCCACCTGACGCACACCTTTATCCCACCTGTTGTACACATATATCCCACCTTTCGTAAATGATCCACCCTCCACAAGCTTTTATCTCAGCGGTAACAACAAGGTAATATATCCATCCTAAAGGATGTGGTCTGTGTGGCAACTAACTTTATTCTCCACCCTCCATTCTTTGTCCCTACACCACATGACCTCACCACATGACCTCACCACTCACTCCGGCTATCCAACCAATCTTTGTCCCTACACCACATGACCTCAGCACTCACTCCGGTTCTCCAACCAATCTTTGTCCCTACACCACATGACCTCACCACTCACTCCGGCTATCCAACCAATCTTTGTCCCTACACCACATGACCTCACCACTCACTCCGGCTATCCAACCAATCTTTGTCCCTACACCACATGACCTCACCACTCACTCCGGCTATCCAACCAATCTTTGTCCCTACACCACATGACCTCACCACTCACTCCGGCTATCCAACCAATCTTTGTCCCTACACCACATGACCTCACCACTCACTCCGGCTATCCAACCAATCTTTGTCCCTACACCACATGACCTCACCACTCACTCCGGCTATCCAACCAATCTTTGTCCCTACACCACATGACCTCACCACTCACTCCGGCTATCCAACCAATCTTTGTCCCTACACCACATGACCTCACCACTCACTCCGGCTATCCAACCAATCTTTGTCCCTACACAACATGACCTCACCACTCACTCCGGTTCTCCAACCAATAGTCAAGAAGACAACCCATCAAGCCCAATCAGTCAACATGACGTACAACAACACCACAGGACGATCGGGTCACTGTGGGGGGCACTAAGTACAGTCAGTGCACACGACAACAACACTGGTCCTTCAAAAACTGACTCTCAATGTCACAGTCACTCTCGCTGTCACAGTCACTCTCGCTGTCACAGTAACTCTCGCTGTCACAGTCCCTCTCGCTGTCACAGTCACTCTCGCTGTCACAGTCACTCTCCCTGTCACAGTCACTCAAAGTCGGTATCACTGTCACAAGTGCAACTCATTTCTTACGTTTGTCCCCCCCCCCACCTGCAGGTCAGCAGCACGAGTGCCCAGTTTGTACCGATGAGTACAACTACAAATCCTGTACCGAAATTCGCACTTGCCACGATTCGCACCAGGTATGTGGGTATATCGCCTGAAGTACAATTCTTCATTTGTATCGCTTCCTAGTAAGTTATCGATGCTGACATTGTTTCATCTATTTGAATCAATTCAATGCCCACGTTGTTTGTGAATGCATCTATTTGTTTAAAGTGCACTCTACACAGTGCCGTCATTAGGCACAGAGACACTGGGCAGTTGCCTCGGGCCTCGCACTTCAAGGGGCATCAAGTTACCCATATTGTTAATGGATCTTGAGGCAATTCAATTCGAACCAGGCTGCTCCACGTTTTTGTGAACCCGTTTTCATCGGCTTTCTAATCAATGACATTTCCTTTTGGTTACTAATGTTATCGTTTAGATTTAGAGTTTTATCATCTTTAAGAAACGTTGTGTTATTTTTTTTTTTAAATCATCTTTTTTTTTCTAAATTTGTTTTGGGTTGTTAAAGTAAATGGAAGAGCATGGGCCAACTAGGGCCCCAACTGCTTTTATCCAACAATAACTGAATCTATTGTGGCATAATATTCATAATAGGATGACTTGGTCAAAGCACAATTTAACACACACGCGCACACACGCGCACACACACACACGCATACACACACATACACAAACACACACATATACACATACACAAACAAACAAATAACAAACAGACAAATTAACGGTAATCCCCGACTAGTCCTCCAGAAAGCCCCGTAACGCCAAACAAGAATTCAGTCCACTTTAAAAGTGTCGTCCATCTGTTAATGAATTGAACGGTAATGATTGTCAACCAGCAATCACAAGTTACCGTTGACGGAGACTGAAATGTGACAAGAGCTGTGTCACACATTACCGGGGTGTCAAACGATCATCTGTAAACACTAGGAAAGTCTCGTTTGATCTCTTTGAAACATTTGAAGACCTTGTGATGTCTTTGTAGACCTAGTGATGTCTTTGATAACCTTTGTGACGCAGGGTCGTCACGACGGAACTCGGTGACGCTTAGAACTTGTAGCTTTAAATATATAAATAAATCAGATTTTTTTTTTTCACATTTTTTTTTTTCAAAGCTGATTCACGTAAAGCGAGTCTCCGTGTTTCTTGTGCCGTCAGAATGGTTTTTGTTTTTTTTGTTGCTTAATTTTGCTCGCGCCTGAAGGGCTACCCATCTAGTGACCAGATGATACTTAACTGTAAAAAGCCAATCATTTCTCTTATTGTTAAAACAATGATTCTTGCCTACATAAATAATAGAAACCGATGTGTTGGAGTCGGAGTCGCATGACTTGATTTGTTTTTGTTTTTGTTTCTTTGCAATCCCCAGATCTGCATGGTGAGGATCGATACCAGTATCAACAACAGAATCGAATACTTCTGCACCAACTATAATGTAAGTCTGTGAAAAAGGATAATTGTTTTAAGAGGAACGATACTTTTTATAAATTAATCGATTCTTTGTTCATCTCTCCCCCTGTCGGTCAAGTGTGGCGCTTAAATCAATCGATGGTAATCTTCGGCGATCTAATTAAGCTGTTTTTAAAAGTCACGTGTCGGCCACCGACGCCCAATCAAGACCAAAGAAATGTTTACAATTTTGTTGGTCGGGGACAGAGAAGCCCAAGATAGAGTTTTGAAGAGAGGGACACTTTGAAGAAAAATTCAATATAAAAATTGAAAGAAATTAATCTTGACCAGTGACGTGGTAGCGTTAGCGGGAAAAAATCTCTCCAGCTGGCCGAAAATGCCACCACTTGATAAATAGAAAGGAAAGAAAGTTAAGCCTCGGTGGACCATCTCCTACACTCCACCTCCTACCCCAAAAGATGTTAACCTGACCTTGTGAAATGGCCGGAGCAAACGGGAGATGTGTGTGTGTGTGTGCTTTTTTAAAATCCCTTTCAGCAACTGTATCCTGTCTGTTCCTTCATGCCCTATCGGATAATAACTTGCATCTATTATTTAAACTTTATTGTGTTTTTACTGTTGTTTGTTCGCTGATGAAGGCTTCTTGCCGACACGTTCGTTGTTTTGTTGCGTCCTTCCCCCNCCCCCCCCCCTCAGATTTCCCCCATACTTTGTTTCGCTCATTTCCTTTTTACTGAACCTGATTGCAGTCTCTCATTCTTATCAACATTTTTTCTTGGCCAGTCAAAAGTTAATTATGTTTTTTATAATAATAAAAATAATAATAATACCAAGTGTGTTTTTCCCCTTGTGCGCCTGTGTGTTGCTGCATGTCAACAATGAAAAGATGTGTTTCATGATGTGGTGCTTTGTTAACTTAGCACATTGCTCCCGCGGTGACATCCCTTAATGGCTGCCATTGTATCTCAATGACAGATTTGTGAGCTGTACGCCTCGCAAGGATGTAACCCCAGCAACGGCCTGGCCTGCTACTTCTGCTGTATTGACGTTGAAGGGTGCAGAGGTCAAAGGGAAGCCTTGTTCATGGGTAGGTTACGCGATGTGTGTTATCTTTCGCTAAGGACGGGTGTTGCACTCTACTATCATATCAAATGTCGTGTTACATGTCACTATCATATCAAATGTCGTGTTACATGTCACTATCATATCAAATGTCGTGTTACATGTCACTATCATATCAAATGTCGTGTTACATGTCACTATCACATCAAACGTCGTGTTACATGTTACTATCATATCGAATGTCGTGTTACATTTTATTATCATATCGAATGTCGTGTTACATTATACTGTCATATCAAATGTCATGTTACATTTAACTATCATATCAAATGTCGTGTTACATGTTACTATCATATCGAATGTCGTGTTACATTTTATTATCATATCGAATGTCGTGTTACATTATACTGTCATATCAAATGTCGTATTACATTTAACTATCATATCAAATGTCGTGTTACATTTTACTATCACATCGAATGTCGTGTTACATTTTATTATCATATCGAATGTCGTGTTACATTATACTGTCATATAAAATGTCATGTTACATTTAACTATCATATCAAAAGTCATGTTACATGTCACTATCATATCAAATGTTGTGTTACATGTTACTATCATATCGAATGTCGTGTTACATTTTATTATCATATCGAATGTCGTGTTACATTATACTGTCATATCAAATGTCTTGTTACATTTAACTATCATATCAAATGTCGTGTTACATTTTACTATCACATCGAATGTCGTGTTACATTTTGCCGCATCTTTCACGAGAAATCTTGCCATCGTTTCGTCTGTGTAGCGTTGTGACCTCTATCTTGCCATCCTGCAGGTATCTTGGCAGGCAAATAAACATATCATAAAGTGACCGATCAGGCAGTGGGCCGCCAGTCAGTCCTCTGGACCAGCAGGCACACTTCTGAACCAGCAGGCATGCTTCTGATTCAGCAGGCATAATTCTGAACCAGCAGGCATACTTCTGAACCAGCAGACATACTTCTGAACCAGCAGGAATACTTCTGAACCAGCCGGCAGTCCGTTAGCTTATTGGGTTACTTAAAGCTTTCTTGGCATGAACAAATCTGTAAAAAAAAAATACAATATTAAAATTAAACAAATTTAGTTTATGAAAAGTTTGGTGTTATTATTAAAAGCAATATAGATCTTGTCTCTATCGAAAATTGTTTCCTTTATTTTTACTCCCCTAGACGCTCGCTTCAAATATTGCAATAAAGAGAAAAATATATCTTAAGCAAATTACAAACACAGACACACACACACAGAGACACACACAAAGAGACACACATACAGACACACATACACACACAAACAAACACACATGCACACATTCGTGTGTATATATATATATATATATATAGTGTTCATGAGACTACACACTTGACAAAGACTACAGATTTGAGAGAGCCCACAAATTTGAGAGAGATCACAAATTTGAGAGAGACCACAAATTTGAGAGACTAGGCGTAGTGATTTATGGGTAAGATAGGCGACTCAACGCCAGACATTATTCGAAATTTCCAGGCATCTCAACTTAAAAGAAGAAAAGAAAATTATGCGGTGTGCTCATAGCGCAATTTGTGAAAGTAGAAAATCTGTCACAAAAGTCACATTTCTGCCCCAGGTGACATTGCTGCGTATGCAAAGATAACATTTCTGCCCAAGGCACATTACGACGTGAATTGCTTTGATTAAACAGACGTGCAAGTTATGAATAATAAATAAATTACAGAGTAAGAGGAAAAGTTTCGTTAAGGCTAGATTTATACATATTAAAAGAATTTTAACGTCTTAATGCATTTTAGACATCCGTATATTCGGTTTTCTTCAGATACAAGTTCCTGAGCTCATATAAGAATTCCCCTTTTAATTCTGGTAGAGTAAATCGCCCAGTATATCAAGATCCCACGCTTGTAGCTGAAATAAAAAAGGAGATGCCACGCTGGGTGGAACATTTAAAAAGAGTTTCAAATGTTTAAGGAGTGAACAGGATACATCCCTAAAGCCCCAGAAGAAAGCTGCTTAAAGGCAGACCTAGGATGGAAGGATGATGAGGAGAAGGATCAACGGCAGCTGTGAATTCAAGCATGGAAAGAAAAGCATCAGCCAGATCTGAGTTAAGCTTAGGATAACGCTACACCTGCGTGTGTGTGCTCTCAGACTACTACACACGGGAGTGACTGGAGGATGTCCACATACAATATTACGTTGTATACCATTGTCGTAGAGGCTCTGGCAGATCAACAATTTATCTGCGATGCCATGAGACTAGAAGATCACGTGTCATCTGTAAATTTAGACTTCAGTAATATAACAGTTTTCCGCACAGCTGGGGCTGGTCATTGCGTGTTTGTTGACATTTCTCGATCGGGCTCTGCTCAGAGGCCCTTAGGCAGCCAAAGACTTGTGCTGTTATATCTGGCCTGTATTCTCCTGGTAAATTCCTATTCTCGTTAACCTAAACCTGGACCGAACGTCGCTACGAGTGCTGGCTGTCCTCCTTTTGCATATCTGCTCATGTTACAAGTAGTCATGGACCTGCAGTACTTGTGACCTTGCTGTACAATGGGAAGAAAGAGGAGTTTCATTTTACCAATGTGGGCAATGTCAATGGTCAGTGCCAAAGCATCGACACAGTCTTTACAAAGATGGTGAAAATTCTGCCATGCCGTGGTACTGTGCTGTCTGCGGAAGCACGAATAGCCAGATTTTGCTTGACCTCCATAGTGCAAGGACAGAATCTACCTTCCCAGATGTTTCCTTAAATCCCTAATACTGCAATCCAACGGACCTTCAAAGTTTTCAGCCACCACACTGCTCTACTCATATGCGCTGCAGTCAGCAAGACGAATGGAAACACTGACCATTGCGCATATTGTATGTGAACTTTCAGTCTGCAAGCGGGAAGAGATTAGAGATGGCAAACCTGATCAACAGCTTAAAGCCTGACATCATACTGGGCACAGAAACATGAGTGAACCCCTCCATAGCCAACCTGACATCATACTGGGCACAGAAACATGGCTGAACCCCTCCCACAGCCAAACTGACATCATCTTGGGCACAGAAACATGGCTGAAATCCCTCCACAGCCAACGCAGAGGTTGTACCGGATAATTACAAATTATTCCGGCGAGATAGATCAGACAGAGGAGGAGGAGTACTTTTTGCTGTCTACGACAGCCTGGACTGTCACGCTGTTCCAGAACTAGATATTGATGACTGCGAGCTCCTGCCGGTGAAAGTGAAGCTGAAGGGTAGACGCACACTTAAAGTGTTGTTCTTATTACAGACCCACCAGAGCAGATCATCGCGTCCCCAACCGTTACAAATGTTCCATTGCATGGATTCAGCAACGTACCCTACCAGAACCAGAACCAGAGATGAAACAAACTTGAGGAGGCTTGAGGTGTCACTTCAGAGAGCATCATTGTCAAAAAACGCTTTTCTCCTTATATGGGGCGATTTCAACTTTTCTGTTTGGAACTGGCAGATGCCTGCCCTGAAGTCCAAGTCCCAAACCCTGTCCTACACTCTGACTTTATGGACATGATTAACAACCATGGTCTGGAACAGCTGGTTAAATAACCCACACGAGGGAAAACACTCTCGATCTACTCCTCACTCCTCACGCCTCACCAACAGTCTACATCACATCCCAAGAGTTGAGGTCATCCCCGGGATATCAGACCCATGCATACCATATTGTGAATTTCGGGTCAGCGCACTAAACAAGAATCAGGTCGTACGAGACATCCCCATTTATGCCAAGGCAGACTGGGATAGCCAGAGAAGTGCAACAACAGAGCTGAGCTCTAGCATGCAGGGTATTCAGGGTAACACGACAACAGAAGACCTGTGGATGAAGTGCAAGAAAACAATGATGAAGTGAAGAAATACATACCATATAAGACCACCAAACCTGAGGCAGGGCAAAGCCCTACATGGGCTGTAGCGCAACAGGGATGGATTGGATAGGTCTGAGTGGTAGGATGTGGTGAGGCAGGGCAAAGCCCTACATGGGCTGTAGCGCCACAGGGATGGTTTGGATAGGTCTGAGTGGTAGGATGTGGTGAGGCAGGGCAAAGCCCTACATGGGCTGTAGCGCCACAGGGTTGGATGGAAATCGCTCACATGGATGGATGGAAATCGCTCACAGTTTTACATTTAGAGAAAGGAGTGTTAACAATAAAGGATATTATATCTTGAACAGTTACCAATCGTTATTTCTTTATATAAAAGTTTCATGCCCTATGATTGCTCTTAGTGACCTCTATGATAATGGTTCTCATGCTGTTCATTGGGACGAGCTTGTCAGGGATTATCCACAGTGCATAAGGGACCAGTCATTGATTAAAAAAATGTGTGATCTTTAAACTTACAAAAAAAATTATATATATATAAAAATACTTTTTTTTTTTAAAACGTGCTATTCCAAAAATGCACTACACGCTGTAGAGAAAACCTTATGTCCTTAAAGTTCCTGAGCTGATACAAGAATTCTCCTTTTAATTCTGGTAGAGTAAATCGCCCAGTATATCAAGATCCCAAGATAATGCAGCCGTGAGAACGCTGCCCCTAGGCAACCGTTTCGTCCCAGCTACAGCGTGAACTAGTCGCGTTGTGGAAGCCTACTGTGGAATCCCTCTTATAGGGCGTCCGACGCTTTCCCGGGATGGGTGGGGGAAGATATTAGGACGACAATTTTTCCATCCCAACTCCCGAGAAAGTCGATCGAGTGCACTATTTAAACGCATAGTGTCGGATCGACCTGGTGCCTGCTGGTTGGGGCGGCCCCCAGGCGGGGTCCTGGTCGAGCGCCCAGACGGGGGACTTGGGTGAGGGGCCCGTGTGGGGGCCGTCCTGACGAGTGGGCATCTCCAATGTGCCACTCCGCGGCCCGATACGTCGGACCGGGGAGGGGTAATTTGGGGGGGGGGGCATAAGAGTCTAGACTCGCCCTGCTGACGCCATTTCTTAATGTAACATCAAGATCCCACGCTAGTAGCTGAAATAAAAAAAGGAGATGCCACGCTGGGTTTTTCGTTCATGAGATATCACCAGAGGTCAATCAATGGTCAGGGAGGCCTGGTGACCCAAGGATCATGAAGGGTAGTATTGTAAACGTGGTTTGGGGGGGGGGGCATGTGTAGCATTGATTTAGACGACAGGTGGCAGTAGACAACGCTGTGAACATCACTGATGACAGGAGGCAACGCTCGGAACATCAATGATGGCAGGGAACAACGTTGTTCACATCGCAGACGGCTATAAACATCACATGTGGCAGGACACAAGGCTGTGACCATCACAGATAGCACGAGACAATACTATCAACATCACAGATGGACGTGCCACTACTAACATAGAAACGTTTCTCCCAGTTCTATTGCGCACAACAAAAAAAAAAAAAAGAAGCAACGAAGTCCGGTTATTTATGACTCAGAATGGTGTGTGTGGGCAGGGGATGGGAAAGGAACACGAGACAATACTATCAACATCACAGATGGATGTGCCAATACTAACATAGAAAAGTTTCTCCCAGTTCTATTGCGCACAACAAAAAAAAAAAAAAGAAGCAACGAAGTCCGGTTATTTATGACTCAGAATGGTGTGTGTGGGCAGGGGATGGGAAAGGAGTGGAGGGGTGAGATTGTTTTGATTCAAGCAATCACCAAACATATTGTCATTAAAAACAATAACTTTGAAGTACAAATACATTTAATAAAAAAACAATTTATAATTTTCGTCCATAGTAAATTTCAATTTATATTTTTATTAAAAATGTAATATTTACTATTTTAAAAACTTAGTTCATCTTCGGCTAGTCTGACAATAATTTTCTTGAAGACTTCTCCTCACCGCAAAAGTTGTTATATTTCTAAAATGTGAACATGGCATCTCCGAATCGAATGACTTATTTTGAGAGGTTTTTGATGAAGGAATAACGTTTGGTTTCATTTAGAATCCATCTCACTTTTAGACATCAATGGCAAAACTATCAGAACTGTGGAAGCAAAGACTAAAATCAACGAACATACGAAAATTGCTGATAATCTTTAGATTAGTGCACGTGCATTAAAAAAAATGTAGGACAAGTGCTCACGTTTCTTACTGCCCAACAAAATGTTGAAAGTTTTAGTGGCGTTGACCCATGAACTTTCATACAAGATAGTGTCTCCCCCTGCATCTTTTCCCCTCTATTCCTCTTGACCAGACAACCAAGGGTATTTGAAATCGTCCATAGAATGTAAGATGCTACGATGATGCAACTTACCTCCCCACCCCCTCATCACCACCCCCCCCCAGCACCCCCCCACCCCCCCCCCCCGCCCATTTTCCCAAATTGCCCTATCAAAAGTCCTCGCACTGAAAGTGGTCTCAGCATAGGGATTTACCTAGTGGGTCAATGAACAAGAACAAGACCTATTAGCCCATCCATCATGTCATACTATCGCTGGAAGGAGGCTACTTTCCCCCGTCGTGTGTTTATACATTTCATACCAAATAGAAAGGCACAAATAAGTTGTTAATTAGTAAACAGGCATGGCCAGGTGCTCCAAAAAAAATTAATGCTTTCTATTATTTTAAGGGATTTTTTTTTTAAAGACGCCTGCTGCCAAAAAAATAATAATAATAATAATAAAAAAAAACATTAAAAGATGAGAAGCAATTAATTTGTAGAGAATCCCCGAACATCCGGATGTCATAGTGACGTCATAATCTCACAATGAAGGTTACTTCCCACCCCCCCCACACAAAAAAAATAATAATAATAATAATAAAAAAAAACATTAAAAGATGAGAAGCAATTAATTTGTAGAGAATCCCCGAACATCCGGATGTCATAGGGACGTCATAATCTCACAATGAAGGTTACTTCCCCCCCCCCCACACACACACACACATTTTTCTCAAAGGTCAAGATAACGGCCATCATACCATTTGAATGTGTTTAAAGTACGCTTAGCCTGATTTCTCAACCTTATCGTGAGCAACTTTTGAACAACAACAAAAAAAAAAAATTCCTAAAATTAGAAACGAATAGTGCTCTTTATCATTGTGTGTTCTATGGTTTAAGTACCAGTTTTAATGTTGTATTATTATTATTTTTATTTGCCTTTCGCTTCCTGAACCAAGTGACTTTCATTATAAATAGCCACGGTGTACGAGGTACAAGAGAGAGAGAGAGAGTTATAAGATCTTTGACCAAAAGCAAAAAAAAACAACAGACGTGTGACCAAATCATGTACACAGCATTCGCTCTACTTCTGCTGGCTGCGGTGGCATACGGTAAGTTAAGTCCCTTTGTTTTGTGGTTGTTGGAACGAGGTAAAGAAAGAGAGAGAGAGAGAGATAGTGAGAGAGAGAGAGGGAGGGAGGGAGGCAGAGAGAGAGAGGGAGAGATAGAGATAGATAGATAGATAGATAGATAGATAGATAGATAGATAGATAGATAGATAGATAGATAGATAGATAGATAGATAGATAGATAGATAGATAGATAGATAGATAGATAGATAGATAG
>CAXITT010000073.1:1739686-1754846 GCA_964033795.1 Lymnaea stagnalis
TGACAACAAAATCTATGACAGAGGTGACAACAAAATCTATGACAGAGCTGACAACAAAATCTATGACAGAGCTGACAACAAAATCTATGACAGAGCTGACAACAAAATCTATGACAGAGCTGACAACAAATCTATGACAGAGCTGACAACAAAATCTATGACAGAGCTGACACCAAAATCTATGACAGAGCTGACAACAAAATCTATGACAGAGCTGACAACAAAATCTATGACAGAGGTGACAACAAAATCTATGACAGAGCTGACAACAAAATCTATGACAGAGCTAAAAACTCTGATGACACAAAATATAATGAAATAAAAAAATCCTCTATAAAATGTGATATCGAGCAATGGTGGGTGGGTTGGGGGGGGGCTGAAAATCTGACCAAACATCCATTCAAGTAGGGCGCTTTATAAGAATCCCATTTAGTCCTCCACACCCACCTAATTTTTTAAGGCCCTCAACCGCACATTTTTTCACATTTCTGAACTAGATTAATATTCTAATGACCCAACCGATTGTACATCGCAGATTTTGTACACCAACTACTTAGAAAAACAAAATAAAATATTACAAAACAAACGCACTTTTTAAAAGAAATATCATTTAGCGCAGTTATCGGAAATTTTATTTTATGAAGTCATATTTCCTTCATCTCCCCCTTGACAAACAGGAAAAACTGATTGATTTATTTATTTTTGGAAAAGGGGGGGGGGAGGGCTGGAGTTAGGGTGGGGCTGACAATTCGAAAGAATGTGTTGTCATCGGGAACGAGTCTTTGTACCAAGTTTCAGCTCGTCTAGTTCTCGGGAAGTGGGTCAGTTAGCCGTGCGAAGGTTTTTGCCAAACACCCAGCAGGAAGGAAACAGACGAACGAAAGCGACGCTTATACAAAGGATTTTTAATAAAAAAAAACTGTATTATCTTATTATCTACAACCGCCATTTATTTTTGCACAGATTTGGAAATGTTGCATCTGAGACCAAAAAAACAATTTGTGTAAATAAAACACTATGGGTTCACCTCTAATAATGATCACACAGGATACCAATGTAAACAGTTCAGCAAATGCCTTCTTCAGTGGAAAAAAATAATAATAATAAAAAATTAAAAAATATTTAAAAAAGCATTCGTTACAGTATAAATTAAATGTACATAATGTATGTAAATTATAAACTTTATTAAAGCTGAACATGTATAGTTTTATATACACAATTATTTTTTGATAAAGCTTTATCCTAGTCCAACACTCTTGTAATTGGTTAACTGGATATGAGGCGCCATCGAAAGGTCACTGAATTGTTTGACCAGTGCAGCATACAACCTGGACGCTTGCAGAAGTAGTAACACTCTGAGATTCACTGTCACCTGTATTCAGGAAAACACTGCGATAATCACATTATCGCGACGAAGAACGGAAGCACATTTTGGTGAATTAGCGAAGAGCGCCTGCAGCAGTGTTTTTAACCTTTGCCAATACAAGATAGCGCAAAATGATGGTGTACACAATGTAACTCCCACGAGAGCTGGGGGGGTCACTGGACTTGGGCCTGTCAGGGGAAGACAACTCGCGAGGCACGCATTATAATGTATAAAATGTAACTCGCACGAGAGTTTGGGTCAGTGGACTTGGAGCTGTCAGGGGAAGACAACTTGTGGCTGAACATCTCCCGTAACAATGTTACGTGTGCTCCTTTACACGCTAGCGGCAACAACGGTTACCGTTCTTGGTAAATAGCTACTTAAACCATGCTTACATAATATGTCATACTTATCATGCTGTCAACCGTAATACACATATCATGTTATTCACTTGGGTAGTACAGATTGTGTACAGCGTACATCAGCGTTTCCCAAACATTTTAAGATTAGCGGGCCAGTGGAGACGTTTTGCTCTTGCACCAGGGACCGGTGGAGACGTTTTGCTCTTGCACCAGGGACCGGTGGAGACGTTTTGATCTTGCACCAGGGACCGGTGGAGACGTTTTGATCTTGCTCCAGGGACCGGTGGAGACGTTTTGATCTTGCACCAGGGACCGGTGGAGACGTTTTGATCTTGCACCAGGGACCGGTGCCAGATTTATTAATGCCATTTTCTTTTTACTCGACCATAAGTATTCATTTTTTGCGGACCGGCAACGTTAGGCCCAAGGACCACAATTTGAGAAGCACTGGTGTACAATATAACAATCATATTAGTGAGATATATTATATAGCAATCCAAAAACTGGTGTTTGAAAATGGTGTTTTTGTTTTGGTTTTTTTTCTTCCTTCCTAGTGGTAATTTGTCGTTAATAAAAACAAAATCTTAAACTGTATTACCGTGGACAATGAAAGACGCATGAGGTCAGCGAGAATCGCTCTACTTAAACAATACATTGGTGGTTTTGCTAACAAGCACGCCCTCGTGTCTTATCAGTCGGGGTCATACGCTGAGATAAGATAAGCTGGCAGTACATTTATTACAATACCGGCTGTTCTTAGAGACGCCTTAGATTCATTATCTGCCAATAATAAGAGGCGATCCTAATGAAAACAGGTACAGCAACTCCTCAATCAAGCATACAAGTACGTATAGATATATATGTATGCACACTTTTTTTATTTCACGCCTAGCCTATGAACAATATTAATATTCTGATGTCCCGCCCACTTTTAAAACGAATTGTTCATTGCACAATATTTAGAGTGAGACGATTTCATTTTCCGAAAAGAAAATATAACGCATCAAACACGTTGGGTTATTATTTATTATTATTTTTTTTTAAATTTACCTTGGGTTAACGGGAATTATATTTTGCGCGCTGTCCGGAAATGGAAGTAGCCACACCGCAAGCGAAATATAGATTTAAGAGATATGACTACTTGAAACGTATTTCCTAGCAGTTTATTTAACCAAGCGAATGGTTCGGGGATTTTATTGCATTTCCTTTGACGTATTATAATGGCAAAACAAAATATTATTAAATTAATTTTTCTCATTTGTTTTTAATAACCCCCATCCCTTTTTCATTGGTCAACACCACCTCCCCCCCCCCCCCCCAAAAAAAAANAACGGGAATTATATTTTGCGCGCTGTCCGGAAATGGAAGTAGCCACACCGCAAGCGAAATATAGATTTAAGAGATATGACTACTTGAAACGTATTTCCTAGCAGTTTATTTAACCAAGCGAATGGTTCGGGGATTTTATTGCATTTCCTTTGACGTATTATAATGGCAAAACAAAATATTATTAAATTAATTTTTCTCATTTGTTTTTAATAACCCCCATCCCTTTTTCATTGGTCAACACCACCTCCCCCCCCCCGAAAAAAAAAATCTTCCTGATTTGCGAGAATCCCACGTATAATTCCTCTATCACCTTAACATCACTGAATCACGATCAGCCCAAGAGAAGCGATTCTCAACCTGTGGGTCGCAACCCCCCTTCGAGGGTTGCACGACCCTTTTAACAAGGGTCGCGTAAGACCAGCTGAAAACACATATGCTCTACGGTTATAACGTATCAAAGGAAATAATTTTGTGGCCCGGGTGTCGCCACAACATGAGGAACTGTATTAAAGGGGTCGCGGCATTAGAAATGTTGAGAACCACTGGCCTAGAGTGCTCTCCCATGAAAATACCTAATTCTTAGAGCTGTCAGACTCGTTTTACGATACTAAAAATCAATATTTCTCTGCATGTCCAGGTCAGCACCAGTGTCCAGTGTGTACCAACGAGCTGGACTACAAATCGTGCACCGGTGTCCGTGTCTGTGACACCGCACAAGAGGTACCTGACTTTTGACCTTTATTTACACAGGGTCAACACGACTTGAAATTCGAACAAACTACCGGAAACTGAACTATTCAAAAAAATAAATAAAGTTAAAAAGATATGTATATTGTGCAAAATATATAATATTTTTCTCCGTCAACATTTCGTAACATTATCTACACAAGTCTTTTTACTAAATGTGATGTGTGTATTGTTAAACCAGTACGACTCTCAGCATAATAATAAATACAACTTTTATTAACGTTCCGATGTTGTTTTTTAAGAGGAATTAGAGATTTCTTGTTTTCTAATAGAAATGATGAGATTTCTTGTTTTGTAATAGGAATTGGAGATTTTTCGCTTCCCAATACGAGTTAGATATTTCTTGCTTTTTAATAGGAATTAGAGATTTCTTTTTTTTTTTTATTCTTCTAACAGGTAACTTTAAAAAAAAAAAAAAATTTACTTTATAATTTTTTAGTTTTTTATAAATGATTAATTTGAGTTTAATTTTTTTTTTTTTATATATTTCTTGCTTTTTAATAGGAATTAAAGATTTCTTTTTTTTTTTTTATTTTTCTAACAGGTAACTTTAAAAAAAAAAAAAATTTACTCTATAATTTTTTAGGTTTTGATAAATGAGTAATTTGAGATTAATTATTTTTTTTTTAAAAATGAATTTGTGAGTTTAGATAAACTTTTAAAAGTAAAGATTACTTTAGATGTATGTCTAGGTAGAGAGGGTGTTTTGTTTGTTTAGATGTTTTCGGTAATTTAAGGTTTACCTAAACATCTTCGAAATTTAATTTTAGGTCGATAAGTAAATAGTTTAATGACCAGGGGCGTCATTTCAGATTATTTTCAGGGTGGTGAAACAAAGAGGGGGGGGGGCAAACCAAAACTTGGTCGGCTTGTTAAGTTGTTTCTTGGTGGAGGCGTCACAGTACATAGCCATTTAAATAAAACCTGCAAATTAATTAATTTATTTATTTAGGCATTTTTATATAGCGCTTACCTTAAAGCTCTAAGCGCTTTACAAATTAATTCAAGGGAGGTGGGGGGGGGGCAATGCACAATCCTGCCCTACCCAAATGACGTTCCTATTAAGAAGTAGATGAGTTGGAAAAGTTGAGAAATACTGATGGAATGCGTGATAACTTTTTTTTCATTAGATATATTTCAAATATTTAACTTTAGGTTCTGGTGATTCTGTAATGCCAGACTATTAAGTTGTTTTCATCTATGTGTACATTTGGACCTTATTTTAAGTTTTGATGCATGTGTTCATTTAGACCTTAATTTTAAGTTTTGATGTACGTGTACATTCAGACCTTATTTTAAGTTTTGATGTACGTGTATTGTGTACATTTAGACCTTATTTTAAGATAAGATTTTTTTTCCTCCCAATTTGACTCTAGTTTGACTTTGAGCTTAGCTTAAAGTTAATTTGCTCCACCGGTGTTCTTTATCTGGGCCACTTTGTACGCCCTCGGGTCCAATGTCAGCCTCAAATCTGATTGGTCTGCACTAATACATCCGGGCACTGTTTTCAATACCATTAAGCCAGCTCCCTTATTAACTGGACAGAGACACTCTTTAGGATGGGGAAGAGGGGGAGGGGGCATGGGGAGGCATGCTAGGACAGGTCTTCCCAGTGCAGACAGTTAAGACAGCATTTATTCGACCTCTAAAGAATATACGGTATCGATACGTTTGTGATTGGTCAGTTCTCTTGTCAGTCCCCCCTACCCCACACACACAACACAGAAAAAAGCTCCATATATTTCCTCATACATACAATAATTTCACTGGCGATATAGAATGATTACTATAATTATTTTTTTTAAATTATTTATGGCGTGTAAATTCCCCTGTAACAATCAAGGATTCAATTCCAAAGTGTTCACAAATGGAATTGAATTTCTCTGTCGACTGTGATAGGAAAATTACTCATGGGACTCTCGTCTTTCGTTTCAGCTCTGCTTACTCAGGATCGATACCGCTTTGAACAACAGAGTCGAATACCACTGCTCCAATCCAACCGTAAGTATAAAATCAGGGTATAGGTTTCGACTTATATCGACTAATAAACCAGCAAAACATCTCAACACATGTATGTTATAGTAAACTGATCGTATCTTAGATACCAAGAAACAAGGAAACCATATCTGACTGGACTTAACCTTAATCTGTATCGCCTCACACCCTCGGCTGCTCTTACACACACACACACACAATCACCTCCACTCACACACACCCATATCTACAGTGACACACACCTCCACCGGAAACCTTGTTTCAACTCTAACGTTAGTTATGACTCACACACTGTCTGCAATACTGCTCTCTGCCCCCGTCTAAGGTTTGCGAGAGATACGCCGCCTCACCCTGTGACCCGACCCACGGTCGCACGTGTTACTACTGCTGCACGGACGTGGACTCCTGCAAGGGTCAGCTGGAATCCATGTTCTTCGGTGAGTAGCTGGACACATTAGCCCCCCCCCCCACCCCCCCCCACCCCAGTCTTCGTGGATCAAGTTGTGCTTGGCGGCAGGCTACGCCTCTAACATTGAAGCTGTTGCTCTCTACATCCTCACAAAATCATGACACAGTAGTGCATCGGTTCTCACCTTGTGGGTCGCGACACCTTTAAGGGTCGAATTACCCTATCACATGGGTAGCCTAAGACCATCGAAAAACACATATACTCTACAGTTTTTGAGTTGCAATGATAATAATTTTGTGGTGGTTGGGGGGGGGGGGTCCGCAAAAACAAGAGGAACTTCATTACGGGGTCACGGAATTAGGAAGGTTGAGAACCACTGCAGTGCTGACCAGTCGAACATCACAGTAAAAAGCAATGCCACGGTTTCCTGCCAAGTTTCCTTAGGGACTTTAAGGGTTGAATTACCCCATTACATGGGGAGCCTAAGACCATCGAAAAACACATATTCTCTACAGTTTTTGAGTTGCAATGATAATAATTTTGTGGTGGTTGGGGGGGGGGGTCCGCAAAAACAAGAGGAACTTCATTACGGGGTCGCGGCATTAGGAAGGTTGAGAACCACTGCAGTGCTGACCAGTCGAACATCACAGTAAAAAGCAATGCCACGGTTTACTACCAAGTTTCCTTAGGGAAGCGAATGACTAGTTCATAGGGCACACATGGTTCAAAAAGGGGGATTTGTTTCTTTATGTAAAAAAATTAATATATTTAAAAAGGGGGTAGGTGGGGGAGGGGGGGACTTTGACAAAATCAACGGAGAATTGAATAGATTTAATAACGTCCATTAGTGGTTGATATGGGTTCGTACCCTAACGGAAAACTGATTCATACGTTTGTATTTGGGACCACAAAATACGATTTTGAGCCGTACAAATGCCATCATTATTTGAGCCAGTCGTCAAGGTCGGGATTGTTCCGTTGATACTGCCAATGTTACTTTAGCCAATCTTCAAGGTCGGGATTGTTCCGTTGATACTGCCAATGTTACTTTAGCCAGTCTTCAAGGTCGGGATTGTTTCGTTGATACTGCCAATGTTACTTTAGCCAGTCTTCAAGGTCGGGATTGTTCCGTTGATACTGCCAATGTTACTTTAGCCAGTCTTCAAGGTCGGGATTGTTCCGTTGATACTGCCAATGTTACTTTAGCCAGTCTTCAAGGTCGGGATTGTTCCGTTGATACTGCCAATGTTACTTTAGCCAGTCTTCAAGGTCGGGATTGTTCCGTCAATAATGCCACTGTTATTTTAGCCAGTCTTCAAGGTCGGGATTGTTCCGTCAATAATGCCACTGTTATTTTAGCCAATCTTCAAGGTCGGGATTGTTCCGTCAATAATGCCACTGTTATTGTAGCCAGTCTTCAAGGTCGGGATTGTTCCGTCAATAATGCCACTGTTATTTTAGCCAGTCTTCAAGGTCGGGATTGTTCCGTCAATAATGCCACTGTTATTTTAGCCAATCTTCAAGGTCGGGATTGTTCCGTCAATAATGCCACTGTTATTTTAGCGAGTCTTCAAGGTCGGGATTGTTCCGTCCATAATGCCACTGTTATTTGAGCCAGTCTTCAAGGTCGGGATATTTCCGTTCATAATGCCACTGTTATTTGAGCCAGTCTTCAAGGTCGGGATTGTTCCGTCGATAATGCCACTGTTATTTGAGCCTTCTATTTCTTTTTTTAAAGCGCTAACCCATATTTGTCTTATTGACAGGTATCCTGGCCATGGGCTGAGCATCAAAACTTGAGCTAAAGTCACGTGCCTGCCTGTACATGCATACATTGGACGAGGGTGAATAGATTCAACAGATGCAACTCAATAAACGCGTTTATACCATCGGCTATCTGGTAGAAAATAAACCACTTCTTTGTTTATTTATTGTGCACACAATTTAAAAAAAAAAAGAATAAAAAAAAAAAAGTCTATACCGAGTGTCGTACAACGTCTTGACACCAACCAGATCTTGGTCAGGAAGTAGTACGTCAATGCGTATCATTGGCTGAATGGAGTCACGTGATCCTCTCTCATTTGCTTGATTGGTGTGTCCAGGAAACTCGGAGAAACGGGCTAAAAGCTTTCAATGAGAGAGTAGTGGGTAAATGTCTGACGAGTATTTCCTTCAAGGATACCGTGTTTGTCTCTGTGTGTGTTTGTGTGTGAAGGTGGGTGGGTGGGTGTGTGGGTGGGTTTGTACGCTTGGTGCGTACTTCAAAAAATAAAATTATTTAAGAGCTTGTGCCGCATTAGGCTGTCCTTGAACTTCTGAAAACGTAAAAAAATACCAAAAAAAAAGCGTAAAGAATTCAACAAAGCGTACATTATACAAATACAAGAAAGCGTACATTATAAAATAAAGCGTACATTATACAAGAAAGCGTACAGACTTCGCATATAAATTCAGTGTAGTGGACCGAAGATGCCTTAAGTTGATTTTTTTTTTAAAGTCCCCTTCCGCACACACCCCCTTCCACCTTTTAATTTTTCCTACGCCAGTGGGCACCCCACCCCACCCCCCAGATTTGAGGGGTGTCGTAATCTCACTAGGGGTTTTACCCAAATGTACACCAAAGATGAACTCACTGATAAATGATATTGGTAGAGTAGTAATACGATATTTTGAGAGCTAGGGGAAAGTAAAGTGAGTAGCAATAATAGCGTCGCTGCTTGAACGGATTTGGAAAATCTGTAACATCTATTTTCAATCACAAGTCACGTTGATAAAAGCCTTTTCAACAAAGCATTTTCAACAGGACGGACAATGCACTCTTGACCATAAGAAATTACCACCTGCTCCTAGATTCTACCATTGCGAGCAGCTGCTAGCAGAAAGCTTATGGCAATTATTGCTCCCACCAACAATGCTTCTATTTTAAGTGCTGAACGGTTAGATGAGGACGATGTTGATTTGTCTGGTATATCAGTGCCGCAAGATGAAAATGATAAATCAGCTGCTATGTCCATTGTTACGCTAGAGCAACGCCTGGCTACGCCATGGGAAGATGATAGCAGCTAGAAACTATACTACTATTGTCAGATAATCATATGTATACTTCCACAAACAATGATATTTAGTCTTTAGCAACCTTTTGATTGACTCTGCATTATAAAATTTAAATTTAAACCTTTTTAACTTGTGGATGAACAAGCTAAAGATGCAATGAAAGGTTTGTCCTACAATTGTGTGTTATTAAAATAGATCTGAACAATGACAATGTAAAATGTATTTATATCTTGATTTATATTATAATTCATTTTTTGGGGTGTTGTCCGATAAAACTTTGACATAATTACTTTGGGGGGGGGGTTGGCAGGCATTGAAAGTTGTTGACAAGCGGAGGGGAAGGGGAGTGTTGTCCGATAAAACTTTGACATAATTACTTTGGGGGGGGGGGGTTGGCAGGCATTGAAAGTTGTTGACAAGCGGAGGGGAAGGGGGGGGGGTAAAAATTAAAATTTGCGTAAAAATTGTTTGAGCAAATGATGGACGCCCCTTATTATATGTGAGTCCGTCTCTGCCTCTCTTGCGTGTTAATTCCCAAGGAATTCCCTTTTGAACATGTCCCCTGTTTGTACAACTGAAACCTTACAAGAACACAAAATGGCCACATAAAAAACAAACTATCGGTTTCATTTTATCAAAGCTATTATTTTTAAAAGTGATTTTAGTCAGCGCCCGTAACAAGTAAATTATTGTGTTGTTTGGTTTGTTTGTTTGTTGTTGTTTTTTAATTTTAAAGGTTTCGCATTTCGTCTGCCCTGAGACGCTTTGTCACTTCAATTTGAACCTTTGACATTTTTGTAAAATGTAAATTGTTTTGTTCAACCTTTTCGTACTTCTGACAAATACTTTAAAAAATATATTTGTTTAAAATGACTCATTTGAACCTTTTGTTTCAGCCTTATTCATTAAAATCATTTTAATTTTTTTTAGAGTTCCTTACATGTGTCTACTCACAGTTTGTGACAAATCACCATATACAGTTTGTAACATTTGACCACCGACACTGCTTAACACATTCGACCACCCACAATTTGTGACATTTGACCACCCACCGTTGGATACATATGACCAAACAAAGTTTGTGACATTTGAACACGCTCAGTTTGTGACAAGTGACCACACGCCCAGTTTGTGACAAGTGACCACACGCCGGTGTACGGGTACTCCAACGTAAACTCCAGCACTCCTTTAAAACGCAGATATTTGATTGGATCAATGGCATGTAACGGTAGCTGAAGAATAAAACGAGGCCTTCTAAGGACATCATTCTTAAAAATCGGTTTGAGATGCAACACATTGTTAGGAACGTCATGCTGATACACGAGTCAGACACATTCGTCTTACTGCCAGCAGGTCATTGCGGCACAGCCCTGCTACCGTTTTAATGTCAGCAGGTCATTATGGCACAGACCTGTTGTTTGGTCTTACTGTCAGCAGGTCATTATGGCACAGAACTGTTGTTTGGTCTTAGTGTCAACAGGTCATTAAGGCACAGACCTGTTGTTTGGTCTTACTGTCAGCAGGTCATTATGGCACAGAACTGTTGTTTGGTCTTAGTGTCAACAGGTCATTAAGGCACAGACCTGTTGTTTTGTCTTACCGTCAGCAGGTCATTAAGGTACAGACCTGTTATTTTGTCTTAATATTAACAGGTCATAATCGCACAGCCCTGTTATTATTGAGCCTCCATAGGAGGAGAAGAGGAAGTCCACCGTGTGCGGCACTTTATTGTTGGCCGGCATTTTCCTTCATAGTTATTTACTTTATATGGCTGAATTATGTATGTGCTTTCTAATCTTTTTTTAATTTAAAAAAAAAAAAAATTTTGTCGCAAACTAGCTACTCTACTGTGTCACCCTTCCACTCCGTCACTTCCTTTTAGTTTCACCACTGCCAAACCCTGTGGCCTAGTTAGGGGTAGTGGTGCCCGGGGCCGGGCTATCATTTTCTGACCCCCTTCCACGAAAGCACCCTTCAGTTTCTCCGAAAAATTAAAAAAAAAAAAAAAAAAAAAAAAAAAAGGCATTTATTTAATGACGTCCTGGCGACGGTCCTCCGTGTGACCCAGTAACCTGCCCTTAGTTCAGAGACGTGCCTCTGGTTTTCTACGGGTAATTAAAAATATTCCACTAATCGATAAAACGGGACAATTCGTTACAATTAGGAGGGAGAGAGACAACAACAAAAAATCCACGCAGGCGAAAGATTTTTTAAACAACTTGACTTCCCGTGACGCCTGGCTAATTGTTGACAGCGGACAGTTCAAGTAACGTGACTTGAGCTACAAGGTTGCAATCGGGCCGTGATTAACGCCAGACGTGGCGTGGTGCGCAGTAACTTTCATTACCTGGACTTGTCAAAAGTTTCAACAAAACAATTAGAGGTTGTCATCAGTGGGGCACGATGAACACTTTAAAAAAAAAATAATATTTTAAGAAAAATTATTTGTTGAACGAAAATGATGAGCGACCAATATTCGATTACAAGATAATGTTGCTAAGTTGCTAAAAGAAAAACACACTTAAAAGATAGAATTCGTTTGCTGTTTGATTGGCAACAGCGATTACCAAAAAAAAAAATTAAAAAAAAAAAAATAATAAAAAAAAAAAAATTTTAAATATTTGCAAATATATGAAGAAAAGAAAAACACAATAAAAAGATAGAATTCGTTTGCTGTTTGAATGGCAAAAGCGATTACAAAAAAAAAAAAATAAAAAAAAAAAAATAATAAAAAAAAAAAAAATTTCAATATTTGCAAATATATGAAGGATAAAACTAATCGGCGGAAATCGGTTTATAATTAAACAAACCTCGAACACAAAGTTGTTCGTATCTATCCATTATAAAATATAAAATCCAGAATTTGGGGGAGTGTGTGTGTGTGTGTGTGTGGTGTGGGGGGGGGGAGCTAAAAAAGTGACCTAAAGGTAAAGCACTATATGAGAATCCCATGTAGTGCTCAACCACCCCCAAGACTCCCAACCACACATTGTATTCACGCCCCTGAACCATATTAATATTCTAATGACCCACCGGCTTTTAAACCGCAGATTTATTTCACCAAATGTTTTAGAAACACAACGCACAAACAATATCAAACACCAAACGCACTTGCGATATTCTTTTCTTTTCAAAAGAATTTCATTATGTGTAGTTAGTGCAAATTGACCCTGGAAGCGTGACCCTGGAAGCGTGACCCTGGAAGCGTGACCCTGGAAGCGTGACCCTGGAAGCGTGACCCTGGAAGGGTGACCCTGGAAGCGTGACCTTGGAACGTGACCCTTAAGGCATGACCCTGGAAGCGTGGCCATGGCAGCTTGATACTGTTCAGAAAATTGTGGTTCGTGTTGTCTAATGGGTCGTGGGGTGAATTACGTTCGTGGTCAGAGGCCCAAGCACCTGCATAGTTGTTTTATTTCAACAAACGGTATAAGTTGTACAAGCTGGCCAGACAGTTATTTGTGAGCCCATTGGAAGCTGGCTCTAAAACTGAGGGGAAATAATTACTTATTAAATTCATTTTACCGAGATTCAAAACGTATTTGTTCCGTGTTCTAATGAGCTCCGTGGCACTGAAGATTGCCGTGTTTTTAAGCAGGATCAGCCACCATTTCGAAGAGCCCCAACGGTGTTGTTTTAACAATGTATTTAATTATGTTTGCACTTAGTAGTGGGCACTAGAGATACGCTGAGTTACTTAGAACGAGAAAAGATTTACTGACGGGCAAGACCATGAAAATCTGTCAAGTTCATGAACATCTGACAAGACCATGAACACCTGGCAAGACTATGAACACGTGACAAGGCCATGACTACCTGGCAAGACCATGAACATCAGGGAATGCTATGAACACCGTCCTCCTTAGCTGTTGTGGCAGCCCTCTGCATGGCTCCCTTCTGGCTACATCGCCTCCGCGTCAACTCATCACGTCCCACGCTGCACGTCACGAGAACTCGGAAGTAGTTTTACGGGTCTGATCCGCTTCCTGTACACCAGCCCGGAATTACTTCCCTTTTACACCATGTCGTTTTTCACAGCCATTTTTATTTTCGAAAGTAAAAACCAAAATTTACAACGACGCCAGCAGAAGACCTCAGCCGACGATATTTAAGACATAACTTAATGTAGACCTCAGCACACGATATTTAAGACATGACCTGACGTAGACAATCGCCGACGATAAATAAGACATAACCTGACGTAGATATGCGCCCACGATAAATAAGACATGACCTGATGTAGACATCCGCCCACGATATTTAAGACATAATCTGACGTAGACATCCGCCCACGATAAATAAGACATAACCTGACGTAGACATCAGCGCACGATATTTAAGACATAACCTGACGTAGACAACCGCCCACGATAAATAAGACATAACCTGACGTAGACATCCGCCCACGATAAATAAGACATGACCTGATGTAGACCTCCGCCCACGATAAATAAGACATAACCTGGCGTAGACATCTGCCCACGATATTTAAGACATAACCTGACGTACACATCCGCCCACGATATTTAAGACATAAACTGACGTAGACATCCGCCCACGATAATTAAGACATAACCTGACGTAGACATCCGCCAACGATATTTAAGACATAATCTGACGTAGACATCCGCCCACGATATTTAAGACATTACCTGACGTAGACATCCGCCCACGATATTTAAGACATAACCTGACGTAGACATCCGCAAACGATATTTAAGACATAACCTGACGTAGACCTCAGCCCACGATATTTAAGACATAACCTGACGTAGACCTCAGCCCACGATATTTAAGACATAACCTGACGTAGACCTCAGCCCACGATAAATAAGACATGACCTGATGTAGACCACAGCACGATATTTAAGACATAACCTGACGTAGACCTCAGCCCACGATATTTAAGACATAACCTGACGAAGACTTCAGCCCACGATAAATAAGACATGACCTGATGTAGACCACAGCACGATATTTAAGACATTACCTGATGTAGACCTCAGCCCACGATATTTAAGACATAACCTGACGTAGACCTCAGCCCACGATATTTAAGACATAACCTGACGAAGACTTCAGCCCACGATAAATAAGACATGACCTGATGTAGACCACAGCACGATATTTAAGCATTTATGACGTAACCTGACGCAATGACTAACGAGACCGTAAAGTATTAAATAGTCACCAGCACTCACTGCCCGGTTGTCTGCTCTTCATCTAGAGGTATTGTCAATTAAGTTTTTTCGAAATCGGCGTTCTACCTCTTACTAAATATTATTATACAAATCTATTTAATATGATGAAAAAATTTAGAACTATAAAAATGTATATATATATATATATATATATATATATTTATATATATATATATATATATGTATATATATATATATTTATTTATATATAAGGCCTAAATGTTACATTTATTTGTGTAAGTCGACAATGATTGGTCAAATAATGAATGCTGTGAATTACTTAGTTTGCCCCGGATATTGAAGGAAACAATTGTGTTACTTAAATGTCGAACAACTTTCTACTTGATAGAAAAATCAAATTGTTAAATGTGAGAAGCCAACGAACACTTCTTTCTAATAAAAATAAGTTTGATCGCTTCATAAAAACTAGGATTTTTTTTAAATGTATTAATTTTAAAAAAATATGTAAAGACCGAAGTTTGCCAGGTTGTCTGACTTCATACACATCACCTTCGCCAAAAACAAACAAAGAACACCAACCTAACACCACAATAGGTGTTTTTCTGTTTATGAAGCGCTGTGCAATTTCACCCCCCCCCCCAACCACCACCACCACCACCCTTTCCAATCCCGGACACGTTATCTCATCCACCTCTTATTATTAAAAACGTAATGCATGTTTTCGGGCCCCCCCCCC